>OW240916.1:269413229-269464969 GCA_933207985.1 Pelobates cultripes | reverse complement strand
GGGCAATATATATGTGTGTGTGTGGATTTTTTTTATTATATATATATATATTTTTTTTATTTAATTAAAATAAATATTATCCTATGTCCCCCCTCCCTTCTTACCTTTACTGGGGAGGAGGGGGGACATATTTCGATCCCTGGTGGTCCCAGTGGTGATTCCCTGGTGGTCCCAGTGGTCACAGTGAACTCTAGCCCGCGCTCCCGGGCTAGAGTTCACTCTCGCGAGATTTGGAGCGTTGCCGTGGTAACCGCGGCAACGCTTCAAATCTCACAAGAGGAGGACCCGGAGGAGCTGCAGCCTGAGCTCCGGGTCCTCCCTCTCACTCCCTCCCTCCGCCGCCGGCCGCCAGCACAGTGCCTGCGGACCGGGGAGGGAGATCTGTGATCTCCCTTCCGGTCCACAGGCACATTGCAGGGCTGGCAGGGGAGGGAGACCGGCGGAATTCTCGGGGGGGGCAATTGCCCCGTTGCCCCCCCCCTGGATCCGCCACTGAATGGTGGCGCACAGATTTTGAGATTAGGCACAAGGAAGAAATGAAAATCAATACAAGTAATGGCAAGTTAAAATAGGAGGAGTATAATTCATAGGACATGGCCCAAAAGGTAAGGAAAACAATAAAAAAAGTTTTTATGATACTTAAGAGGAGTCCTGGGGCTGTAGGACACTGACCAGTATTGAGAAGTGGTTCCTCGACATCAGGAAGTGTGAATTAGGCTTCCTGAGAGCCTCTGCTGACAGTGACTTTTATTTAATAATTCATTTAAAACAATGAAATAAACACATACAAAGTGAATGAATCACCACTGTGTATATTTGGCAGCAGACACAATCAGAAACCATTTAAACATAAAGTCAATTGAAAAGTTATTTCTATATATCTGGCTAATTCAAACTAAACCTATTCCAGTAGGGGAGCTCTAAGCCAATAGTATGTAGCTAAAGGCACGGTTTGTAACAGGATAACTTTATAAGTTAATCTTCTCAGTTAGAGTGTCAGTAATGGTAACTACTAGAGTTGAGTGAACCCGAACTATAAAGTTCGGGTTCGTACCAAACATTATGTTTTTTGGACCCCGGACCCGAACACGGATATATCACTGTTTGTTCGGGTTGGAGTTTGGTGCTTTTTCAAAGGCTGCAGGGCAGCCAATCAACAAGCGTTTGACTTGTGTACCCTTAGAAGCCATCACAGCCATGCCTCTATATATAAGCTGGAGTCACGTAGCGCCGCACGCACATGAGGTTTTATTAGTGTAGGAAGAGGATGCTGCCGCTGTGAGGGACAACTTAGGAAAGAATTCTGCAAACTAGTACATTAGTGGGATGCAATACATATTTGAGAGTCAAATAGAAGCTTCAAATACCATGGTTACATCAAAGTTTGAAAAAGTAAAAAAATTTTGGGTACTAAAAAGTACATTAGTGGGGTGTACTTCATATCTGAGAGTCAAATAGAAGCGTCAAATACTGCTGTCACATTGCAGTTTTAAAACTTAAAAATTTTTGGGTGCTAAACTGCTAAATAGTATTTTAGTGGGGTGCACTTCATATCTGAGAGTCAAATAGAAGCGTCTAATAGTGCGCTTACATCGCAGTGGTAAACATTCTAATTGTTTTGCTACTAATCTGCTAAATAGTAAATTTTGGGGCCTGCTCTTCATATCTGAGAGTCAAATCGAAGCGTCTAATAGTGTGTAAAAATTCTTATTTTCTGGGTGCTAATCTCCTAAATAGTACATTTTGGGCGTGCTCTTCATATCTAAGAGTAAAATAGAAGCGTCTAATAGTGCGCTTACTGCGCAGTTGTAAAAAAATAAAAAAAATTTTGGGTGCTAAATAGTACATTTGCGGCCTGCGTTGCATTTCTTGCAGTCCAATAAACTAAAAAAAAAAAAAAAATTGTTGACTGTTGGCGGTTACATTGTCGCCTGATGGGTGAATGCAAAGAATGAGGAGAGCGTCAAATAAGGGACGTAGTCCTGGTCGTGGTGCTTCTGGTGTTGGTGGAATCCCTGTTGCAAGGAGAGGACGTGGTTGATCTGTGCCAGCTACACGCACAACTGAAACACCTTCCTCCTGTGCGAGTACGTGACAGAACCTTCAGCGTTATTTGGTAGGCCAAAATACTGCTCTACGAATGGTAAGGCCAGAACAAGTACAGGCGATAGTAGACCTCACTTGGAGTATTGTACACAGTACTGGAGACCGTATCTTCAGAAGGATATTGATACCTTAGAGAGAGTTCAGAGAAGGGCTACTAAACTGGTTCATGGATTGCGGGATAAAACTTACCAGGAAAGGTTAAAGGATCTTGTATAGCTTGAAAAAAAGACGAGACAGGGGGGATATGATAGAAACATTTAAATACATAAATGGAATCAACACAGTAAAGAAGGAGACTATATTTAAAAGAAGAAAAACTACCACAACAAGAGGACATAGTCTTAAATTAGAGGGACAAAGGTTGGTTTAAAAATAATATCAGGAAGTATTACTTTACTGAGAGGTGTAACGGATCGCCTGGCACCCCGACTGGGTACCTCCGTTGAAAGATGCTCCTAGCGCTTCCCGAGGACTCCAAGCACTGCAGCAGACACCACAACCACTGAACCGGAGAAGCATATGAATCCTCTCAAGCATATGAATGCTGTAGACAGTTGAATAGGAACCATACGAATAGGTTTACTCTCCTAGCAGTCAAACTGGAACAGCATACAATAAATCCTTCCCCCAATAATGAGACGACACTTCACTTTGAGGGTTAAACAGGAACTCTCTGTACTGTCACATACAGTCTCTTTTATTCCCAAATCACAAACATAGTACAGCCCACAGGGCGTTACAAAACAACCAATCACATATCAGTTACATCCCACATATTCCCTCCCCTTATCCTGAGAGGAAACTCAATTATACATACAGTTAAAACATACTTCTACCCAACTTTCATAACTCCAAAACCATACATCACATTCACATAAAATTACATATTCACAATCAATCCATTCAGGGGAACAACATATTCAAAAATGGCACAAATCAGACAAGGGGTTCAAAAGTTAGTAAAAGTCCTTTGTGACTAAATGAAGCATGGCTTTCTGGCCCAAACCAGTTTCAGAGTCTTCTATCCTGGAGAGTAATTCAATTATCTCCCAGGATAGACACAAGACTCCATTAAGCACATGGTTGCAAAAAGACACAAAACACTTTAAAATACATAAAGTCACATTTACACATAACACACAGACATTTCACATATCCCCAGATAGCTGGGATCTGAGTGCACATTATTAGATGAATGGCACTCAGATCACACAAATAAGCCTTTCTGCAGGGGAAATAAACGGTTTAACCTGCAGGGCCATAGTCCAAAGGGAGCAGGCGAGCAACCAGGCTTCTCCAGTTCACAGTGGCGAGGTTGGTTTCGCCACACTTCTCCCCTTTACCAACTAGACTAACAGGGTATCTGACCTCCTGCCGGTCAGTGCCCTGGTTAGTCCAGCAACCCACCCACAAAACAGAAACAGCAGTACAGCCCACCCACAATAACTGGTTACTACACCTGGGTAGAGGAGAACTTTGTCCATGTCCAGGTGCCTCACCACGACTGTGTGGGCAACTGTTAGGCTGCCTTGGTGGGTTGCTGAGTGGGCAGAGACCAGCGGTACTCTGCCCTGATGCCAGTGCTACCACGGAAGTAGCCTGGTGGGAGCCTGGTTGTGGGAGGGAGAGACCGACTGTCTCCCCTCTGGATACACCGCTCTGTGGCTGGGGAACAGGACCGACTGTCCCTACCCCTTGTGCTGTAAGTGCAGAGACTACAGTCCCATCTGCACTGTTGGGGGTGTAACATCTCCCCTTGCTGGGTTAGGCTGCCGCTGGAGAGAGGGTGTAACAAGCTCCTCTCTCTGAACTGTAAACTGCCGCTGGGGAGAGGGGGTATCAGGCTCCTCTCCCTGACACTCTCTCTGCTGGTGGAGAGGGGGACCAGCTGTCTCCCTTTCATTATTTTGTCCTGTGGTTGGGGTGCGAGACTGACGGTCTCTGCTCCCTGCAGGACACTCTGCCGCTGGGGAGGAAGGACGGCACCTTCAGCTCCCTGGGGTACACACTGCCGCTGGGGAGGAAGGACGGCACCTTCAGCTCCCTGGGGTACACACTGCTGCTGGGGAGGAAGGACGGCACCTTCAGCTCCCTGGGTTACACACTGCCGCTGGGGAGGAAGTACTGTACCTTCAGCTCCCTGGGACACACACTGCCGCTGGGGAGGAAGGACTGCACCTTCAGCTCCCTGGGACACACACTGCCACTGGGGAGGAAGGACTGCACCTTCAGCTCCCTGGGATACACACTGCCGCTGGGGAGGAAGGACTGCACCTTCCGCTCCTTGGGATACACACTGCCGCTGGGGAGGAAGGACTGCACCTTCAGCTCCCTGGGATACACACTGCCGCTAGGGAGGAAGGACAGCACCTTCAGCTCCCTGGGACACACACTGCCGCTGGGGAGGAAGGACGACACCTTCAGCTCCCTGGGACTCCTTTTTGGCCAAATCTACTAGAGATTGCAGGTATTCTCCTACTAGTTTCCTGGCGAGCTGCACGGCTCTCTCTGGGGGGTTGGGTCCAAAGGTAGACAGCACCTCATTAACCTCTCTGTCAAACTCCTCCTGACTGTAGTCATACGCCATGCTTGCTCTGCTGAAGTTAGTTCTTTTGTAGATAGGGTCGCTGTACGGGTACTAGCGTTGCCCTCAATTTGTAAATCCACGAACTGTGTCTCCGAGCTGCTTTACCTCGCACTAGGACGCCATCCCACCGCTTGCCACCAATGTAACGGATCGCCTGGCACCCCGACTGGGTACCTCCGTTGAAGGATGCTCCTAGCGCTTCCTGAGGACTCCAAGCACTCTGGCAGACACCACAATCACCGAACCGGAGAAACATATGAATCCTCTCAAGCATATGAATGCTGTAGACAGTTGAATAGGAACCATACGAATAGGTTTACTCTCCTAGCAGTCAAACTGGAACAGCATACAATAAATCCTTCCCCCAATAATGAGACGACACTTCACTTTGAGGGTTAAAACAGGAACTCCCTGTACTGTCACATACAGTCTCTTTTATTCCCAAATCACAAACATAGTACAGCCCACAGGGCGTTACAAAACAACCAATCACATATCAGTTACATCCCACATATTCCCTCCCCTTATCCTGAGAGGAAACTCAATTATACATACAGTTAAAACATACTTTCTACCCAACTTTCATAACTCAAAACCATACATCACATTCACATAAAATTACATATTCACAATCAATCCATTCAGGGGAACAACATATTCAAAAATGGCACAAATCAGACAAGGGGTTCAAAAGTTAGTAAAAGTCCTTTGTGACTAAATGAAGCATGGCTTTCTGGCCCAAACCAGTTTCAGAGTCTTCTATCCTGGAGAGTAATTCAATTATCTCCCAGGATAGACACAAGACTCCATTAAGCACATGGTTGCAAAAAGACACAAAACACTTTAAAATACATAAAGTCACATTTACACATAACACACAGACATTTCACATATCCCCAGATAGCTGGGATCTGAGTGCACATTATTAGATGAATGGCACTCAGATCACACAAATAAGCCTTTCTGCAGGGGAAATAAACGGTTTAACCTGCAGGGCCATAGTCCAAAGGGAGCAGGCGAGCAACCAGGCTTCTCCAGTTCACAGTGGCGAGGTTGGTTTCGCCACAAGAGGGTAGTGGATGCATGGAATAGCCTTCCAGCTGAAGTGGTAGAGGTTAACATAGTAAAGGAGTTTAAGCATGCATGGGATAGGCATAAGGCTATCCTAACTATAAGATAAGGCCAGGGACTAATGAAAGTATTTAGAAAATTGGGCAGACTAGATGGGCCGAATGGTTCTTATCTGCCGTCACTTTCTATGTTTCTATGTTTCTAGATTGGATGGCTGACAGTGCCTCCAGTTCCTGCACATTTTCTCCCACCCGGTGCCCTGCTGAAAGCTCAGAGTTGGCACCTGCAGCCCATGGCCATCTGTCTATCGCCTCACCCCCTTGCAAATCACCCAAGCAGTCTGAGCCACAAGTCATGCAGCCGTCTATTATGCTTTTTGATGACTCTGCTGGCAGGGTTTCCATAGGCCATCCATCTAGCCCTGCCCCAGAAGTGGAAGGGATTGAGTGCGCTGATGCACAACCATTTATGTGTGAGGATGTGGACATGCAAGGACCACTGCAGCACATTTCTGATGATGACGAAACCCAGGTGCCAACTGCTGTGGCTTTCGGCAGTGTGCAGACCGGCAAGCAGGGCAAGGTTGTGGAGTGGGTGGAAGATGATGTGGAGGATGATGAGGTCCTAGACCCCACATGGAATGAAGGTCATGCGAGTGACGTGTCCAGTTTGAAGGAAGAGGCGGTGGTCGCACAGAGGCACAGCATAAGAGGGAGCAGGGTGCAAAAGCAGAGCGGCCGTCCCCTAGACGGTACGCCTGCTACTGCCCACCGCATCCAAGGACCGAGCACACCAAAGTCAGCTCCAAGGAGTTCCCTGGCGTGGCAGTTCTTCAGACAATGTGCTGACGACAAGACACGAGTGTTTGCACGCTGTGCAATCAGAGCCTGAAACGAGGCATAAACGTGCTAAACCCGAGCACAACCTGCATGACCAGGCATCTACATGCAAAGCACGAGCTGTAGTGGAGTAAGCACCTCAATGACCAAGAAAGGTTTCAGGCTCCTCCTGCTTCCTCTTCTGCTGCTGTCTTCGCCTCTTCCTCCACAGTCACAGTGGCACCTGCTACCCGGCAAATAGAGGATGTGGCAGCAACGCCACCACGTCCGCCACCGTCCCCAAGCATCTCCACACTGTTCCATGGAAGCGTTCAGCTGTCCATCTCCCAAACACTAGAGAGAAAGAGGAAGTACCCCCCTAGCCACCCGCGATCCCTGGCCCTGAATGCCAGCATTTCAAAATGAATGTCCTTTGAAATGCTGTCTGGAAGAGGGGTCATTTCCATGGTTATCAGGCCAGTCATTCACAGGTGGCTTGGAGCGTGGGTTCCTGCACCAGCATAGGTAGACGCGATGCACAGTTCTGGTGGATGAGGAGGAGAATGATGAGGATGAGGAGGAACCATGTTCACAGCAGGGTGGCACCCAATACAGCTCTTGGGCATCACTGGAGTGTGGCTGGGGGGATACTGCGGACACAGACGATACACCTCCCACAGAGGACAGCTTGTCCTTGCCTCTGGGCAGCCTGGCACACATGAGCGACTACATGCTGCAGTGCCTGCGCAAACGACTGCCGAGTTCCCCACATTCTAACTTGTGCTGACTACTGGGTGGCCACCCTGCTGGATCCCCATTACAAGGACAACGTGCGGTCCTTAATTCCATCACTGGAGCGTGATCGGAAGATGCGCGACTACATGCGCACGCTGGTAGACGCGCTGCTGAGAGTGTTCCCAACTGACACCGGGGGCTCAAGGCAAAGGCAGAGGAGGAGGAAGAGGTCACCAACGCAGCTGGGGCACCGCCAGCACCTCAGAAGGCAGGGTTAGCATGGCCGAAATGTGGAAAAGCTTTTTTAGCATGCCACAACAACCAGCACCACCAGCTGATATGGAACGTCTTAGCAGGAGGCAGCATTTTAGCAACATGGTGGAACAGTATGTGTGCACACGCCTACACGTACTGACTGATGGGTCTGCCCCATTCAACTTCTGGGTCTCTAAATTGGGCACATGGCCTGAGCTTGCCCTTTATGCCTTGGAGGTGTTGGCCTGCCCTGCAGCCAGTGTATTGTCTGAACGTGTGTTTAGCATGGCAGGGGGCGTTATCACAGACAAGCACAGCCACCTGTCCACAGCCAACGTGGACAAGCTCACGTTTATTAAAATGAACCAGGCATGGATCCTACCAGACTTGTCTGTACCTTGTGCAGAATAGACATTTATACTGGCCTCACCCAGCCATTGTTATACTCAAGCGCACTTATTCTTTGTTTTCTTATTTTTATATGTCCCAATATTTTGGGGGCTACCCCAATAAAAAATAAATTAATTAAAAAAAATAATAAACAGTGTTGGCTACCTCCTCCTTCTCCACCGCCTCCTTCTCCACCTACACCACCACGGTGTATACCCAGATATATCAGAGCTGCTGCAGAAAGTGTGGGCCGTCTGTGCGCGCTTTCATCGTTCTCACCCTGCTGCTGTTCGCCTGTCTGCACTGCAGCGTAACTTCGGCCTTCCCGCTCACCGCCTCATGAGACTGTGTGAGCAGCAGCAGGCGATAGTGGAGTTTCAGCTGCAGCACGCACGGGTCAGTTTCTCTGTGGAACAGAGTTTTCTTTTTTTATATGTCCCAATATTTTGGGGGCTACCCCAATTAAAAAAAAAAACAGTGTTGGCTACCTCCTCCACCGCGCGCTTCCACCTACACCGCCACGGTCACCCCCTCTTTAACCTATGGGGGTCACTTAGTATAAACTATGTACATAATAGCAGAGGCTTGTGAAGGCCTTTTCTCCATGCATCAGGAGTTGAGCATTTCTCCATGCATCAGGACTGCAAGAAAAGCACTGCAGGCTGCAAATGTTTCTTTTTTTCTATGTCCCAATATTTTGGGGGCTACCCCAATTAAAAAATAAAAAATAAAGAAAATATATATATATATATATATATATAAAACAATGTTGACTACCTCCTCTTCCACCGCCGCTTCCATCTACACCACCACGGTCACCACCTCCTCAACCTATGGGTCACTTAGTATAAACTATGTACACAATAGCAGAGGCTTGTGAAAGCCTTTTCTCCATGTATCAGGAGTTGAGCTCAGTTTGAACAATGAAAGAGAATACCCTGCACTCCAACCCTCTCTCAAATGGATAATTCTGGTGATCCTCCTGACAGCCATGCTTTAGATTTTGATTTATGTTCTTCCAAAGCTAAAATCAAAGATTCCATCTAGTGTTATATTATGACTCAGCTGTATTTTTAAGTTTTATGTTAAGTTATTTCCCTATCCACATTTGTTTTCAGGGCACTTGTCCTACTCTTACCCCCATTTTACTTCCTTTTGCAGCTCTCTACCCCTTTCCAGGAGTTTTTTAGAGGCATTTTTGTGCCCAAAAGTTCAGGTCCCCATTGACAATGGGGTTCGGGTTCGGGGTCAAGTTCAGGGTCAAGTTCGACCCCGAACCCGGACTTTTTTTCAAAGTTCGGCCGAACCCGCCAGACCCGAACATCCAGGTTTCCGCTCAACTCTAGTAACTACCATAAATAGTTAGATATATGTTTCACAAGTAACCAGCTTTCATTTGTAATTGGTAAATTGTACAGGTGATACTCGAAAAATTAGAATATCATGCAAAAGTTCATTTATTTCAGTAATGCAACATAAAAGGGGAAACTAATATATGGGATAGACGCATTACATGCAAAGCAAGATAGTTCAAGCCGTGATTTGTAGAAACGTGCAATTTGTTTCGGTCCGAATTAAAATTCGGCCGAATTTCAGGTAATTCAGACATTCGGGTGCTTCCGAATGTCCGAATAGCTGAATTGCCGAAGTGCAGAAATTACAGAATTTGCAAAGTCTAGTAGTGCCGAAGTGCCGAAGTTCCGAACTGTCAAAGTGGCGAAGTTCCGAAGTGTCGAAGTGCCGAATTGCCGAAGTCCCAAATTGCCAAAGTCCCGAATTTCGGAATGCTGAACCGAGCCGAATATTTTCTCCATGCACATGCCTAGTGATTTGTCATAAGTGCGATGATTATGTCTTACAGTCTAATTTACTGAGATTGTGGATTTGGGGTTTTCATGAGCTGTAAGCCATAATCATCGCACTTATGACAAATCACGGCTTGAACTATCTTGCTTTACATGCAATGCGTCTATCTCATATATTAGTTTCTCCTTTTATGTTGCATTACTAAAATAAATGAACTTTTTCATGATATTCTAGTTTTTCGAGTATCACCTGTACATTTTTGATGGTATGTTTGGTTTTTACAGCCCAATACAACAATACATTCAATCTTAATGCCATTCCTTTTAATTAATGTTACCATCCTATTAATGATGTACAGATTTTCAAACTTCTTACACAGATAAGGAACGAGGCTAAAGGCATAATGTGAAGTCTCCTTATTTTTTTTATTAACTCTAGATTAAACAGAGCAATAGTAATTCCTTGCTACAAAAACAAAGAATGTGAGAACTCTGAGAATGGACAAAAGCTTTGAGAAACTCCGTAGCTTGCCCTTCGGTAAATCCCAACTCAGGTCTCAAAATAGTTTTTGCTCACTTGTGCCATTACAGAGAGAACAAATTCCGAAGCACATCAGATTAATCCGACCCGTTATGGAAGTCCAGAACCGAAATGCTGTCAAGTTCTCTCTGCACGAGAGATGCAGCAACCCCAGACGATGGTTTTGGCCTTCTGAGGGGTCTAATGTGAATTGGAACTGGTTCTCTCTGTAATGGCACAAGTGAGCAAAAACTATTTTGAGACCAGAGTGGGAATTTACCGAACGGCAAGCTGTTGAGTTCATGTAAAGTTTTGTCCGTTCTCATATCCTTTGTTTTTGTTGTACTAACTTGGCTCTCCCCAAGTTAAAAGGGTAATCCATGATGCCATGCATAGGCGTGCGCACGGGGTGTGCCGGGTGTGCCTGGGCACACCCTAATCCCCGCGGCACGCCTATGTATATTGAGACCGGCAGGGGAGATCTCAGGATCTCCCCTGTCGGCTCATGCAGAGCTGGCGCTATCCGAGCGCCGGCTCTGCTCTCAGCCTCCCTCCCCTCCGACCCACAGGCAGGGAGGGAGGCAGGAGAGGACCCGGGGAGCTCTTGCCAGTAGCTCCGCCGGGATCCTCTCGCGGGATTCTGAGCATTGACGCGGCAATGCTCAGCTCTCGCGAGAGTGAACTCTAGCCCCGCAGGCTAGAGTTCACTCTCCACAGGGCCACCAGGGATGGAAGCAGCAGAAAGGATCCCCCTCCCAGGCATAAGGTAGGAATGGAGGGGGATATTTACTAAACGGCCCACACACAATACACACAGTCACCCAAACATACAGCACCCCCCACACACAGCATCTACTCACATACAGCACACAAACCCTTACACACACACACTAACAGCACCCTCACACACACAGCACCCTTACACACACAGCACCCTTACACATACACACAGCACCCTCACACACACACACACACACACACACTAACAGCACCCTCACACACACAGCACCCTTACACATACACAAACACACAGCACCCTTACACACACACACAGCACCCTCACTCACACACACTAACAGCACCCTTACACATACAGCACCCTCACACACACACTAACAGCACCCTCACACACAGCACCCTCACACATACACACTAACAACACCCTTACACACACACACTAACAGCACCCTCACACACACAGCACCCTTACACACACAGCACCCCACACATACACACACACACACACACACACAGCACCCTCACACACACACACACACACAGCACCCTCACACACACAGCACCCTCACACACACACTAACAGCACCCTCACACACACAGCACCCTCACACACACAGCACCCTTACACATACACACAGCACCCTCACACAGACACACTAACAGCACCCTCACACACACAGCACCCTTACACACACAGCACCCTCACACACACACAATAACAGCACCCTCACACACACAGCACCCTTACACACACAGCACCCTTACACACACACACTAACAGCACCCTTACACACACACAGCACCCTTACACACAAACACACTAACAGCACCCTTTCACACACACACACACACACACACACACACACAGCACCATTACACACACATACAGCTCCCTTACACACTGTGCCTTCACACACACACACACAGTGCCCCCCCCACACACACATCAGTATATGTGTGTGTATATATATATATATATATATATGTATGTATATATATATATATATATATATATATATATATATATATATATATATATATATATATATACACACACACACACACGCAGCGTGTGTGTTTGTGCTTTAGGGTGCACACCCTTATACAATAGGCTGCGCACGCCTATGATGCCATGTCATTCTTTAACACCTATAAGACTGCCTAACCGGACAACTGCTTATCAGAGAAAGAGAAACGAGTTATGTGCGTGAGCTTAGACATGACTGTGAGAGAGGAAGAGCCGCTGAGAGCCTTCCAAGGATTTTAACATTTGATTTGTTTTCATGTTTACAACTCTATTTGAGAAATAATAAGGGCTTTACAAATACTAACATTCTCTGTATGCTGTCCGGCTTATGCCTGGTAGATCCCACAAACTCAAGGAGCTTGAGAGTGGCACACAATCCACTCAAATACAATGAGTTTGACACAATAATATTTTATCTGATTATATGTTTTTGAATGGTGTATAGATGTTCAGCACCAGATGTATTTTTTTCCTTAAAGGTTCAACACAAGGAATTATAAAAGAACACTTTATATAAGTATCATCAAGTCTGTGGGAATTTGTTTTGCGCATCAACCTTTTGGGTTGAAAAACTATTTTGAGGGGGCGGGGCCTGATGCCATGCTGGCCGCGTGTCAGAACAGCTCCTGACAATTCTGGCCTTTATTCAATGATTAATCAGAATTAACTCTCATCTAGGGTTAACAAATACCGATTGTAACAACAGTTCTTACCAGAGACAGGTGCTATGAAAATCCAGAAGAGGAATTGGAGACATGAGGCCTACTCGGGCTGAGCGCGCAGTGGACGGCCGCCGCTCTGCTCTTGTGCCTGATCGCATTGGCTCCTAGAACACCTCTTCTCTAGTCTAGCCGGCTGCTAGACACAGGCTAAACTTCATAAAAGACAGTGGTGCATTCGTCTGGGCCCCTTGGTTCCTAGCGGATAGCCTTTTGTGTTGCTCTGTATGGAATTACTTTAGAAGTACACACCCAATGGCATTACTGTTCTTAATGGCATGTTTCTCATTTTAGGCAGTAAGCATTTGTTAAGAGACAAATGTACTAGTGCGTTAGTCTTGAAATACGTTGTTACAACTCTCTCCCGTCATACCCTCAACACAATCTGTACTTCACTGCCTAATTACTTTTACTTACCATAAAATGAGGCCTTTATGTACTGAGCGTGATATACTATGTTTACCAAACATAGTTTAAATTCAGAGTTGCCACGTGTTTGTTGCATGTATACTATATGTCGCCACTGTTCATTCTGTCATTATGCTCTGGGCCTCAATAAAAATCTAATTGACAAAAAGAAAAAGAATTTTGAGACCTGAGCAGGGATTTATCGAAGTGCAAGCTACTGAGTTCTCATATTATCTGTTATTTCCTTGCTGCCTATATTCTAAGCAGACTACTTAAAATCACCTATGCTCAGCAAACAAATATAGGGATTCAGTTCCATCATATGGTCATATTGTGCTAAGCACACCAATATCAGTAAGTTCTACACTAACTCCAGGAGACAAATAGTGCTAGTAATAAATTAAGCTAACGTGTATTTAAATAATCTGTTGTAAGAGCACTGTGAATATATATAATGCAAAATTATTGTGATGAACGCAATTTAAAAAAATGCATATCCTTTTGTCCCCCTCATCCCCCCCACCAACAGGGGGTGGCTAAAGAGGCTAGTTCCACTGCTAAAAACAGAAAAAAAATTTAAAGCTCTTCAGGAAAACTACACAGAATTGAAAGAAGAAAAACTAACCACATTTTTATTTTTAGCTTATTAGCTTCAATTTAAGCTTAACTTGTTAAGCTGCCTGGAGCGTCCCTTTAAAACAATACAGTGTCAAAATTAAACAATTAAAGTGATAGTGCTTGGATGTATAAACTCACAATGCATATTATATATCTGCTCTATAACAAATTATAATTAAAGTGACATTACTATCCAAAACCACATCAAATATATACCTGTGGTCACCTCCAAATGGGGCCTCTGAAGGTGGGGGGCTGGGCGGGATGCTTAATCCCAAAGGGAATCTGGTCTAAATTCTAAACTTACACAGTAAAGACAAAAATAAATTGGAAACACACGGACATTTTGCAAGAATATTGCTGCTGTAGTGACCAAAATTCATACATAATACAGATTAAGGAACTGCGCACGCAAAAATACATTTGAAAATGTTTTAAGGCTACTTAAAATTACCTATCTCAGCAAACACATATGGGGATTCAGTTCAACCATATGGTTATATTGTGTTATTCCATTTGAAAAAGTATTTTTGATGAAATGCGTTATGGAAATTTGATATTGTGTATTTTTGTATTAAAAGTAAATTTGGTCATTTGTTTGTGTCAATTATCTTTTTTTTACACATAACTTTTTTTATTTATTTTTACTCTGGCTTGAAGATTTTATTAATGTATATTTATTATTATAAAAAAAAAAAATACTTGCTCCTTGCACCCCTCACACTCTGCAACCCTCACACACACACATTGCATCCCTCACACACAGCACCTCTCTCAAACACAGCACCCCTCACACACACACAGCACCCCCTCACCCACACAGACACCACCCCTTACACACTGCACCCCTCATACACAGAACTCCTCACACACACTATCCCCCTCATAAACACACTGCGCCCCTCACACACATACACACACAGCACCCATCACACACAACACCCCTCACAAACACACACACACTATTATTATTTTATTATTTATATAGCGCCATCACATTCCGTAGCACTGTACAGACATATAATTTTAACCAGACAATTGGACGAACAGGAACATAGAGGTGGAGGGCCCTGCTCAATGAGCTTACATTCTAGATGGAGTGGGGTATAGTGACACAAATGGTAAAAGTAGGGATACGAAGTAGGTTGTTATAAAAGTATTCATTGAGGGCTTAGTAGGTAAATTTTTGACAGTTGCAGGAGAGGAGTCATGGGGGATGAGGGATAAAAACCTGCTAACAGTTTAATTGATATGCTTTCTTGAAGAAGTGTGTTTTCAATGATTTTTTGAATGAGTAGAGACTGGGTGAAAGTCTTATGGAGACGGGACTATGCACCCCTCACACACACAACCCCTATTCAGCAGCCTGTATGTATTCAGCAGTCTGTGTATGTATTTAGCAGTCTGTGTGTGTATTCTGCAGACTGTGTGTGTGTGCATTCAGCAGTCTGTGTGTGTGTGCATTCAGCAGTCTGTCTGTGTGTGTGTATTCAGCGGACTGTGTGTATGTATTCAGCAGTCTGTCTGTGTGTACTCAGCAGTCAGTGTGTATATTCAGCAGTCTGTGTGCGTGTATTCAGCAGTTGGTTTGTGCATGTATTCAGCAGTCTGTGTGTGAAAGTCTGTGTCTGAATGTGTTCAGCAGTCTGTATCTGTATTTAGCAGTCTGTGTGTATGTATGTATGTACTGCATTTGTTGGAGGTACCAGTAAATATAAGCTTCATTTTATTGATAATTTACATTTTTATTCCTGTGAATTGTTGTCTAGGCACAGCCCTAGTGCACTGCTTTGCCTGGGGGCCTATAATGCTGTTAAGATTGCACTGCTTACAGCCAGCACACTGCGTAAATATGGCACAAAGCACACACACACACCACAAAATGAGAAGCTATGTGGGGCAGAGGGTGAGACACTCAGGGTATTTCATAAAACTTGTTTGTTTGTTTTTGTAAGGTAAATCCATATGGCAAAAATGAGGCACAAATAGCCATTTTTCAACTGGAGTTAGAGAATTTTAAGATCAGCTTTTTTGCAGTTGTTCTATTCATATTTAATTTATTAAAGTTCAGAGTTTAGCAAATTGCCCTGTCAATGTCCAGGGCTCTAGACAGGGGGCTCAGATTTAGTAACTCATAGTATTATGAGTCAGGACAAGTAGATTGGGTTACTGATTTAGTCCCTTGGACAAGTACATAAAGTATATATGTTTTCCAAACCCCTGCTTATGGAATATGGCAAAACATAGCAAATTGAAGCAGTTCGAAGTTCTGCCTTTTTCCATATTTTGCCAAAAATTGATGAGTCAAACAGGTCTGTATTTTGTCTGTGGATAACTCTTGATTGCTTCAGTTAAATGAACCATAATAAACATTACATTTGAATAAAATATTCATACTTGACAGTCCTGCTTCAAATTCACAGAAACAAAAACAACCAAAATAAAATACGCTTCCTAGCTAGCTGTAGGTTAAATAATGTCTTTACCAAATTCCTCTTTTGTATTAATTTTATTTTGTAGTTCACATTAGGTGCCTGAATTATCCTATAAAGTATCCTTCAATTTAAAAGAATACAGAGAAAAATAAAAAAGATTCCCCAAAAAACAAAAAAAAAACAAAAAAAAAAAACCCCAAGCTTTAAATGAGTCAGGAATATGTTTTTTTTTTATTACTACTACGAAGAATAACAATCAAAAATAAAATAAACACATATATATCTATTTCAGAGAAACATGAAGGCAATGCAAAGTCTATCTGTATGAACAGTCATTGACACAAGGAGTGGGTGGTGTTATTACACAAACAAGGTCTCACAACAGAAGGCATTCCCAAGCCGTCCCCATGGCAACCACACTGTGTATACATCCATGTTAACACAGGCGTAGGTGGGGACAGAGTATATGATAGACACGGCATATGGCCAATCAGCGACTTCAATGGCTCACCAGTAGCCAATGACAATAGATAATTTTTGGCCATAGGGTTGGACCTGCTGTACCTGTTGAATGAAAGCTGCTACCATAGTTGCAGGTTAAAGCGACAGTTTGCTGCAAGAGGATCCCCCACCCCAGCTATAAGGTGATATTATTTATAAGATTAACTAATTATATTATAGTCACTCATTATGCAGTTTAATTCACATGTGTCTAATCTGTCAGGTTTTACATGTGTTACAGTGTAAAAGTCTAGAAGTATAGTGGGAAACATCCAGTACAGTATAACAACATGGATTAAACAGATATCAACTCATTTCACAACTCTGGAATGTAAAGGATAGCGATTCAGAACTTTCTCCTGCCTTGCCCTTCAACTCCCATCATGGTCAGCCAGCCAAAACTGGGTTTGTTGGGCACAGTGTGATATAACATTACATTGTATTAAAACAAACATTCCAATTCTGGAATGTAAAGAATGGAGATCAGAACCTTCGCCTGCCTTGCCCTTTAACTCCTGTCAGATCAACTAGCCAAAACTGGGTTTGTTGGGCACAGTGTGATATAACATTACATAGAAACATAGATACATAGATTGTATTAAAAGGGTTAATATGAGATCAGTTACTTACAACTATTGTCTAAATGAGGTATTATGGTGTATATTTTTATGTTTTTTTTTTTTTATCCTAACAGGGTTCAGTACACTGGTAATTTACACTGCTAATTGTAGCAAATGAAAATACTTGTAGCAAAATTTGGCTTGATTTTGGCACCAAAAAAAATCTACAACTCAGTTATAGTTGCAGTTTAAGGATTTTAGCCAGAATTTTGTTTTTTTAGATTTCATTTTCCTACAATTCAGACTATAGCGAATAAGTCTTTTGCAATTTAGTTTTAATTTCTCTACAGTGGTGCATAACAAATATACCTCATATAGTATTATTGTTATTAGTATTTATATAGGGCAAACATATTCTGCAGCGATTTACAATTAAAGAATGGGGGTATCAGACATTGAGTAATTGACATACAAAATATTAACACAGACAAGAGCTGAAGAAGGCGTGACTTGTTGACGTAGATTTAGTGTTGCCACCATCAAATCAACTTAATGAACCCATCAGAGAATTTAGCAATGGCGCTATTATTAGATATGTTGAATATGGCACCATGAGAAGATTTAATTTATATTAAAAATGACCTGCCATCAGCATTTTTAATAAAATAATTTTATAAAACTTAGCTATTTTCTTTTTAAAAAGGATACACAAATTCACACAACCATTTAAAAAAACACATGCACATTTTCAGATCGAAAGCAGAAAACTCTACAGTTCTTTTACAGAACACATATCAAATTTTAATTCACTTAAAGGATAGGCTCTAAAATTTAGATTTGTAGATGGCTACTCATAAATTGCATGTAAGAGAAATTTTAGAAGCTTATCGCCGTGGAGAATGTCACCTTAGGTAACAGGGCCTAGTACAGCATAATCTCATTGCCTTAATCTAAGAATGAATGTCTCTGCCAGAGAGAGAAGAAAGTGAATTCTCCAAATCTAAGACTTTGCAACTTCATATAATGGGGCATCCAGTGGAGCACAACACTCAATTACCTATGTAGCCACATCCAAATCAGTCTGAAAGAAATAGAAGGGATTGTTATCAATGTTACTGATTTAAATATGCTGATGCTTTGACGGCATGATACTGGTTAGGTGCACCATAGAGCATAAACAGTTGTGTAAGAATAGATAGACGGAAGAATAGGGTGGTCCAGGATTGCACTTTATTATGTTAAAGGGATACTGCAGTCAGCACAAAAACTTTATCTAATTGAAGACTTTATGGGCCTTGGGGGTCCTGGCACAGTCTTACATTACGGGGTTGACACTGGTAGACTATCACTCGCCGCCCGTTGAGAGGAATGCCCACTGAGAGGAAACAAACATATGTTTCAAAATCATTTCTTTCAACAGGTGGCCAGTGATAGGCTTAGAGTATCAGCTGATCGTCTCAGCCTATCAAAAACATTGCCTGTGCTGAAGGAGTAAACCAAAGAGCAGTTAAGTTAACTTAGGGATTAAACCAAAACAAATCAGTGTAACCAGTGGCGTACCTCACTCCAAGGGGCCCGGCCGCAGCCACAACCCCTAAGACCGCGGGCCGCCTGGATACCTTCTGGGCCGGTGCAGGAGGGGAGAGCTGTGCCGAGCGATCTGTCAGGAAATGCTCACTAAGCAAGCACTTCCTGTCAGACGGGGATGTTGTCTCCCATGTTCCCCCTGTCATGAGGGGGCTCAAGAGGTGGCCTGCTGGACCCCCGGCAGGCGGCTGTGTTCCCGGCAGAGGCGGTGAGGGAGCTGTGTTCTCCCTGCTCTGCTCCCTCGCACGCCGTTTGCTGATGCCGGGAGCCGGAATATGATGTCATATTCCAGCTCCTGGCATCAGTAGACAGCCCGCGCGGCATGATGGAGCAGAGCAGGGAGAACACAGCTCCCTCTCCATCTCTGCCGGGAACACAGCCGCCCGCCACACTGAAGCCCCACTGGACCCCAGGGACAGATCCACGCCAGTTCTCCAGGTAGGGAGGATGGGTGGACATTTTTAAATTTAAAAAATATGAATAATTTGTGTGTGTCTGTGAGTGCATGTGTGTGTGTCTAAGTGTGTGTGTGTCTGTGAGTGTCTAAGTGGGTCTGTGAGTGTATGTGTGTGTGTCTATTATTGTATGTGTGTGTGTGTCTGTGAGTGTGTGTCTGTGTTTGTCTGTAAGTGTCTGTGTGTGTATATGTCTGAGTGTGTGTCTCTGTGTGTCTGTGAGTGTGTGTGTGTCTATACATGTCTGTGTGTGTATCTATGTGTGTCTGTATGTATGGGTCTATGTGTGTGTCTGTATGTATGTGTGTGTCTGCATGTGTATCTGTCTGCATGTGTGGGGGCTGGGACATGTGGGTGGGCGGGGACGCATGGGAGGCAGGGACATATGGGGTGGGAGGTAGATGTATGGGGGGCCCCAGGGCAATTTTAGCACCTGGGCCCCGTGGTTTCCAGTTACGCCTCTGAGTGTAACTCCACAATTTTATAATGGTTTAACCACATAAGATAGGACAGCGCCCAGGACATCCAGCCCTCATAACAAATTCAATGAGATGAAGTTGGTTTGAGGGCTGGAGTGTTCCTTTAACTCTCTTGCCATTGAGCAGCCAATTGCACTGAAAGAAGCAACAAGAAACAAGCCACCCCACACTCTGGTTCCATCTAATGATCCTGCATGATTAAGGCTTGAAGGAGCCCAAACATCGCACTACTGAGGTTACTTACCCTGTTGTAAACACTGTGTGTGACAATGGCATCCTGGAGTGCTGACCATTTTTCTGCTTCTCTTGCACTGTAAGAGTCATTGGTTGACGGCACAACTCATTGGTTAATTAGACCAGGTTTTTTTAAATGCCTACAATTTATTTTTTCTGTAGTGCTGAAGAATCAAGACACATACTTAGAGGTAGATCTGGAATGTTTTGAACTTATAACTCCCATCATCGTCACCCAAGCAGAGCATAGTTGATAGTGATGGGAGTTACAGTCCACAGCATCTCCAGTGTCCATATTAGGTTATGGAACTGTCCACAAGGGTTATGAGTTTCCTTGTACTCTAAGGACATGGAGTGACAGTGTAGGTGAGCTTCCTGTGACTGCATTAAATGGAAAAATGATTTTCCAGAGGAATAATACAGCAACTTCAGCGCAGGCACAATAATTGCTGTGATGAAGAACAATAGATCTTCCTATAGAAGAGTTCTCCTGCTCTCCCCCTGCCATTCACGTCACCATAAAGGCCTGTGCTGTTGGCATTGTCTGCATTGCAGAGAACCGATTGACAGGCGGGGAAGGAATACTATATATATATATATAGAGAGAGAGAGAGAGAGAGAGAGAGAGAGAGAGAGAGAGTTTCTTATCAATTCTGTTGGCACAATTTGCAGATTACATTTTATATAGCTTGAATTGAATTTTATACTGAAAAAAGAAGTAAACATGTGATAGAAATATTATACATGCACACACATAACTTAGCTTGAAACATAAACAAGTATACATATGAAAAAACATCTGCTAAGGAGGCATTTGAATAAAAAATGTCCACGGAGCACTCTCCAGCTTTAGTAAAACTACAAATCCCATGATGCTTAGCAGTCGTTATATGTTAAAAGGTCTGTGTCTGACACTGACTGACCATGGATGGATTTTCTGTTCCTCCATTGCCATGTAGAATAATTTTAAGATTTACTACTGCTCTATAGAATTATCAGATTTATTTGTTTAATCTAAATGTGCAGTCCTAGCCATGAATCGCTAACTCATTAACGT
Organism: Pelobates cultripes; assembly: GCA_933207985.1. NCBI lineage: Eukaryota > Metazoa > Chordata > Amphibia > Anura > Pelobatidae > Pelobates > Pelobates cultripes. Next base: position 269,443,864 of record OW240916.1, on the reverse strand, counting down.
TGCTTTGCGAAAATAACAGGTATTTCAGGTACGCAGAAGCCTAAATAATGTTTAACCAGACTGATCTATTCGACAGATGTTTAATTAATGACAGACATAACTATGGAACCTAATAGAAAACTGGGATTTAACTTGTATACTTATCAGACTGAAAGACAAAGCATTCATATCCAATTCAAGTTTACCATTAAATCAGTAAATATAAGGATGATCTACATATTATGTGTATGGGGGGAGGAGATGTGGCTGTACAAGTTAATCCATTAATGTGGAGTCAATCTACAAATTACAGTTTTATTACTTTGGTTTATTTGCCATTTAGATGACTATCACTCACTGTAAATATAGCATCTAGTTTTAAATAAAGTGGTTATTGTCAAGCTAAAATAAAATTTGTAATTTAATAATCCATATTTACATTTGGGAAATATTAATATGTTAATATTACACCAAAATGTATAAAAAAAAAAAAAAAAAGACTCTTCTATAAAGTTTTCTTTTCAAATAATTTTTATTAAAGTTTTTTTTTTTGTATAACAAATGATAATAATACAAACATTGTATTAGGGGTAGGAAAGGAGGGGTAACATGGAAATGGGAAGGGGTATCCATCCATCAATGAAATAAACATATTAAAGTAGAAGGCAAAAGGAAAAATGTTTTACAACAATGCACTTTAACAATAAATATATCAAAGACCATAAACTGTTTTGATTTTTTTCTTCCCATTTATCCCAGTTGTATTTTAGTATTGGGAAACCATGCATATTGGCTCTGTGTGATAGTTCATGTGCCTTATTTTCTAAAATCAAATTAAAAACTTCTCTGAGAGATGGCACATTTTGAGACTTCCAATGTCTAGGTAAACAGGATGTAGCAGCGATCAGAATGTGGCCTATGATTATTTTATCTGATCTATTAACAGACTCCGGGAGTTTTTTAAATAAGGCTAGTTCCGAGGTTAAGATACTAATGGTTCCGTTCACTTTAATAATCAGATCGTGGATCATTTTCCAATAATTAATTAACTTGGGGCAAAACCACCAGATATGAGCCATATTGCCCACTCCCCCACAGTCTCTCCAACACCGGTCAGAATACATATTGTTCATGTTATGTAATCTAGACGGAGCCAGGTACCAGCGATATAAGATTTTATAATGATTTTCAAAATGGTCGGTGCAGTACGAAATGCCTTTCAAACCTGTAAAGAAACCGAACCATTCTACTAAATCGTACTGGGCACCCAACTCCGTCTCCCATGACAGCATATGTTTTCACTGAGTCCATCAATTTCCTAAAAAACTGCAACTGACCGGTGTTTGGAAAATACATGTTCACAATAGTATATTCAATAGTATTGAGTGATCCTATCCATATTAAATACCTCCCGTCATCGTCCGTTATAACTTTGTTTGTCAAGCATGCTACATTCCTGTGAAAAAAAATCGAAGTACCTCTAGACTTGGATTTATAAGTGCAATGGTATTGAACTGGGAAAAGCTTTGACATGATTTTATGGTCTTTATCATCTTTAAAATGTGTTTCCTGTACACAAATCACATCTGATTCGTTGGATTTTGCTTCTTTGAATAATAATCGTCTCTTGTGGGCGGTGTTCAGGCCTCTCACGTTAAATGACATATATTTTAAGACCATGGTTTATAGAACAGTAATAACTGATAAAGGGTAAAGGAACATTCAATCTTGTGAGAGTCCCAGCCACCACCTTCCAAGAGAGAAACATGCAAGTCCAACAAAGCTATTAAAGCAAACTCAAGCTGTGTGCTTGTGTGTACAGGAATAATGAGTAAACAGATGATTACAATTTGCTGATGCCACGTATTATGCATTTTTGTATGAAGCATTGCAGTGTTTCGTGGTCTAAAAACATTTCTACTGAACTTTAAATGATGAATGGACAAAAAATATAAAAAAATAAAAAAGGGGAACAAAAAACTTGGATATATACCCCTATCAGGGGTGAAACAAAAACAGTGAAAGAGGGCCATGAGGGAGAACAAAAAAAGTTTCTCCATCTCAGGGTGTTAGGCCCAGGTTGGGGGGAGAGAAGGCTACTGGGTGCAGGGGGAGCTAATGTAGGTAGTAAAAAAACAAAAAGCAACTTTTTAAATATGACAATTGAAAGGGTAAAAAGCACAGAACAATTAAAAAAAAAAAAATATATAAAATAAAATAAAAAAATAATAAAATTAAATAAATATGAAATTATATATAAAAAAAATAAAAAAATATTTTGATTGTATAAGTATAGAAAGTTTTAAATAGAAGGATCAGTTTCTAAAATAAACCGAAAAAGGCACAGGACAAATAACCGTTAGTGGAAGAACTCAGAAGTCTGTCATAAAAAGGAGAAACAGATCAAAATTCAAAGTAATCCCGATAAATCGCCGGACTGGAGCAGGACTCAATGATGACCATAGAAAAGGAAGACTATGTCTCTTTGAGCTGAGATCTCAGGAAGTGTCTGATTTGCTTCTCTTGCTGGCCTGAACAGGAGTAGATGGCGAGAGTCTATGAGGCGAAACCCGACGTCCATTCATAGTATTGATGAGTTCCATTCCTTCTTCAGGCGACGTGACTATAAAATTCCGACCATCCATGCGGAAAAGGACTTTAACCGGGAATCCCCATCTATATCTTATCCCTCTTCTTCTTAGCTCCGCAGTGAAAAGTTGAAATTCCCTGCGTCGCTTCATTGTTTGAGCAGAAAAGTCTTGAAAGACCTTCATGCTGCTGTAATCTCCTGTGAGACCTGACGTGCGTACTGCACCTAGAAATTCTTCTTTAATGTGATAGTAGTGGAATCTCACTATCACGTCTTTGGGTGCAGCTGGAGGAGCATTGCCGGGTTTGGGCAATCTGTGGATGCGATCCAGTAATAAATCCGTATTTTTTGCGTTTGGAAGAGCTGACTTCACCATTGTCTGGAAATAGCTTTGTAATTCCTGGGAGTCGATGTTATCAGGGATCCCCCTGATCCTTAGGTTATTACGCCTACTTCTATCTTCAGCGTCGGCAAGCTTTTCTGCTTGTTGGTGCACTTGCTTTTGGAGCTCTTTTACGGTTTCAACCAAATCCAGATGAGATTGCTCTTGAGAATGCAATTTATTCTCTATTATTTCTGTACGCTGATTAATGCCCTCCATGGCTCCATATAATGTGTCAAAGTCATTTTTAAAGTCATTTTTCAAATCAACTCTCAAATCTTTAATAAGTTGAATTATCATGCCAGCTGACGGTGGCAGGTCTGCTGCCAATTCAAGTGGCATGTTAGGATTATAGGTCGCAGCTTTAAATGTGGTAGTAGCCATATTGGAGGTGGCAGCGGCCATCTTGGAAGTGGAAAATACAGTATCTGGACTGTCAGCCATCTTTGTTGTGGCAACATAACGTGTTCTCTGTGGTAGTGCAGAGAAGGCACTTTTTTGGAGCACTTCAGCCCCTATTTCCATAAGATTTTCATCTGGGCTTACTGTAGCCCTTGCTGCCCCTTTAAATACTTTGGGTCGGACAGCAGAGGCCCCCCCCGCCGGGACCGACAGCCTGGAGGCTGAGGATCCCGACGGGGAGCGTGACCTCACGCTGCCCTCCCCTTTACTTGCAACCCGGTCGCTTTTGTAAGTGAGCGACCGGGCTGCCCTGGAGTGAGACCGCGAGCGGCTTGCAGGGAGGTCCTTGCCGCTCGCGGGAGACACAGCACTGTGCTCCGAGCATGCCGAGTGCTCGGAGCACTCTGAGCCGCACACAGGAGTGCCGGCTAGTGCGGTCGCGGTCCCGCCGCCCTCAGGAAGCTGCGGACGGGTCGCGGCCGCACAAGCATAGGTTTTGGGGAGGGAGACCGGGCGGGAGACCGGGAGGGAGGTAGGGAGGGATTTCCCCGACGCCACCAACGAAAGTTTAAGCGGCGAAACAAGCCGCGAGGCGGGTTTGGAAGCAGGGGAGCGAGCCTGGGAACCCTTACTCACCCCAGCCGCTCCTGCTTCCATTTTCTTCGTCCCAGGAACGGATTTTTCTGTTTTCTTTTGCTTCTGCATGATCAGTGCTAAGTTGACTTTTTGTATTTTCAATTAAAATTGGTACATTCAGATTAAAATTGTCACTTTAGGAACAAAATTGTCCCCCTTGTCCAGGAGCCTCTCTATAACGTGGCCATCTAAGATGGTGGCCAAGACACGCCCCTTTCTATAAAGTTTTCTAACAGCACATCTGAGAGATGTATGCAGCAATCAGACACACCAATCGGGATTCTCTCATTCTGGTCTTTGGGGTTGACCTTATAATCTTTCTGCAAAACCACTTATCCCATAAGCATAGGATGGATCAGTTTAAAGGGACACTCCAGACCCCTAAAGCACTTTAGTTTCATGAAACACTGTATGTGTAAAAGGTGTGTACTCTTTATTTCATTTTACAAAAAGAGCAAGATTCAATAGAAAGTTACACTTTTATAAATGAAAAAAAAGAAAGGGTGAGAACTCTGAGAACGGACAAAAGCTTAGAGAGACTCGATTACTTGCCCTTCGGTACATCCCCACTCAGGTCTCAAAATAGTTTTTGCTCACTTGTGACATTACAGAGAGAACATATCTGAACCATATCAGACTGGTCCCACCAGTTCAGGCAGCCCTGATCTGAAATGCCTGCAAGCTCACTCCGCAAGAGAGATACAGCAACCCCAGACGATCGTTTTGGCCTTCTTTTGGGCCTCGTCAGTGAGGTGTAGCTGATGTCCCTCTAGGCACAGTGAGCACCCCTGAGCATCCCTGAGCAGAGGTATACCGAAGGGCAAGCTATCAAGTCTCTCTAAGCTTTTGTCCGTTCTCAGTGTTCTCATCCTTTATTTTTTTTTGCTTTTAAAAATGAATCTGGTATCACCCCCTTGGCTTTAAAGGAGACAACAGGTCTTGTGTTACTTCTTGGTTTGGTTAGCTCAGTGGAGCTAAACTCAAAAGGCAGCAATTGCTGCGATCACCTGCCTTGCAAAGACTTCTTATTGAACTGCACTGGGGGAGGGTTTGCAAAGGCAACAGACAAGAGAACTGTAGGTTTTGCAAGCTGTATTTAGATTTACCCCAATGAAAAAATGCATAACTAAATGCAGGTATGTTTTCATTTGTAGTATATTTACTAAACAGTGATTTTTATTTATTTTGTATTTGAGCAGTGGATTGTCCCTTTAATAAACTGATAGCAGTCACACTGTGGCTTCTATCATTTTACTCACAGCTCGGTTCACTGTCTTGTAAACCAGACATTGTGCAGTGATTACCTACGCCACCAACTGCACATGCCCTTCCTACTCATGAGTCCAATGTACACACACTGCACACTCAAGTTAAAGTGACACAGCAAACAGGGCAATTAAATGGCTCGTTTGGTGTATTAGAATTATTACAAATCGCTGCAACTGTAAACCACTCTCAACAGGAAAACTGGGTACAGGGTGCTTTCTGCACCATAACATTTGCAATTGTTATTGTGCTTAGAATGGCCATTAATATGCAGGAAAAAGTTCATGTACAATATATACTATTTTATTTCAACATTAGACAGAAGACTAATCAGTATGTCTTTGGGGTTTTTAATTTTAGTGGGAACTGTACATTTTAGGGAAAAGTAGCCACGCTGGAAAAATAAGTTTTTACAATATTTCCAATTTGTCTGTTTTGGCCTCAAATAATTATTATATATGTGAAAAAGAAATTAAAAAAGACAGACAAACAAAATATTAACTTTTTACTGGTATTACTGCTACTGCACTTGAGCTTCAATTAAAATCATCACATTCTGGTCTGCGAGGTTTGATCTTATTCCATAAACCCTGTCTGTTTGGATATAGGATGAATAATTTTGGGGTTTTTTTCAGCAGCAGATGCACTCATCAGATTGAAAAAACCTGAGTAGCCATCCTACAGCTGTGATCAGTTTACATACAATCCAGTTTACTAATGATGCATACTTTGAAAAAAAAAAAATATATATATATATATATATATTCTGTATTTTTTTCTACAACAGGTTTTTCTTTTTTTTTTATTGGATTATGTGACATGTATTTTATATATTATATGTACCACAAGTTATATTTTGATAACTTTCACACCCAAGAAGGTATCATTTTATGGTACATAACATTTAGTCAATAATTTAAATTTTGCTGGCAAACTCCCTAATTCTTAATCTGCTTTGCACCCTGCACTTTAAGACTATCACAGATTTCCAGGTTAGACAAAAGTAAAATTGAAAATACGAAAGTGTGACTTTCACAGAATCAATGCATCTAATAAATCTCAGGAGTGCCACAGTTTTTGTCAAAACTACTCCTCAACGGTTTGACAACGAACTAGTCGATGGGTCTAAGAGACTCTTGGCAATACAACCACTACATCACTGAACTCATTTTTCAAACATGGGTAGTTAAGGCAATGCCGTGTACATCATTTAGGTTTCTGATGGGGAAATTCTTTTTCAATAACTGCCAATCGAAATAATTTGCTGGCGCGTAGCCAAAACAGAATTACTCATTTTTGAATTGCCATGACTTCTCTTTTATTTGATTTAGATGTCAGGCACTTCAAGGCATGACCGAGAAATGGCCATGCAGGCAAAGAAAAATCTTGCTACGTGTACAGATCCTGTGGAGAAGTTGCGTCTGCAGTGCCTGTCCAGGGGTTCTGCTGGTATCAAAGGTTTGGGCAGGTAAGTAATGCACACAGCTCTGCTACCTTTTAGACTGACTTAGCATCATGCCAAAAGTGGTCCTTGATCATCTGCAGTGCCATCACGTTTCTCATGATGTTAGACATGCCTTCAATGTGGGCTGGGTGGAACGTATAAAAGGAGCAGGCATGTGAAAGGTGTGCGGATAAAAGAGGGGCTAAATTAGCCGCACTCACAGAAAATAGCAGAGAAGCCTTAATTGTGAAGCCACATGGTGCGTGACAAGTCTTCTGTGGATAAAGAGTAGTACTAAATCCAAATAAATAACAAGCCAAAAAATAAACAGACTGCTTCAAGAAGCCTCTCGTATAACCGTACTACACAAATATCAGCCGATGGTCTATATCAAGTATTAATTTCCAAGAGATCCTACTATGTAGATCATGTTGACAAATGAAAGCAAAGTGTCTCGCCTAATCTTCCACACTTTCCAGACACATAGCACGGGTATTGCTGTCAATGTTACATGCCTTGTATTTAAAGTTAACACATTAACATTAAAAATAAATATTTTTAATGTTAAAGTGTTTCTTATTGGATTGGATTCCAGTGCTTTCCCCCTTTTCTCCTTTTAAAATAAAAACAAAATTTTTTTTTAAATTTTTTTTTTACATATCTATTCTTTATTTCAAAATATTTTTTTATATATAAATACACAATGACAAGCCCATGCATTACAACAGAAAACATATTTATGCGATTATAAATGTGACATAGTGTTATATCTTATTTTATATCCCTTATTTTAACACAATGCTCTTATTCAAAATGTACATATTACTTCGCATAACCAACACATGACATTATAATAATTTAAACTCTACTTAAATTAAAGAATTCCTGTGAGACGGACCAGGCTAACTAGGATTTCAATATATCGTATTCCCATTCTGCTCTTATTCTATAATGTATTTTAATGTATTCAAGGGGTTAAAAAGAAAAAGAGAAAATAAATATAGATCTGTTGTATTTTAAACAGCCATTCCTTCAACCTTTTCCTAGCTGTTAATGTTATTCCCATTTCCATATTTAATTGGTAGATCAGTTGTTCTTTAACTAATTCCCAACAAGGAACCTTAGTAGATTTCCAGATTCTTGCCACCAATAATTGTGCAGACCACAATATATGCATAACCAATGCAGAGAATTGCCCAAATATTTGATACCTGTTTAGATGCAATAAAAAGATGCTGGAGAGTAGAACCAAACACAGGTATTGCTGTCAATGTTACATGCCTTGTATTTAAAGTTTACACATTAACATTAAAAATACTATTTAACCACTATTGCAGTTGCTCCACCATCTTCAGAGATCATCTGTCTATCTAGAATGATCTCTGGTCCAAACCACTGCTTCTCCTACCTAGAGAATCAATGATGGCCTATTTGGCAGGCAGGGCAATCGCCGCACTCAGCCAATTGGATTCTTCTGATAGAGAAGCACTTTATCTAATGCTTCTTGCAAGGGAGCTATAGTGCTAGGAATACAACTTTGTGTTCATAGCACTATAGTATCCCTTTAAATAAAGTCTTCACTAGGAAGTGCCTCTAGGGGCTGTCAGTCTGAATTCCACTAGAGGAATGTTATAGCAAAATGCAAAATGTAAACATTGCCATTTCTAATGAATTATTAAAATTAAGTGCCTTTGATAGTTAGAGTGTCTCTTTTAAGCAGCTCCTAGAACTGTCCTCCCCAGTAGAAACTATCACAGAAAGCCAGACTCATCATGCATATATAATGTTGTAGCATTATATGAGTCATGCAGTTATTGATTTCTGGGATATGCATTTGTTTCCATAGAATATTTAGAATTATGGATGACGATAATAACAGAACCCTCGATTTCAAAGAGTTTGCGAAAGGACTAAATGATTTTGGTTTGATGATGGAAAAGCAGGAGACTCAAGAAGTATTCAGCATATTCGACAAAGATGGTAGTGGTACAATAGATTTTGATGAATTCCTTGTCACATTACGTGTGAGTATGTATAATTCAACATTTAGACAGTTTTGTATTAGGATATCATTGTAAGTTTAATGAATTATCTGCAGTCATATTTTTTTAATTTGAGGAAATATTTGGTGTTAGTGATTTGCTTACAAACAATATGCATGAGTGTGTTCTTGTTAAAAACAGTTGCAAGACAACATGATTGGAACAAAAAATACTACTTTGGTAGCAAATCACACATGAGCTATCCTTTCTGATACAGATAGTATCTGTCTTAAAGTAACACTAGAGTAAATATAGAAAATTAATATTGATCCACTCACTCAAGGATAAAAGCCAAAATAGCAGCTTTATTTAGAGCAAAACAACATCAACGTTTCGACCCATAAACCCTTTAAACACCACCTTGCTGGCTCCGTCTCCGCTTCCTCCTATATTATTATGTGGGGAAAGCTAATGCGCACGCATGGCGAGCACAGAGCGCATTGGGCCTACCACATAGGAAAGTATAAAATCAAAGCTTTCCTATGGGGATTTAGAAGACGCTGGACATCCGCATGCAAAGTGTGAGGACATCCAGCATTGTTTCATGGAGTTAAACTCTGTGAAAAAGCAGGAAGCGCCTCTTGTGACACTTCTTCTTCTTTAAAACCGCAAAGTTTTCAGATGCAGGATTAAGGGGGGCACTGCTCCCAGACCACTTCAATGAGATGAAGTGGTCTGGGTACCTATAGTGTCCCTTTAACAACTATGAAATATATATATGTTACAGTTAAAGTGCAGAAATCAGTTAAAGCGAATGCCCCTAAGCCCCCCACATTACCTATTTTTTAATCTTTATTTTCTGCCCCGATCTATATTCAGGGCGCCGCCATCTTTGTGTGGGTAGATGAAGTCCCTGTGGGACACGTCATCTGTCCACACTAGATAGCACTGAGATTCCCGCACATGCCCAGTGAAACACTTGGACATGCGAACGGGAATTTCATCTATTCATTCATTCGTCAGAAAGACGAATGAATGAATAGAAATGTCAGACGAACAAACAAACACTGAATATCAGTGTTCGTTTGTTCGTTCAGTTTATTACAAGGAGGGAGCTACCGGCACGCAGCTCCCTCCTTGTAATATGTAAAGATAGAAGCGGCAGGGAGCAGTGCTCCCCGCCACTTCATAAGCCCCCCAGGTCTCCTCTCACTCTATGGGGGTCAATATGACCCCCATAATAGCATAAGGGAGATTAATACCACGAGTAGGGGCATGTCCACTAAACAGTGAGCAGCCTGTGGCTGCTCACTGTTTTAAAAAAGAAAACTACTATCCGGCCCCCACCCCTGTGCGGCGGGTGGGGACCCTAAAAAACAATAAGGGGGGGACCTACTGTCCTCCCCCCCTGGCCCCCACACCTGAGCGGTGGGTGGGGGCCCTAAAAAACAATAAGGGGGGGACCTACTGTCCTCCCCCCCTGGCCACCACCCCTGAGCAGTTGGTGGGGGCCCTAAAAAACAATAAGGGGGACCTACTGTCCTCCCCCCCGGCCCCCACCCCTCAGCAGTGGGTGGGGGCCCTATATAGGAATGGTAGGGGGGGACCTACTGTCCTCCCCCCTGGCCTCCACCCCTGAGCAGTGGGTGGGGGCCCTAAAAAACAATAAGGGGGACCTACTGTCCTCCCCCCGGCCCCAGCCCCCACCCCTCAGCGGTGGGTGGGGGCCCTATGTATGAATGGTAGGGGGGGACCTACTGTCCTCCCCCCTGGCCCCCACCCCTGCATGGCGGGTGGGGGCCCTAAAAAACAATAAGGGGGGGACCTACTGTCCTCCCCCCTGGCCCCCACCCCTGAGCGGTGGGTAGGGGCCCTAAAAACAATAAGGGGGGGGGACCTACTGTGCCCCCGGCCCCCACCCCTGAGCGGCCGGTGGGGGCCCTAAATAAAAATTCACCCCCCAATCAAGGTGACTAGGGGTCCCAAGCCCCTAGTCACCCCCCCTCACCCAAATAAAACTATCCCCTACCTACCCCCCCTCACCCTAAAAATAGTGAGGGGGGAATAAAATAACTAACCTGTAAACAAAAATTAAACTTACCATTTGACGTCTTCTTTTTTTAAAATCTTAATTTTTCAGCCCCAAGAAAGGCTAAATAAAAAGCTATCATACCCGTCGAACTTAAAATAAAATAAAAAACCCGAACGCAAAAAAAAAAATCCTGCTGAAAAAGAAAAAACCTGACGCTAAAAAAATTAATCAATCTTCACCCATGGAAGGCTCCGCGCAGACTGAGCTCTGCAGGGCAGCCCTGCAATTAGGCTAAGAACACTCTGATTGGTTGGTTTAAGCCAATCAAAGTGCTCTTTGTCATTTTACATAGCGTGGGAAAATTCCAAAGAACTTCCCCACGCTGTGTAAAATGACACAGAGCACTGTGATTGGTTAGATTCCAAGCCCACCAATCAGAGTGCTCTTTGTCATTTTACACAGCGTAGGAAAATTCCAAAGAACTTTCCCACGCTGTGTAAAATGACACAGAGCACTCTGATTGGGTGGCTTGAAATCCATCCAATCACAGTGCTCTGTGTCATTTTACACAGCGTGGGAAAGTTCTTTGGAACTTTCCCACGCTGTGTAAAATGACAAAGAGCACTCTGATTGGCTTAAACCAACCAATCAGAGTGTTCTTAGCCTAATTGCAGGGCGGGGCAAGGCTTTATAAGCCTTCCCCGCCCTGCAGAGCTCAGTCTGCGCGGAGCCCTCCATGGGTGAAGATGGATTAATTTTTTTAGCGTTGGGTTTTTTCTTTTTCGTCAGGATTTTTTTTTGCGCTTGGGTTTTCTATTTTATTTTAAGTTCGACGGGTATGATGGCTTTTTATTTGGCCTTTTTTGGGGCTGAAAAATTTAGATTTAAAAAAAAAAAAGACATCAAATGGTAAGTTTAATTTTTGTTTACAGGTTAGTTATGTTATTCCCCCCTCACTATTTTTAGGGTGAGGGGGGTAGGTAGGGGATAATTTTATTTGGGAGGGGGGTTACTAGGGGCTTGGGACCCCTAGTCACCTTGATTGGGGTGCATTTTTATTTAGATCCTCCATCCGTCGCCCATGGGTAGGGGCTAGGGGGGAGGACAATAGATCCCCCCCTAATTGTTATTTAGGGGGGCCCCCTCCCACCGCGCGTGGGTGGGGGCGGTTAGTAGTTTTTTTTCTTTTTTTTATAACAGTGAGCAGCCACTGGCTGCTCACTGTTTAATAGACATGCCCCTACTCACGGTATAGCGAGTAGGGGCAGAATTTACTTATACTAAGTAATCTTTACTTAGTATTAGTAAATTTGGATGAAAGACCAATTTAGGTCTTTCAGCATTTTAGTAGATAACTCCCTGATACCGTGGGCATTAGGGAGTTAACTACTAAGCGGCTGCAAGATGCAGCCACAGCACGAATAGGATCGGCGTTTCATTCATTCGAATGAAATTGCGATCTGAACAAAGTCCCGAATTGCATCCTAACACGAATGGAGAAACTGTTCTCATTCTGTTAGGATGCAATTCGGCAGTTTTGTCGGCGTTCTGTCTAAGTGACAGGACGTTCGGCAATACTGACAGGAAGCATCGTGGGAACAGGGAGGAAAGCTAAGGATCATGGGAAAATTGCTCTGACCAGCGGAAATGAAGCACACTTTGCTCCTCCGCTGGTCAAAGCTGGTCAAGCGGAGGAAACCTCCATAAGGCAAAGAGTCCCTACTTTGTCTTATGATTTTAAAGAAAACTAAAGAAGACAGGAAGAAAAGAAGAACATATCCTGAGAGAGGGGAAGAAGAGGAAGAGATTGAGGAAAGGTAAGTTCGGCATGACAGTGCCGCTTTAATGTGCACATTATCTAGTTAATCTGCAGATTAACTAGGGCGATCAGTTAAAAGTGCAGAAAATGATTTCGTTTCTCAAATATTTCTCAAATTACCTAGGTAATCTGCACGTTACCTACTAGGCACTCGTTAAAGTGCAAAAAAATCATTCTGTCCTCAATCTCTCTGAGGGGCTCACAGCTCTGGAGGACACCATGGTGTGCACAGGCTGCTGTTCTGTTCTTGTCTGGACCACATAGTCACATACCTCTTCAAACAGTTTATCCCGAACTGGTAAGAAACGAGGAGCCCCCACCACCACAAGAGAGCGAGCTCTTCCTGCACATTATGCAGCTACACCCTGAAATGATCCCAGCAGATGCTCGCCTCTGTTCTCTATATCATCATATATTTGAAGACTGTCGCAATCAGTGGTCCATGAGCAGACCTCTCCTTGGTCTCATTCTCCTCAATGAGAGAAGTATTTCTCTGACTTACGGAGCAGCATTGTTAGTAGCCAGCCCCCCTCTGAGAAGCAACAAGCCATGTGTTTATGCTTTGAGAATTTGATGGTGGAGGGCACTTGCTCACAAAAAGATTTGAGACAGGTTCACACAGAATCTTTCTGCCTTCAGACGAGAAGTGTTCTGCGAGGACGTTTTTGTAATAAATAATTTCCTCTTTTACAGAGGGAAAGAAACAAACATTTTGCACTTTAACTAGATGGAAGTAGTTAATGTGCACATTACCTAGGTAAAGTGCGGAAAACTCTTGATTCCGCACTTTAACTGAGCAAATCAGTTAATCTGCAGATCAACTAGTTAATGTGCACATGAACTGATTTCTCACTTTAACTGTAACATATATATATATATATATACGGCTAGTAGCTTAGGACTTCACATTTTAAACCCTGTATACATTATGTACATATAATATATAGTGGCAAGTTAAAGGTAACTTGCCACTGCAAGCCATAGCATACACACCAGGGGTACATTGCTACTCACCACAGCTAAATTTTCAATCGCTGATAGCTAGTGGAAATTTTGAGCCATGCTATATATTTCATGATTAAGGCTTAGCCTAGGTGAACATGTCAAGCTTTTACTATATCCAACCACAGTGCTATTCAGTGGGGGCCTGACAACACACAGGACTACTGTGCAATGGGAAATCAAGGCCCCTTCCCAGTGTAGGGATTTTGGCTACACAGGCAAAGATACATTTTGTGCCCCCATCCCCAGCCCCCACTCTCAAACAGATAATATGACTATGCTGCCGAGCATACAGAATAGCTGTGTGAAAGCTCAAACATGCAGGCAGCACCAAACAGTGATAGATTTACTTTTAAGCGGTTATTTCAACAAAAACTGTTTTTTTATTAAACCTTGCTGACATATCCCCTCTGTTAAAATTTTTTAAAAAAAGCAATAGACTAACCTCTCTGTCCCAATTTTCAGAGGGTATGTACACAAAGGTAATGGTCAGTAGGAGTAGGTGTCGGGCTCTTTGCTTGTGTATATATACCAGCCACAAACAGTCAAGGCAACAAAGCATGAAATGTCATGACACTTGGACAGCCTTCTCTCTTTTCATCAGTCATTTGTAATAATTTTATTTTAGCCACCTATGTCCAACGCAAGGAAAGACGTCATCAATCAAGCATTTAGGAAGTTGGACAAAAGTGGAGATGGTATTGTAACAATTGAGGATTTACAAGGTGTATATAATGCAAAATACCATCCAAAATACAAGAATGGAGAGTGGACAGAAGAGCAGGTTTTTAGGAGTTTTCTTGATAATTTCGATTCTCCGTATGACAAGGATGGCAAGGTATGAGATGCCATTTAAATTAACTTTTATTTTACTGATTATTTTATTTTTAAGATCCAGATATTTTTAAGTCATCTTCATCAAAATAGTTTAAAGTCACTAAAATATATTAAAATATATATAGAAAAAGATGGCAATGTGTTTGGATTACATATGGCAAGAGACAGAATCCATGAACAGTGCTGTGTTAGGTTAGCAAACCTTTCATTAAACATCTTGTAAGACTTAGAGTTGAGAAGAATGTATCATGAAATCAGTGATTGCTAACCTTTGGCATCTTGGGAAATATAGTCTACAAACTCTGCAGTGCCAAAGTATTACAGCAGTATTTATAATAAATCTGTGGGATATTGTATATATCTTTTACCACATCCTCTCATAGTGGATGATGATCAATATGATGACCCTTTATCATTAATTGAAACTGGCTATTATTCCCCAGTGAGACTCCAGCCAGAAAGTGTAACTAGTCCAGATTTAACCCTTTGCACATACATTTGATCTAAATTATATGAGAATGGGTTCAGACTGAAGAAGGTACATTTTACATTTATACACCCACAGGTTATTTTCACTATGCCTTCGATAATCTCTACCTTTAAGTTCCTCTTACACATATAAAACATCTGTTTATTAAAACACTCTATAACACATAGTTACATAGTTACATATAGTTACATAGCTGAAAAGAGACTTGCCTCCATCAAGTTCAGCCTTCCTCACATTTGTTTTTTGCTGTTGATCCAAAAGAAGGCAAAAAAAAAAAAAAAAAAAGTTTGACGCACAATTTTGCAACAAGCTAGGAAAAAAATTCCTTCTTGACCCCAGAATGGCAGTCAGATTTATCCTTGGATCAAGCAGCTATTACCCTACTTTGAAAGATTATATCCTTGAATATTCTGTTTTTGCAAGTATGCATCTAGTAGCTGTTTGAACATCTGTATGGACTCTGATAAAACCACTTCTTCAGGCAGAGAATTGCACATCCTTATCGTTCTTACAGTAAAAAAACACGTTACCTTTTCTTGTCAATATTTTTCATTGCATTTTTCTTGTAGCAGGCTGATATTTTCTTGTAGAATTGACTTCTACCCAGAAGCCTGTGTTGTGTGTTTTCTCACTTTACTTTTTACCGTATTAGGTCACACCGGAAGAATTTACAAACTACTACGCTGGTGTCAGCGCATCAATTGATACTGATGTTTACTTCATTACCATGATGAGAAATGCCTGGAAACTTTAAGTGTAGGAATTGAAAAACAGAAAGCTGTTTTTTTTTTTTATTGAATCACGATGATTAAATAAAGATATATCCGGAAATGCAGGCAGATTTCATCCGTAACACTGTATTCACAGATACGCACATTAACATGTCATATTCACATTGCATTAGTTCTCTTGTAGTTTGACCTCTTTCATTACATATTAGATCCCTAATTACTTTTCACATCCTTGGGGATCTATTCACTAAACATTTGTTTGATAAGTGGCTTGTCGTTTGTAGATTAGTATAGCAGAGTTACAAAAAATGACTTAGTTAAAACGTCTTTCCATCCATCTGTTGTGACTAATGTGGACAACATTTGCAAGCCATTTGTCAGCTCACCACAACTCACTCTTTAGTGATCCCAAGTAATACCTCTTGAGCTGGTCTGCTTCTTGTTTGGCATTTCTTTTTCTGTTCTTCTGATACATGATTCAGATTAATAATGGACCACAACTGATGTTCAGCTATTGGCACATTGCTAGAAACATAAAACATCCTGCAAATAGAAGCAGCCTGCAAATCTAGGCAATTTAAAGAGTAAATATTACGAAATGAGACAAATAGCATAAAACTGCATATTTAGAAATGAAAGATATGATATGCATGGGATGAAATAGCATATATTTCAAATATTAAAATTCTAGTTAAAAAATAGCATATAAAAATGAAATAGGCATAATACCGTGAAATGGCATGAGAGTAATTTATCAAATGGGATCAAATGAATTATTTATTTATCTATGAATGCAGCAGAGTCCTGTGAATGTTTACTGCCATTATTAACACCCACAACTACTGTAGACACACTTTTAGATTTGAGGTCATACAAAAAGCTAATTATTTCACCTTTAACACCATAGTCTATCCTGCCTGCATTTCCGTGATTTAATTATTATTATTTTTTGCTATAATACAATAATAACATAACACTTGCATGTTTCATATGTTTCACATTTAACCACTAACAAAACATACTAACCTTTGCAAAATCAACACTGAAAAATTTGGTCAATTATGTTCAGTTACAGTTTAACAAATACTTCTGTAAATTTTTGTATCTTTTGTTTCATATATTATTAAAATGTACTCTAAAAGAGAGACGTACTAAGAAAGTCAAAGAGCTGGAGATGAAAAGCCAGTGTGGTTCTGTGGATGCTCATTTGCAAGCTGAACATGGATATTTGTAAATTATGGCTGACTAAGCATCATTATAATTATTGGCATTTATATAGCAAACAAGAAACAATTATTACAAATGTTAACAACAAACAAGAGGTTATTTGGGACCCAGCTTGAACAAACTTACAATCGTGTTAAAAATTAAGTTCACAAAGAAAACACAAGATTAGCTATTACAGACATTTTCATTCTGCAACTTTTTCATCACACAACAGCTGAACAGCATTCACATGCAGTTAGAGTGTCACAAATTACATGTTTTAAACAATTCTCCTATTTAAAATTTTAAACCAAAGTTGTAATTAGATGAATCTCCTTATAACATGGGTGATTTGGCTGAACACAAATATCCAAATTGCAAGTGAATTGCCTTTTTTCAGGTCTTCTTATAACCCTGAGGGGAATAGCATGTACAATTGTAAATCCCCAATCCCCTAAACTACTCTTATATTAGCAGAATATATTTTGGAGCAGTCAAATACAGTTTTACAATACTATACAGTTCGAAATTTGGTGAATGTGGTTGAGCTATTTTGAGCTGAAGCTCACTACGGTAAATAAATCCATTTCAAAATAGCAGGGATACATTTGGGTCAATTTAGCGAGCATTCAGTAAACCATAGAGGGAATGTAACAATTAAATGTGGGACCTTTGAATCCAATGATATCAACAAGATTTGCAAAAGCAAATTCATTGCACCATGTCAGCTATAATCATCTGATAATACCATATGCAAAGGTTAAGGATGGGGGTAGCTCCTTATTGCCCTCAGGGCCATATTGGGAACCAAAAGCATCCCTGGAAAAAAAAAATATTCTAGCCATATACTTCATTGTGCCATATAGTGTATTGGTATTTTTTTTTATTTTTTATTTCTGTACTGTTAAATTGTTACTTACCTAATAGATGTTATGTGTAATGTGCTGTGCTGCACTGAAGAACCAGGTCCCGTGGCCCACTAGGAAATTTGAGGGTATCCTGGTGGCCAGTCCGACCCCGCACCTTAATTAAAGGATCACCATAGGGTCAGGAACACAAACATGTATTTCTGACCCTATAGTGTTAAAACTATCATCTACCCCCCTGGGCCCCTCATGCCTCCATAAATATAGCAAAATCTTACTGTATTCAAGCCAGAAGCTGTAACTCTGCATGCTGTTTTCCTCAAAAAACAAAACAAAAAACAAGCAGTCTGCTGACATCATCAGAAGTGATAGCCTGATCCAACCTGACAAGGAGGCAGATCAGTGGCAGAGCCAGCATGATTCAAACACAGCCCTGGCCAATCAGCATCTCCTCATAGAGATGAATTGAATCAATGAATCTTTATGAGGAAAGTTCAGTGTCTGCATGCAGAAGGAGGAGATACTGAATGAAAGGATGCATTTTAGGCAGCCATGACCCAGGAAGGATCTCTAACAGCTATCTGAGGAGTGGCCAGTGAAGTTATCCATAGGCTGTAATGTAAACAGTGCACTCTGAAAAGATAGTGTTTACACAAAATGCCTGAAGATAATGATTCTACTCACCAGAACAAATTTAATAAGCTGTAGTTGTTCTGGTGACTATAGTGTCCCTTTAAGTAATACAACATAAATAGAGAATGTCAGTTGAGATTTTTTTTAATGGTTATTTAAAATGGAATTGCTTGTGAAGTTTATGTGCTTGAGATATATTTTCAAACATTGGAAATAATTAGTTGAGTCTCATCAACAATTCTTATGTTCACAAAAAAGGGATACATGGCTAATGAAGAGGGACTGTCCCACCTGCTCAAAGACACTAGAGAGATATGAATATGACCTCATGTTTAGATGTCTCCAATTTTGTATCTTTCTAATTCTTACTAGCATGTTTTGTAACTGTTTTATTAATCAGGGTGGCAGATCTGTTTTCATGGGAATCCAGCAATGACCCTTCAATTGTTGTTTTATACTTATTAATTATTTGCAAGCCAGATGAGACTATTATTCAACCATCAGCTAGAATGCAATGGATGAAATGTTCTGGGACAATGTTAGACACAAATAATATTTATGCTGGTTGAAAAAGAATATTTAAAGTTAACCTGTCTTGACAGGTTCACATGAATGAATCCTAAAGCATTAAATATATAATTTATCGTACACATAAATCATACATTTAATTACTTTAGCAGCTGTTAGGACCACTAAAGGCACCTAGACCACTTCATCTCAATGACATGGTCTGGGTGCACTGACCTTTTACTATTAGCCCTTCAGTCTAAAGCATTGCCTTTTAGTAAATAGAACAATGTATCCTCAATGCTCCTAATGGTTCCACTCGATGGTGGAAAAAATAAAGTAAAAAGTTTTTCTATATTTCTTTACATGTCAAAAGGGGAAGGGGGAGGGAGAGGGGCTGAATCTAAATATTGACCAGGATACTGTAGCATTAGAAATACATGTTTGAATTCCTAACATTATAGTTTTCCTTTAAGGTGATACTAATCTCTTGGACAGTGCTTCCGACGTCACTATAATAAATGGATCAAGGATTTAACATGCACCTTTGAGTCCACCCTGGGGTGACTCAAAGCAAGGCGATGCTAACTTACCCAAGCAAGGCGATGCTGACATGATGGCTTCATTGCATTTTCTGTCCATCAGCATGTGAATAGAGAGATATCTGTTACTCCGCTGCAATACTTTTTTAACAAATGCAAGATGCACTTGTTAGAGAAATAATCATAGGCGTGCGCAACACCCTATGTATAAGGGTGTGCACCCTAAAGCAGAAACACACACGCCGCGTATATATATATATATATATATATATATATATATACACATATACACATACACACACACACACACACACACTGCTGTGTGTGTGAGGGTGCTGTGTGTAGGTGCTGTGTGTGTGTGTAGGTGCTGTGTGTGAAGGCGCTGTGTGTGTGCAGGCGCTGTGTGAAGGCGTTGTGTGTGTGTGTGCGGGCGCTGTGTGTGTGTGAAGGCGCTGTGTGTGTGAAGGCACTGTGTGTGAAGGTGCTGTGTGTGTAAGGGTGCTGTTAGTGTGTGCTGTGTGTGTGTATGTCTAAGGGTGCTGTGTGTGTAAGGGTGCTGTTAGTGTGTGCTGTGTGTGTGAGGGTGCTGTGTGTGTAAGGGTGCTGATAGTGTGTGCTTTGTGTGTGTGGGTGAGGGTGCTGTGTGTGTAAGGGTGCTGTTAGTGTGTGCTGTGTGTATGTGTAAGGGTGCTGTGTGTGTAAGGGTGCTGTTAGTGTGAGGGTGCTGTGTGTGTGTGTGTAAGGGTGCTGTGTGTGTAAGGGTGTTGTTAGTGTGAGGGTGCTAGTGTGTGTGTGTGTGTAAGGGTGTTGTTAGTGTGTGCTGTGTGTGTGTAAGGGTGCTGTGTGTAAGGGTGCTGTTAGTGTGTGCTGTGTGTGTGTGTGTGTGTGTGTGTGTGTATGTGTGAGGGTGCTGTGTGTGTAAGGGTGTTGTTAGTGTGAGGGTGCTGTTAGGGTGTGTGTGCTGTGTGTGTAAGGGTGATGTATTTGTGTGTGCTGTATGTTTGTATGTTTGTGTGTAATGTGTAGGAGCCGTTTAGTTAATATCCCCCTCCCTTCTTACCTTATATAGGGAGGTGGTCCTGTGGAGAGTGAACTAGCCCCCTGTGGGGCTAGAGTTCACTCTCGCGAGATCTGAGCGTTGTCACGGTAACCGCGGCAACGCTCCGACCTTGCGAGAGGAACCCGGCGGAGCTGCTGACAAGAGCTCCCCGGGTCCTCTCCTGCCTCCCTCCCTGTCATCACACCGAGCACCTGCAACAACCAGGACATACCTAGAATGTTGTATATTGTATATGCAGGACTTAAATTCCGCCCAAGAATGTGGTCCCATCAATTTATATCTCTCCTAGTCCCAGATCTTATATTTAAGAAGTCATTTCATGTCAAGCAAATGATTTACCCTATTAGGTCATTTGATGCTGTGGATCCACAACCATTTACTCAAACACTTTTTGTTATTTGTTTAAACATTTAATTTTAACATAAAGGTGCAGAGTATGTAAACTCCTTGAAATGTTTATTGTTTTTAAATTTGCTACCCTATTAAATGGCTCTGAGCGTCCATCTATTACATAGACATGTAGCATCATTAGATATAACCTTATCAAAACTAACGGTAACTTGTGCTTTTAAATTCAAGTAATTTTACATGTTTAATGAATGTATAATTTTAAAGGTTTAAGACTTGAAACTGAGTATATGGTTGTGGAGCAAAGCAATGGAAATGTACTTACCCTTCTTTGATCTCCCTCACCAGCCCACGGAGGGAGGCACATAGCATGTGCCGCGGGGATTAGGTTGTGCCTAGGCACACCCGGCACACCCCGTGCGCACGCCTATGGAAATAATCACAGCAACTACAGCTGGAGGTGTAGGAGGCACCAAAACTATTAAACTTTATGGTTCTTAATTTACTCTAAAGTTCAGTTTAATGTAATTGTCACACTTTAAAACATGTTTGCAGTTAAAATGTTAAATCCAAGCTATTGATTGACGTGTTATTTTTGGATTGACTTTAAAAAAAAAAAAAAAAAAAAAACTAAATTAACAAGATAACTACTAACAAATGTCAAGGTAATTTCTATTTGTTTCTTACAAATACATGTATTTCCATAATGACCAAATCAAATTAAATGTTACTTTTTTTCACAATTCTCGTTTCAGGTTACAAAAGATGAATTTCTGAATTATTATTCTGGAGTTAGTGCCTCTATCGACAGTGATGCCTACTTTGTACTGATGATGACAAATGCCTGGAAATTGTGATAAATGTATATTTTAAGATGTTTTGTTTCTGTTTTTGTTCACTTGAATAATAGATTGTTTCAGCCCATAACACCAGAAAAGGTCCAAAATGGCATGTAGCATTAAAGTATCTTGTTTGATATGTGTGCCATTACAACTTAAAAAGTGGTGAAAACCAGGTTTTTTGTTATAGATTTGTATTACTTGCAGTAAATTCGGACTAGCTACAACTGATTAGTTTTGCTATTTATAAGGAAAAAACATCACACCGAGCACCTGCAACAACCAGGACATACCTAGAATGTTGTATATTGTATATGCAGGACTTAAATTCCGCCTAACAATGTGGTCCCATCAGTTTATATCTCTCCTAGTCTCAGATCTTATATTTAAGAAGTCATTTCATGTCAAGCAAATGATTTACCTTTATTAGGTCATTTGATGCTGTGGATCCACAACCATTTACTCAAACACTTTTTTTTATTTGTTTAAACATTTAATTTTAACATAAAGGTGCAGAGTATGTAAACTCCTTGAAATGTTTATTGTTTTTAAATTTGCTACCCTATTAAATGGCTCGGAGCGTCCATCTATTACATAGACATGTAGCATCATTAGATATAACCTTATCAAAACTAACGGTAACTTGTGCTTTTAAATTCAAGTAATTTTACATGTTTAATGGATGTATAATTTTAAAGGTTTAAGACTTGAAACTGAGTATATGGTTGTGGAGCAAAGCAATGGAAATGTACTTACCCTTCAGTGTTCCAAATAAAGCACATAAGGTGGAGACATTGTTATGTAAGTGATGACCAGAAGTTAAAGGGTTGCTCTAACAAAAAAAAACATTTTTAATAAAACTCTGTTAATGGTTAGAGTAATCCTTACTGTTATCCTTTCTCCCGCCTCCCCCCAAAGTTAAAATAATAAAGGAGAATGTACTTGTGATTTAACACTAAAGTCAAGTTCTCCCCGAAGCCTGATTCTCCTATGGTAACACCAGTTACCCTCACTGCAGGGTAAGCACTGCAGTATGTCCCAGAGGATGGGCTAAAGGGAAAAACTTGGCTTTAGTGTTAAAGGGAAGACAACTGGTCGTCTGTTGCCAGCATGCTATGCATGCTGACGACTGACGGCAAATATGCCTAGTTTTGACATTACCCAGCCAGGAACTCTTGTTCTGAACTAGCTAATCATCCTGTTGGAGGTGAAGTTACACCTCTAGTAGCATTCAGTGTGCATTATTTCTTACTAAAACACTGCACATACAGACTCCAAGCACTATAACCACTTCAAATCAGTGAAGTGGTCATGGTGGTTGGAGTAGATATTAGATAATACTTCCCAATCTACAGACAAGGTTGATTTTTATGAATACATAAAAAATAGACATGTTAACCTCTGTTCACCTCTACATTTATAAGATCACAGTGCTGATGATCTATATTTGGTCAAATATAAGCAAAATCTTGATTAAACCCAGACTCTAACTGTTTCTACAGATATATGAAATGGTTCAATGTATACTAATTCATGTCTTGATTATCAAATTGTTCTTTGCAAAGTGTATGGGCATTTTGAACATATCAGTTACAGTTTATTCTGTATATTCAAGTGAATATTTATGTTATGCATTTAAATTATCTTTTTATATTAAAAATTTTCACTATACATATATTTTTTAAATATATTTGTTGTATAATTACAAAGAAAAACATAAAACATCAAAGAGCAGAAGGCGAAAGCATCAAGTATAGATGTATACACATTGCAGCAATATAATAAAGAGAAAAGGTTACAATACACTGCCTGAACTAGGGAGTAACATTGAAGTCTGTTGCAAGCACACTGCTGATAAGCCTTAGGAAGGGTTTCTAAGCTCAGAAAATGGAAATTAAATACAAATTAAAAAAGATCATAGAATAACTACATAAATTATAGGCAGCTGTGCTTAATGTTATATTCGGAGTCACGGGGAACATAATTGTTAGACATT
Source organism: Pelobates cultripes (assembly GCA_933207985.1). Classification (NCBI taxonomy): domain Eukaryota; kingdom Metazoa; phylum Chordata; class Amphibia; order Anura; family Pelobatidae; genus Pelobates; species Pelobates cultripes. The sequence continues at coordinate 269,420,275 of OW240916.1, read as the reverse complement.
TTGTGCTTAAAGGGAAATTTGCTAGTTATATAGTGTCACGGACAGGACCATTTGCCAAGCCATAGCAAGGGGAAGGTGGGCAATGCATGGACACCAGGATTCTGGCTGCCTTATTCCTAAACCCAAACAGGGCATAAAGTAACAGCCATGCATTCTTTTGTGCATTGACTGGGTGTATATCTACTAAACAGTGATATGTACTTTATTGCCCATTTGGGCATTGGAGTGTCACTTTAACTTAAATCCTGCAGATAAAAGTGGCTTGCTAAATCTTTCAAAATTAACTAGCAGTGCTTAAAGTGACACCAAACTGAGTATTTCATAAAGATGAAATCTTTATCCAATACTCACAGTGACTGTGTTTGAATTCAAGTGAAATACCAACCCAGTCAAAAGATATACTAAAACAAACTAGGGACTACTTTGACAGCCTTTATTCAGTAAAGTGAGAATTCAAGGTGAATTAAAAATTAATTTCAAATATAAGGTTAAAATAGTTTAAACTGGAAAAACTAGCTATGCTTTGGCTACTCTGGCCTTAAACTTGAAATTCACTTTGAATTCTCACTTTAGTACATACCCTTCACGTCACGACAAAAGGAAGTGCTACCTTTTTAGCAACCCTCTATTGTTCCTAGTGATGACTGAGGGGAAAAAGACTCTGTCTATGGAGAATCGCGTAAGGAGCATAATGCTGATGTCAGTTCAGCAACAGCAAGTTCAGAAAAGCATTACACACCCTCCCCTGCATCTCTTGGGCACTGCACTGCCAGCGAAGTATTATGCAAAGACCCCATAAGGTGACAGAGGCCCTTTATTGTAACAAACTATTTTAAAAAGGCATATAAAATATAAACAATGTAATGTGCATCCACGATTCAACAACAATAAGGAACTTAAATCAAAACATAGAAAATCCTGAAGTTACAAAGACTTAGCAAGACATTTTCTCTGTAGAGTTCTCTAAGTTAGATGCACACTCCAAAAAAGTTCTAATCAGTGTTTAGTAGATATACCCTCAATGAATACACGCGTGCAAAAGGTGCAGAAATATGATCAAAATATGTCAAATGAGGTAATGTAAAAGGAGTAAGATCATGCTGAAATGAGTAGAGCAGCATTAACATGCCACTGGTAGACAGGTTACTAGTCTGGAGCACAAATTCATTTTTAGAATGAAGCCAATCTTGTCTAAGTATCTTCATGGTCCTAGGACCGCTGTCTTAACCCAGATCTCTAGATGGTTGCCTCAGGCAACCTCATGGTTAATCCGGCAATCAGGTTCAGTCTGTATCTTACTAAACAAACTTATAGAATGCAATATCTAGCTGTAAAGCTGACACATAAGATGAGAGAAACAAGCTTTTGGACTTCAAGGTCCATGAGTAGAGTTGAGCGGACACCTGGATGTTCGGGTTCACCAAGTTCGGCTGAACTTTGGCAAAAAGTTCGAGTTCAGCTCGAACTTGACCCCGAACCTGTACTCAATGGGGACCCGAACTTTTGGGCACTAAAATGCCTCTAAAAAAGTCCTGGAAAGGGCTAGAGGGCTGCAAAAGGAAGTAAAATGGGGATAAGAGTAGGACAAGTGCCCTGCAAACAAATGTGGATAGGGAAATCACTTAAAATAACTTAAAATAACATAAAATAAGCAGCCGCTTAGTAGATAACTCCCTAATTCCCACGGTATTGGTCTTTCAGCCACATTTACTAATATTAAGTAAAGATTACTTAGTATTAGTAAATTCAGCCCCTACTCGCTATACCGCGAGTAGGGGTATGTCTAGTAACAGTGAGCAGCTTGTGGCTGCTCACTGTAAAAAAAATTAAAAATCTATTGGCCTCCACCCCTGAACGGTGGGTGGGGGCCCTAAAGTAAAATAAGGTGAGGGGGGACCTATTGTCCTTCCCTCGGCCCTCACTGCACTGAGTACTACCATTCCCACTATCCCTGCACTGACTGAGTACTACCATTCCCATTATCCCTGCCCTGACTGAGTACTGCCATTCTCATTATCCCTGTGTGGCAGTTGATATCTCTGTATCTGTGTGTATTTCTCGCCGCTCCGCAGTCAATGCAGTGTCTATGTATACTATGTCTATGGCTCACATGCTGGACTGGCCAATCACAGCCATGCCATTAGTAGGCATGGCTGTGATGGCTTCTAAGGGCACACAAGTCAAACGCTTGTTGATTGGCTGCCCTGCAGCCTTTCAAAATGCGCCATTAAATCGCCGAACACCGAACTCCAACCCGAACATACACTGAAATGTCCGTGTTCGGGTCCGGGGTCCAAAAAACATAATGTTCGATACGAACACGAACTTTTCAGTTCGGGTTCGCTCAACTCTATCCATGAGATAGGTGTAGCATTGAGATGGATTACATGGTGAGTTGACATGCTTTCCAAAATAGGTGGATGTTTAGGTATTTATAAAAGCCTGAAGAGTGGGGAAAGTGTGATATTGAGAAGTGTGGCGAAACCGACCTCGCCACTGTGCATTGGAGAAGACTGATTGCCAGCCTCCTGCCATGTAACTATGCCCCTGGGATGTATTGCCCTTTAAAGACATGATTTGGGCATAATGGATTTGTGTTGTGCTGCTGCTGGCCCTTTAAGAACCATCTGGGGACATACTGTGGAGTTACTGGGTGGCCACCATTTCCTGTATCAGAGACACATGGTGAGAACAATGGATGGCGGCCATTTTAACTCACAGACACTGTTTTGACTTTTCTACACGTGCCATCTCGCCGGTATTTGGTGCACAAAGACATTGTGCAGTAGTTTTAAACTATACAACAGGGGACACATTATACAGTAATTATTTTTCATATAGCCTGTATATGTTCTGCGGAATCTGCATTAAACTGTATCTTCCAAACTACTGAATGGATCTGGGTGAATTTTGGATATGTGGTTCACCCAGATCCTCCGGTTCCGAGGATATACCTTTTATGGGGTTATTGCATGTTTTGGGGTCCCTGTGATATGTTTTATAATACTGTATTTCTCTGCCTGTGATAATTATATTAACCATTGTGTTCAGTAATCATATCACAGGCAGAGGGGAGGATTTTGTGTGGGAGTGTCTGTGTGTATTGTATGGATTGATTGGCTGTGTTTCAAAACCCTGTGGGCAGTACTATATTTGTGGATTGTGAATAAAAGAGGCTGTATGTGCCAGTCCAGTCAGTTCTGCTTGACCTCAAAACGAAGTGTTGTCTCGTTATTGGGGGAATTGGATTGTATGCTGATTGCCAGGAGTGTAAGCTGATTGTATGCTTTTCCTGTTCAGCTGCTTACAGCATTCATATGCTTGAGAACATTGTATGCTTCTCTGGTTCGGTGGTTGTGGTGTCTGCTGCAGTGCTTGGAGTCCTCAGGAAACGCTAGGAGCATCCTTCAACGGAGGTACCCAGTCGGGGTGCCAGGTGATCCATGACAAGAAGTAAGGAATACCATAAAAGTAGCAATCAAGAAATTCTGTGAGTGTTGGAGGTGCTTGTGTGAATACATGTAAATGAAGCATGGTAACCAAGAACAAGAATGATTGCTTTTAAAGGAGAGGTGTTATCTCAACAATATTTTTTAATATAATGATCTTTCATGTTTTGAAAGGAAATAGATTTTGTGTTAAATTAAGTATATAAAAAAAAGAGGAATACTATAGGATCAGTAACTCAAATGTGTATTCTTGACCCTTTAGTGTTAAAAACACTATTTAGCCCCTGGTCCCCATTAATATAGTAAAAACTCACCCGAAAGGAAAGCATTGGATTGGCTGAGATAGTCAATTCTGAGGGGGGGAGGGGGAGGAGAAGGGGAGGGGCAGTATTTACATTAAAAGGCCTGGAGGGACTTACTAAATTAACCAGAACAACTACATTAAGCTGTAGTCGTTCTGGTGACTATAGTGTCCCTTTAAGATTACCCAGGGCCAGGGGCCTAGGCAGGGTGCTAGATTGGGGCACCCTTCTAGGGTCTTGAGTTCTGCTTCTGTGAGGGCTGTGTGTGGTGAGTGGCTGTTGACATTCTGAGCACTGTTTTGTCTGTTTGCTCCAGTGTTTGGTTTGCCATCATAACTGTGTGGTTTTTACAGTTTGCTTGTGATATAATTTCAGTTTCTTTATAAAAGTCAAATTCTGACGTCACTATTAGTGATGTCGCGAACCCGAAATTTTCGGTTCGCGAACGGCGAACGCGAACTTCCGCAAATGTTCGCGAACCGGCGAACCGCCCGAAACGCCATTGACTTCAATGGGGAGGCGAATTTTAAAACACACAGGGACTCTTTCTGGCCACAATAGGGATGGAAAAGTTGTTTCAAGGGGACTAACACCTGGACTGTGGCATGCCGGAGGGGGATCCATGGCAAAACTCCCATGGAAAATTACACAGTTGATACAGAGTCTGGTTTTAATCCATAAAGGGCAGAAATCACCTAACATTCCTAAATCACAATCAATATGGATTGACACCTGACATATGACATATTGACACCTTGACATATGGATTGACACCTGTCCTCAGAGCCCCTGATGCACACGGACACAGAGCAGAATAGGGACTGTTCCCCCTACATCGGGTCACTTGGCAGATATGGATTGACACCTTGTTACAAACTGCTATTTGTAACGGGCCCTTTAAATGGCAAATTGCCCTGTTTCCCTGGGTTGTGGAGAAGCCTCTTTGCCAGCCTCCTCCCGCATGACTATGGCCCCTGGGAGATTGTGAAAATGTATGCACTTTTATTTGGTGTGTATGGCCCTTTAAGACTGTCGGTGGGCATATTGGGGCTTATGGACTCTTTATGTGACTGGTGCTGGCCCTTTAAACACCTTTTTTGGGACATCAGGAAGATTGGGACACTGCCCCTTTAAGGCCGTGTCCCCAGACTTGTTGGGGACACGGCCCCTTTAAGACGGTGTCCCCTGTGTCCCCAGACCTGGTGCAAACCCTTTGTGCCTGCCTTGCTATTTCCCACTTGGTTCAGTAAATGGGAAATTATTTCAGCTGCAGAGACTAAGTCCCATTCGGCGATGGGACTTAGTCTTTTTTTCAGCCGTTTTTTTCAGCCTTATTTCAGCTGCAGAGACTAAGTCCCCGGCGATGGGACTTAGTCTTTTCTTCAGCCGTTTTTTTCAGCCTTATTTCAGCTGCAGAGACTAAGTCCCATTCGGCGATGGGACTTAGTGCGTTTTTTCAGCCTGAAATAGACCGACCTCACAGCCCAAATCTATGGAACTGTTTTGGGCAGGAAAATGTGCTTGCGGTCGGTCATAAAGGGACCTCCAGCTAACTTTTTAACCCCTGGATGGATTTGGCTGATTTTTGGTTATGTTTATGTTTTAAGTGTGCTGATTCCAAATATGTAATTATGAAGATAGGATGTGTAGTTTTAAAGTTACAGGGTATGGCTAAAAACTGTATTTTTACTGCCTGTGTTTAATTATGTTAATCTCTTCCCAAACGTCATTTCGTTCAAAGTGGAGAGAATGTTAAAAAAAAATATTTTTGTTCTGAGTGTGAGAAATGCTTTTCAGCCGCTTCTAATCTTAAGCATCATTTGAGGAGCCATACAGGAAAGAAACCTTATTTGTGGTGTGTTTAGTATTGTTCTGATCAGTTTAATACCTTCCGCGTCTCCTAGCAGTGGACGTGTATATGGCAGCCATTTTAGGAACGTACACCTGGGACCCGAGCAAGGTCACCTCGTTCAACATTTTAGGAACCGCATACCTGGGACCCGAGCAAGGTCACCTCGTTCAACAGGCGACAACATTTGTCCCTGGAAAACTATCCTGGACATTCTGTACAATTTGTATGGATATGGCAGTGATTTCTGTAACAGGGAGATGGAAGATGCTTGGTCGGTCCTCTTAATTCAAATTTGGGGCACTGCGCGGTCAAGCTAATGTGCCACCAGATAGGAGTGGTGTGTTTAGTATTGTTCTGATCAGTTTAATACCTTCCGCTCCTATCAGTGGTCACACGCATTGATTTTTGTAACAGGGAGATGGAAGAAGAGGCTTGGTCAGTCCCTTTACTGCAAATTTGGGGCACTGCGCTGTCAAGCTAACGTGACACCAGATAGGAGTGGTGTGTTTAGTATTGTTCTGATCAGTTTAATACCTTCCGCGTCTCCTATCAGTGGTCGTGTACACGGTATTGATTTTTGTAACAGGGAGATGGAAGAAGAGGCTTGGTCGGTCCTCTTACTGCAAATTTGGGGCACTGCGCGGTCAAGCTAATGTGACACCAGATAGGAGTGGAGTGTTTAGCACTATTTTTATCAGTTTAATACCTGTGTGAGAAATGCTTTTCAGCCGCTTCTAATCTTAAGCATCATTTGAGGAGCCATACAGGAGAGAAACCTTATTAGTGGTGTGTTTGGTATTGTTCTGATCAGTTTAATACCTTCCGCTGCTCCTATCAGTGGATCGCAGTATATGGCAGCCATTTTAGGGAACCGGTGATAATCTGGGACCCGGAAAGCAAGGTCACCTCGCTCAACAGGCTTACAACATTTGTCCCTGAAAAACTATCCTGACATTCTACAATTTGTATGGATATGGTAAGTGATTTCTGTACAGGGAGATAAGAAGATGTGCTTGGTCGGTCCTCTTAATTCAAATTTGGGCACTGCGCCGTCAAGCTAATGTGACACCAGATAGTAGTGGTGTGTTTAGTATTATTTTGATCAGTTTAATACCTTCCGCGTCTCCTATCAGTGGACGTGTACACGGCATTGATTTTTGTAACAGGGAGATGGAAGAAGAGGCTTGGTCGGTCCTCTTATTGCAAATTTGGGGCACTGCGCTGACAAGCTAATGTGACACCAGATAGGAGTGGTGTGTTTAGTACTATTTTTTATCAGTTTAATACCTTCCGCGTCTCCTATCAGTGGACGTGTACACGGCATTGATTTTTGTAACAGGGAGATGGAAGAAGAGGCTTGGTCGGTCCTTTTACTGCAAATTTGGGGCACTGCGCGGTCAAGCTAATGTGACACCAGATAGGAGTGGTGTGTTTAGTACTATT
>OW240916.1:269370719-269413129 GCA_933207985.1 Pelobates cultripes | reverse complement strand
GTGTGTGTGTGTGTGTATGGACTCAGCAGTCTGTGTGTGTATGGACTCAGCAGTCTGTGTGTGTGTGTGTGTATGGACTCAGCAGTCTGTGTGTGTTTGTGTGTATGGACTCAGCAGAGAGTGTGTGTGTGTGTGTGTGTGTATGGACTCAGCATCTGTGTGTGTACGGACTCAGCAGAGTCTGTGTGTGTGTATGGACTCAGCAGTCTGTGTGTGTGTGTATGGACTCAGCAGTCTGTGTGTGTGTGTGTATGGACTCAGCAGTCTGTGTGTGTATGGACTCAGCAGAGTGTGTGTTTGTGTGTATGGACTCAGCAGAGTCTGTGTGTTTGTGTGTATGGACTCAGCAGAGTCTGTGTGTGTGTGTGTATGGACTGAGCAGTGTCTGTGTGTGTGTATGGACTCAGCAGTCTGTGTGTGTGTGTATGGACTCAGCAGTGTGTGTGTGTGTGTGTATGGACTCAGCAATCTGTGTGTGTGTGTGTATGGACACATCAGTCTATTAATAATTAAAATTCCTGTGAGTTGTTGTGTGGGAAGGGCCCCAGTGCATTGCTTTGCCCAGGGGCCCTTAACTCTGTTAAAATGGTACTGCTTGTGTGTGTCAGTGAGCTTCTATTTAGTGAGCATGTGTGTGTCAGTGAGCTTGTCTTTAGTGAGCTTGTGTGTGTGTCCCTGAACTTCTTTGTAGTGAGCCTTCTGTTTATACAAGTGAGTGTCTGTAGTAAGCTTGTGTGTGAGTCAGAGAGTTTTGTCTGTCAGTAAGCCTATTTGCGCATGTCAGTGAGCTTGTGTGCTTACTGTACTATATATATATATATATATATATATATTTATTTTGACTTGTAGGAATGGCATACGTTTTTTTTCCAGGGCTGCTTTGGATTCCCAGGGATTCCCAGTTTGGCTCTGCCAGCGAGTGCACTTTACCGCTGAATAATCTGTGTAAGCTGCCGCACACTTTAGCCCTGTTACACGCGTCTGGGAGCCTTGGGGTTTATGTTCAGCTATCTGTATAATACAGATCTGTGTGTATAAAATATCCCGGGATAGTCAGTGCTCCCTGTATAGTGCTGCTCTCTGTCTTGGGATATTATACACAAACAGACCTGTATTATACAGAGAGCAGCACTATACAGGGAGCACTGAGTGTCCCAATTTATTATACACACAACCCTGTATTATACAGAGAGCACTGACTGTCCAGGGATATTATACCCAGACAGTAATTGATAGCTGTGCTGCAAAATGTCCTTGGAATTTTTTTTTCAAATGTTGGCAACTATGGCACTGTATCAAGGATAATGTGTTTGTTCTTTTAATAATCCCTGGTGGAAAATAATGAATCCTCCACCAGGTATTATTAAAAAAACAAAACACATTGTGTCGGGGGCGTGGCTTAACATGTGACAGGGGCGGGGTCAAACTGCGACGAGGGCGGGGTTAAATGTGCCCCCCTACTTTTGTCACTGGCCCTCCATGTGCCCCCCCGAAAAATGAATCCTAGAGACGCCACTGCCACTCACCTCACAGTGTATCCATGGGATGTGACTCAGCAGCCACTCACCTCGCAGTGTATCCATGGGATGTGACTCAGCAGCCACTCACCTCGCAGTGTATCCATGGGATGTGACTCAGCAGCCACTCACCTCGCAGTGTATCCATGGGATGTGACTCAGCAGCCAGCTCGCAGTGTATCCATGGGATGTGACTCAGCAGCCACTCACCTCACAGTGTATCCATGGGATGTGACTCAGCAGCCACTCACCTCGCAGTGTATCCATGGGATGTGACTCAGCAGCCACTCACCTCACAGTGTATCCATGGGATGTGACTCAGCAGCCACTCACCTCACAGTGTATCCATGGGATGTGACTCAGCAGCCACTCACCTCACAGTGTATCCATGGGATGTGACTCAGCCTCCACTCACCTCACAGTGTATCCATGGCATGTGACTCAGCAGCCACTCACCTCGCAGTGTATCCATGGGATGTGACTCAGCAGCCACTCACCTCACAGTGTATCCATGAGATGGGACTCAGCCTCCACTCACCTCGCAGTGTATCCATGGGATGGGACTCAGCCTCACAGGATGCCATTTAGCACTCACTCACCTCTCTGTGCATACATAAGATGCCATTTAGCAACCACTTACTTAAAAATGTATCAATAAAATGTCACTCCAGTTACCACAGAGTGTATACACGCAAAGTCACTCGGCCTTCACTTACCTAATAGAGTATACCCAAGTTTCAAGAGCTCTGTCTTTCTGTATCTTTGCAGCAAGGAACAATAAAGTTATTACAATAAACACAGTGACTCTCCTGTGGTAATTTATCGTGCAGGATTAATCTCCTGCGTGATAGAATTAACCAGCCTCCATTACTGCTGTATGAGGTCACTATCCAGCCTCCATTACTGCTGTATGAGGTCACTATCGAGTCTTCATTACTGCTGTCTGAGGTCACTATCCATCCTCTATTACTGCTGTGTGAGGTCACTATCCAGCCTCCATTACTGCTGTATGAGGTCACTATCCATCCTCTATTACTGCTGTGTGAGGTCACTATCCATCCTCCATTACTGCTGTGTGAGGTCACTATCCATCCTCCATTACTGCTGTGTGAGGTCACTATCCATCCTCTATTACTGCTGTATGAGGTCACTATCCATCCTCTATTACTGCTGTATGAGGTCACTATCCATCCTCCATTATTGCTGTGTGAGGTCACTATACATCCTCTATTACTGTTGTATGAGGTCACTATCCATCCTCCATTACTGCTGTGTGAGGTCACTATACATCCTCTATTACTGCTGTTTGAGGTCACTATCCAGCCTCCATTACTGTTGTATGAGGTCACTATCCATCCTCTATTACTGCTTTATGAGGTCACTATCCATCCTCTATTACTGCTATGTGAGGTCACTATCCAGCCTCCATTACTGCTGTATGAGGTCACTATCCATCCTCTATTACTGCTGTGTGAGGTCACTATCCAGCCTCCATTACTGCTGTGTGAGGTCACTATCCAGCCTCCATTACTGCTGTATGAGGTCACTATCCATCCTCTATTACTGCTGTATGAGGTCACTATCCATCCTCTATTACTGCTGTGTGAGGTCACTATCCAGCCTCCATTACTGCTGTATGAGGTCACTATCCATCCTCTATTACTGCTGTGTGAGGTCACTATCCAGCCTCCATTACTGCTGTGTGAGGTCACTATCCATCCTCTATTACTGCTGTATGAGGTCACTATCCATCCTCCATTACTGCTGTATGAGGTCACTATCCATGCTCTATTACTGTTGTATGAGGTCACTATCCATCCTCCATTACTGCTGTGTGAGGTCACTATCCATCCTCTATTACTGCTGTTTGAGGTCACTATCCAGCCTCCATTACTGTTGTATGAGGTCACTATCCATCCTCTATTACTGCTTTATGAGGTCACTATCCATCCTCTATTACTGCTGTGTGAGGTCACTATCCAGCCTCCATTACTGCTGTATGAGGTCACTATCCATCCTCTATTACTGCTGTGTGAGGTCACTATCCATCCTCCATTACTGCTGTGTGAGGTCACTATCCATCCTCTATTACTGCTGTGTGAGGTCACTATCCATCCTCCATTACTGCTGTGTGAGGTCACTATCCATCCTCTATTACTGCTGTGTGAGGTCACTATCCAGCCTCCATTACTGCTGTGTGAGGTCACTATCCATCCTCTATTACTGCTGTCTGAGGTCACTATCCATCCTCTATTAATGCTGTGTGAGGTCACTATCCAGCCTCCATTACTGCTGTATGAGGTCACTATCCATCCTCTATTACTGCTGTGTGAGGTCACTATCCATCCTCCATTACTGCTGTGTGAGGTCACTATCCATCCTCCATTACTGCTGTGTGAGGTCACTATCCAGCCTCCATTACTGCTGTATGAGGTCACTATCCATCCTCCATTACTGCTGTGTGAGGTCACTATCCATCCTCTATTACTGCTGTATGAGGTCACTATCCAGCTTCCATTACTGCTGTATGAGGTCACTATCCAGCCTCCATTACTGCTGTGTGAGGTCACTATCAATCCTCTATTACTGCTGTATGAGGTCACTATCCATCCTCCATTACTGCTGTGTGAGGTCACTATCCATCCTCTATTACTGCTGTATGAGGTCCCTATCCATCCTCCATTACTGCTGTATGAGGTCACTATCCATCCTCCATTACTGCTGTGTGAGGTCACTATCGAGCCTTCATTACTGCTGTGTGAGGTCACTATCGAGCCTTCATTACTGCTGTGTGAGGTCACTATCCATCCTCTATTACTGCTGTGTGAGGTCACTATCCATCCTCTATTACTGCTATGTGAGGTCACTATCGAGCCTCCATTACTGCTGTTTGAGGTCACTATCCATCCTCTATTACTGCTGTGTGAGGTCACTATCCATCCTCTATTACTGCTGTGTGAGGTCACTATCGAGTCTTCATTACTGCTGTGTGAGGTCACTATCCATCCTCTATTACTGCTGTGTGAGGTCACTATCCATCCTCCATTACTACTGTATGAGATCACTATCCATCCTCCATTACTGCTGTGTGAGGTCACTATCCATCCTCCATTACTGCTGTATGAGGTCACTATCCATCCTCCATTACTGCTGTATGAGGTCACTATCCATCCACTATTATTGGTGTATGAGGTCACTATCCAGCCTCCATTACTGCTGTGTGAGGTCACTATGCATGCTCTATCACTACTGTATGAGGTCACTATCCATCCTCTATTACTGCTGTATGAGGTCACTATCCATCCTCTATTACTGCTGTATGAGGTCACTATCCATCCTCCATTACTGCTGTATGAGGTCACTATCCATGCTCTATTACTGTTGTATGAGGTCACTATCCATCCTCCATTACTGCTGTGTGAGGTCACTATACATCCTCTATTACTGCTGTTTGAGGTCACTATCCAGCCTCCATTACTGCTGTATGAGGTCACTATCCATCCTCTATTACTGCTTTATGAGGTCACTATCCATCCTCTATTACTGCTGTGTGAGGTCACTATCCAGCCTCCATTACTGCTGTATGAGGTCACTATCCATCCTCTATTACTGCTGTGTGAGGTCACTATCCAGCCTCCATTACTGCTGTGTGAGGTCACTATCCAGCCTCCATTACTGCTGTATGAGGTCACTATCCATCCTCTATTACTGCTTTATGAGGTCACTATCCATCCTCTATTACTGCTGTGTGAGGTCACTATCCAGCCTCCATTACTGCTGTATGAGGTCACTAGCCATCCTCTATTACTGCTGTGTGAGGTCACTATCCAGCCTCCATTACTGCTGTGTGAGGTCACTATCCATCCTCTATTACTGCTGTATGAGGTCACTATCCATCCTCCATTACTGCTGTATGAGGTCACTATCCATGCTCTATTACTGTTGTATGAGGTCACTATCCATCCTCCATTACTGCTGTGTGAGGTCACTATACATCCTCTATTACTGCTGTTTGAGGTCACTATCCAGCCTCCATTACTGCTGTATGAGGTCACTATCCATCCTCTATTACTGCTTTATGAGGTCACTATCCATCCTCTATTACTGCTGTGTGAGGTCACTATCCAGCCTCCATTACTGCTGTATGAGGTCACTATCCATCCTCTATTACTGCTGTGTGAGGTCACTATCCATCCTCCATTACTGCTGTGTGAGGTCACTATCCATCCTCCATTACTGCTGTGTGAGGTCACTATCCATCCTCTATTACTGCTGTGTGAGGTCACTATCCAGCCTCCATTACTGCTGTGTGATGTAATTCACGAGCTTTAGGATCAGCAGGGCTTTCTTGGCATTTTCCGGTGTTCTATCATTCTGCTATACTCCGTCAGATTGCTATACCCCCGTCACACCGGGACCCCGCATGCTTCCTTTACATGTCCTCTTATTTATGCTAAAATTCACATCCGTGTTCGAGTCCGAGTTACGCATTTGCCAGTCTGTATCTGGATCTGTTTCTTATCGAAATCTGCACTTTTGTAAAGTACCATTGAAATGGGATACTCCACACCCATAAAGAAGCAATCTGAAGGGCTTTATGGGCATGGAGTGATCTTATAATAATAAAATAATGTTAATAACTCCATCAGCTATGTAATAATAATCACTAAGTCGACGTGATATGTGAGCAGTGGCCCCTTTGCAAGCATATGTATGAGAGCTTTGACCAGATTGCTTTCTGTGATTTGATTTGATTTTACATTTGATACATAAACATTGTGACAAAATAAACAAAAGTAAAAAGCTTTTGGTAACATGAATTGAAACATAAACAGATATATGTATTTATTGAATACCATTAGCAGTCATATTCCCTTTTAAACAGTGACCTATTTGATCCATATTCTTACTTAATAGGGATATATTAGGTAACTTTATACATAGATTACATTAATTAACTATATGTATTATAGATTTATACATCTGTTTGCAGCATAAGGAAATATTTTGCTAGCATGCAGAAATATTTTAAGCAGCAAATACATTTTTACCAAAAATATAAAAACAGATACAAAGTATACATACAATAAACGTGTAAAAACATGCTTTAAGCTGTTATCATTCAACTCTAAAGTTATCATTTATAGTTTAACTGTACATCATTTAACCCCTTAAGGACACATGACATGTGTGACATGTCATGATTCCCTTTTATTCCAGAAGTTTGGTCCTTAAGGGGTTATTAATAACATGATAGTGCAGACCCATTGTTCATTGGATATAATATCTTGTGGGCTGTAACTTCATGATGTGCCTGCATTTATTTGTTAAAGTACTTAGGATCTCTTACTGCTGAATTCTCAATTGAACAAATAGCAGCACATATCTACTATAAAATGCAGACTTCGTGGAGTAATTACAGTAAAAAAAACAAGCATTTACTATGTCTTGTACTCATATATTCAAACCTCTTTATTGTGCTATTTAAGTAAGCATTACTGTTTATTTAAAAGGCAGCAGCATTTTCCAAAGAATTGCCATAAATAGGTACACCCCCATAATCAGCAACACCTTCCATTGTCTGTATGCATATCTATATGTTGATTTCAATCTGTCAGGGTACACACACATTTAAAAATAATTTTTTTTTAAAGTACATTAAGTTCCATCTATACATTGTACATGTAAAAATGCTGGAAAATGTGTAGATTTGAAGAATGCCTACTTAAAGATAAAATCCCTCTGCCATGTATTAATCGAGTGACAGGAGAGAGAACAATCCTCACACAGGTTCTCCTGCTCTCTGTGACAGAAGCTACTGTGGTGTTTCTCTGGCAAGCGTGTCTCTCACTTCTACAGAGGATGTCACTCTGTGCCGATTCTGATTTATTGGCAGGAAAGCCAGCACAATGCGTCATTTGGGAAGTGTACGTTGCTTGGGGAAATGTTCCAGTAGAAGACCTCATTTAAGTTTGAGGGGGCAGGAAGTAGATGAGAGCAAGAAGTTCGAATGTAATGTTTTGTAATTTTTAAAATTTCTACATCTCATTTAAAGTGGCTCTGTTACTTTGCCGGTTTTGCTTTTAAATTAATTTATTTTTTTAAATTCATCTTCGTTCTTTAGTTATACATAATAAATAGTAAAGACTATTTTTTTCTTTAATTGGGAGTGTGATCTTTGGGAAATATTGGTACTGTGTAGAGCTTAAAGGAACCCTATAGTGTTAGGAATACACACCTGTATTCCTAATGCTACATTGCCCTTGTCCCCAGTTCTATACAGGTTTCCCTTCCATGTGCCATAAAGACAAAAAAAAAAATCAAAGTTTTACTTAACTTTTCTACAGTGCCCCCCTCCCTAGCACCACCCCTCCTCCCCCCAACGGGGCTGAAGGGGTAGAAATCCCTTCAGTCACTTACCTGAATCCAGTGCTGAAGTCCCTTTGGCGCTCTGCCCACACTCGCTTTAGGATTTCCCCATAGGAAAGCTTTATTCACTAGAGGTGTAGTAAATCCTGGATGGTAATTATTGCAATTTCTCAATAACTGTAATAATTACTATTGCAGGGTTAAGGGAACCATTGCACCCAGATCAATTCAATGAGCTGAAGTGGTCTGGGTGCCTACAATTTCCCTTTAAAAGGACAGGGCCACTACACCTAGACCACTTCCTTGAGATAAGGTTGTGTGGGTGATTTTAGTGTCCTACAGAAGGGCAAACTGCAGACATCACGGACAGAGGAGAACAAAATAGAGATGGCCAGGTATTAAGATCCGATGCAAGGCAGGAAAAGATCAAATAAAAATAAATAAAGGCAAGTGACAAAGATAGGAGTATAATCATTAAGGTGCATGGGGTATAAGGATGGGAAAGCTGAACGAAAAAAAAAACATGACAGAGTCACTTTAAGGAAGATATTACGTTATATAATATTTTGGCAGTGACTATGGTTGGCAAGGTAAAAGAGAACATGTTACTTTATTTAAAGAACAAGTTCAGATATTTTGGATGACATTATGAGAGTAAATTGTCTTTTTATTTTTATTAAATGGTTTCTTACTAAAGCCTGTTACATAGTTTTATGTCTTCAGTCCACATTAGTTACCATTGACCAGTTTGTTTATTTAAGGAATATTGCGTATTACCCTGAAATCCTGTGGGTATATTCACACTCCAATTGGGCTGATCCATTAAAACATGAAATGCCAGAAATTCAAAGGGAATTGTCAGAAATTCATAGAAGGATTAACTTTTGAATGTTGGCTTAGCGATCTAAGTGTACAAATTTAAAATGACAAGTATGGTCATCTTCACAGCTTTTCTTAAATGAGTGTTTGTGCTCAGTTTGGGCAATAGGGTGACCATCAACTTCCATTGCCCTCAATCAGATGTTCTGGATGACCAGTGATGGGAGTCCAGCAGCTCAAATACTATGCTTAATTATCACAATTAATAATGGCTGGCACTTAAAAGGGCACTATAGTCATCAGAACCACTACAGTTTAAATTAGTGGTTCTGGTGTCTATTGCCTATCCTGAAGGCTCTTCAATGTAAACCCCACCTTTTAAGAGATGTTTACATTGGTGCATAGTAACACCTCTAGGGACAGTCACTCAGACGGCCACTAGAGGTGCTTCCTGGGTCAGTACTGCACAATGTGCTGTGCATGGAGACGCTATATGTACCCCATAGAGATACATTGATTCAATACATGCACATATGAGGAGTTGCTCATTGGCGCAATAGCCTCCCAATACTTTCCTATGGTAAAGCATTGGATTTGCGGAGATCATCAAGATTTCTGATCTCCGCCATGGTGGCGTTAGCTGCAGTGAGACCGTATGGGCAAAAGGTAAGGCAAGGGGGCCTCAATATGAGGCAAGGGGGCTGGGGGCCTAACTAGTTAGTCTAATTCTATAGTTTCAGGAATATATGTTTGTATTCGTGACACTATAGTGTTCCTTTAAACATAGCCTCTATTTTCAAACTATGTTTACAGATACTATTTTGACCCAGTCATTATAATATATTTTAGCCTCTTCACCACCCCATTGGCATTTAGACCCTACATAACCACAGCTCTTCTCTTTTCCTTTATTTTCATACTAATTTTCCTTTCTAAACATGTTTTTCATTTCTACTGTCATCCTCTCAATACTGATTCCTAAAAAAAAAAATTTAAAAAAATCTGGCAGCAATATATTTTTGTTAATAAAGTATAGATATACAGGTTATTGGCAAGTACCCATTCTTATCTTCTGGTGTTTTTCCTCCCCGTTTTATGGACTCTTCTGACATCACATCATCTTCTTTTCATGCCATGCCATATAAAATGACAATAAGTGATCTCATTCCAGTTTATGTCAGAATGCTGTGTCAAGTGTAACAATCCATATATTTATGAATTATTATTTGGTAGCACTGATGGGTGTCTTAAAGGCAGACATTGCAATATATGCTTCTTCCCAAGACAATACCTTAAAGCCACAAGGCATCTGTTTTCCAGCATTTGACTGAATGGATACATTTTCCACTGTAGAAGAGGATGTGTCTTCAGTCGTACTTTTTTGGATTTTATCACAACTTCCACGAGATTGTGAGAAAATACTATCATTCATTACAGTGTTGCCAAATACATTGGATTTGTGGCTCTCCATAGCAGTGATGTTATCAGAGAAATTGTTATATGGTACATTCTGGTTATCCGTGGAGAAACTTCTAGCATTCCCATTTGGTAGTTCATTGCTTTCACTTGCAGCAAGAGTTATGGATTCAGACTCCAAATCCGCTTCAGCTTCAGGTGGGGGTAGATTGTTCTCTTCTATTAGCTCTTCTGAATGCACATAATCCACTTTATTAATAGACATGTTCTCGAAAAGTTGTGGGTTGAAACTGATATGGTGATCCTAAATCATAAATGGTGGTAAGAGAAACACTGTTAAAGAAGGCAGACACAAATAAACTTGTCATAGGATAATAGCTCTCCAAATCACATAAACCTACCTGATAAAAAGTGTGAATTGCTAGGAATTGGCAAATGTTGGCCTATAATTTTGGAATTTATTTTAAATTCTTGACAAGGTACGTCACAGAACTGGGTAGGCTTTCATTATAGGTGAGTGTTCTCAAAATGGACACATATAGCCAAGTGAAGGAGAAAAGAGAGCCACGTTCTCCAAGGGTTACCATACATACTATGTGCTACAAAAATAGAATATTTACCAGGCTTTGATTGTTGTTAGTTAAAAAAAAAATGTGTGCTTTTTTTAGTTTTTAATGTGTTTTCTGAAAACACATTAAAGACAGCTCTAACTACAGAGCTAAAAATGAATAAGGTAGGGAAATTAAGTGTGTGTGTTGTGATAGTTAGTTTTTAACTCTCTTCAGTTTATAGACTTTCATCCATAACAGTTGATGTTATTAGAATCTTCTTCTGTAAAAGGACAGATTTGTTTCTTATTTGTGATTAAGAAATCAGCTCAGGTCCTGACGGCTCATGTTAAGCATGTCTGCAAAAAGTTGTGCAAAAAGGATGCCACTTTCAATATAACTTGAGGGTATGTCAAAACAAGATTTGACAAGATGAGAAGAGTTACAACTCTTTGCTTATTATTATTATTATTATTATTATTGCCATTTATATAGCGCCAACGGATTCCGTAGCGCTTTACAATATTTTGAGAGGGGGGGGTGTAACAATAAATAGGACAATTACAAGAAAACTTACAGGAACAATAGGTTGAAGAGGACCCTGCTCAAACGAGCTTTCAGACTATTGGAGGTGGGGTATTTGAAACATTAGGACAATAAATATCAAGTAGGAGTGAAGCAGAGCTGGAGGAGAGAGCAAAGCACTGTCCCATAGGAGAGAGCGGAGACAGGTATGTAAGGTAGAGATTACTCTGGGAGGCCATAAGCTTTCCTGAAGAGATGGGTTTTAAGGCCCTTCTTAAATGATTGAAGACTAGGGGAGAGTCTGATGGCAGTAGGCAAGCTATTCCATAGGAGAGGAGCCGCCCGCGAGAGGTCCTGCAAGCGCGAGTTGGCCGTACGGGTGCGAGCAGCGGTCAGGAGGTGGTCACGGGCAGAGCGGAGGGTACGTGGAGGGGCATATTTATGGATCAGTGAAGAGATATAAGCGGGGCTAGAACTGTTCAGTGCTTTAAATGTATGGGTTAGCACTTTGAATTGACTCCTATAGCATACAGGGAGCCAATGTAAGGACCGGCAGAGGGGTGAGGTGTGAGAGGACCGACTAGAGAGGAAAATCAGTCTAGCTGCAGCATTCATTACAGACTGTAGCGGGGCAATACGGCTTTTGGGGAGACCAATCAGGAGAGGGTTACAGTAATCCATGCGGGAAATTACTAGAGCATGGACAAGCTCCTTGGTAGCATCTTGCGTAAGAAAGGGGCGAATGCGGGCTATGTTTTTGAGTTGGAACCTACAGGACTTGGCAACAAACTGGATGTGAGACTCGAAGGTGAGACCAGAGTCAAGTATGATACCAAGACAGCACGCTTGCAGGGATGGACTTATGTGGATATCACTGACTTGAAGGGAGAGCGAGAGAGGAGGATCAGTATTAGGAGGAGGAAAGACAAGGAGTTCAGTTTTAGAGAGGTTAAGTTTCAGAAAGCGTGAAGACATCCAGTCAGAGATGGAAGAAAGGCAAGCAGTGACACGTTGCAGGACAGCAGGGGAGAGGTCCGGGGAGGAGAGGTATATCTGAGTGTCATCAGCGTACAGGTGGTAGTGGAATCCAAAAGAGGCAATCAGTTTACCAAGAGAGGCGGTATAAAGAGAAAATAGAAGTGGACCAAGGACAGACCCTTGGGGAACTAAAACCGAGACAGGACGAGTGGAGGAGGTATCCTTGGAAAAGGAGACACTGAATGAGCGTTGGGAGAGATGAGAGGACCGAGTCACAGAGACCGAGCGATTGAAGAGTTTGAAGGAGGAGAGCATGATCAACGGTGTCAAAGGCAGCAGAGAGGTCAAGGAGAATTAATATGGAGTAATGACCTTTGGATTTAGCAGAGATTAGGTCATTAGTAACTTTGATAAGAGCAGTCTCAGTAGAGTGGAGAGGGCGGAAGCCAGACTGAAGAGGGTCAAGGAGAGAGTTGGAATTAAGGAAGCGGGACACACGGGTAAAGACAAGCCTTTCCAAAAGCTTTGATGAGAAAGGGAGCAGGGATATGGGACGATAGTTAGAAGGGGAGGATGGGTCAAGAGATGGTTTTTTCAGGATAGGTATTACAGTGGCATGTTTAAGGTCAGCAGGAACAGTGCCAGAAGAGAGAGAGCAGTTAAAGATGTGTGTTAGGGTAGGCACAAGACAAGGGGAGAGAGATCTGATGAGGTGAGATGGGACAGGATCGAGCGGGCAAGTGGTGGGGCGAGAGGAATGGAGAAGCGCAGCCACCTCTTGTTCAGTAGCCGGGTAGAAAGTCTGGAGGGTAGGGAAAGCAAGATTTACATGTGGTTGAGAAAGAGAACGGCAAGGAGGGGAGAATTGTTTCCTTAGCTGTTCAATCTTGTCGGTAAAGTAGCATGCAAAGCTATCAGCTGTAAGGTTAGTTTGGGGGGTGGCCACAGCAGGGCGGAGAAGGGAATTAAAGGTGTCAAAGAGACGTCTGGGATTGCGGGAGCATGAACTAATGAGAGAGGAAAAGTATGACTGTTTGGCGAGGGCGAGGGCTGCGCTGTATGAAAGCAACATGAATCTATAATGGAGAAAGTCTGCCTGGGTGCGGGACTTCCTCCAGGAGCGTTCAGCACAACGGGAGCAACTCTGCAGATAGCGTGTTGATTTATTATGCCAAGGTTGGGGTCGTGTTCTCCTCGAGGTGCATGTTTTGAGCGGGGCTGCAGCGTTCAAGGCAGATGTGAGGGTAGTGTTATATGTGGAGATGGCCAGTGAGGGACAGGAGAGGGAAGGGATGGATAGCAGTTGTGAATCAATGTCAGCTGACAGCTGCTTGAGGTCAATAGAGTTAAGGTTCCTCCTGAGCTGAGGGGGGTTAGGCTGAGATTGTTGGGTGAGGGGGTAATTGAGAGCAAATGATAAGAGGTGGTGATCAGAGAGAGGAAATGGGGTGTTGCAGATATTAGATATTGTACATGAATAAGAGAAAATAAGGTCGAGGGTATTGCCAGCTACATGAGTGGGAGAATTAGCCCACTGCAAAAGTCCAAGGGAGGAAGTGATTGAAAGTAGTTTAGAGGCTGCTGGGTTAAAGGTGGGTTAACGGGAATATTGAAGTCTCCAAGAATTAGGGATGGGATGTTGGAAGAGAGGAAGTAGGGTAGCCAGGCAGCAAAGTGGTCAAGGAAGAGGAGAGGGGAACCAGGGGGACGATAGATTACGGCAATGTTAGCAGAGAAGGGTTTGAAAAGGCGAATTGAATGAATTTCAAATGATGGGAAAGAGAGGGAAGGGGGGGTGGACAGGGTTTTAAAGGTGCATTGGGGTGAGAGAAGAAAACCTACACCGCCACCTTTAATCTCTGCTTGTCTTGGATTGTGGGTAAAGTGAAGACCACCAAAAGACAGTGAGGCAGGTGTAGCAGTATCAGAGGGAGAGAGCCATGTTTCTGTTAGTGCAAGTAGGTTTAGGGAGTATGAGATAAATAGGTCATGGATGGAAGTAGATTTAAAGGTGCTGCACACAGAGCGTGCATTCCAGAGGGCAGCTTGAAAAGAGGAATTATAGTGAGAATTACATGGAATGGGTATTAGGTTGTCGTGGTTTCTGGTGTTTGTACCAGGTGGCTGAGAAGAGGAGGGACCAGGGTTATTATTACAACTTGAGTAGCTGGTCATCATTTTATTTATGCCTTAGTGAACATTCCATATCATGTCTATTAGTTATATAATTTGACTTTGCTTTTTAGCCTGTTTCCCCTGTGCTCTATCACAGCATCTCTTTGTGCAGGCTTCTTTGTGGAATTTTACATACAGCTGTAACATGCCTACAAATGTATCAACCATTTTAAAGGACCACTATAGGCACCCAGACCACTTCAGCTTAATGAGGTGGTCTGGGTGCCAGGACCAGCTAGGGTTAACCCTTTTTTTAATAAACATAGCAGTTTCAGAGAAACTGCTATGTTTATAATAGGGTTAATCCAGCCTCTAGTGGCTGTCTCTTGACAGCCGCTAGAGGCGCTTGCGTGCTTCTCACTGTGAAAATCACAGTGAGAAGACGCCAGCGTCCATAGGAAAGCATTGTGAATGCTTTCCTTTGGACTGGCTGAATGCGCACACGGCTCCTGCTGTGCATGCGCATTCAGCTGAAGAGGAGGAGAAGAGGGAGGAGAGGAGGAGAGAGAGCTCCCCGCCCGGCGCTGGAGAAAGAGGTAAGTTTGGCCCCTTCCTCCCCCCAGAGCCCGGCGGAAGGGGGTCCCTGAGGGTGGGGGCACCCTTATGGCACTATAGTGCCAGGAAAACGAGTATGTTTTCCTGGCACTATAGGGGTCCTTTAACCCCTTAAGGACACATGACATGTGTGACATGTCATAATCCCCTTTTATTCCAGAAGTTTGGTCCTTAAAGGGTTAATGTCGCTATCAAGTCTTAAAGTCTAAAAGAATTGCCGGAATTTCCCATTTTTGGACCAAAGTAGTCAAACTATAATTCCAATTCAGTTATTCTGTCCTTAAATTTGAAATTAAATTTTAATTCACTTTCTATTACTGACATTTTTCACTTTAGTAGATCACCCTGCTTGTCTTCAATGTATGAAGGAAAGTTCCACTGCCAAAGCTGCTTTTAGCTTATCTGCCACAAGATGGTACAATTTCATAGCTCGTTCCCATAGTTATCTAGGATGTAGCTTGCTAACTATGTGGTTCATACTGCCGCAGACACCTGTAGTGTAAGTTTAAGGTTTTCTTCCTCTAGTTAAAGCCTCCATGTATTATGGAGATAAGCATGAATTATTTTTTTAAAGTTTTTTTAAACTCTAGTTTAACTGAAAATAGAATTAAAAGACTGTAATGAGAATGCAACTCACTTGGAGCAAATCTCAGCTTCTTCTTTAATGACATTGTCAGAACACAGAACAAAGGTGATTTACTAAGATAACATTTGTTATTCTGAGTGCAATATACTAAATTATGAGACATGTTTTATTGGTTTCCATGGTGACTAAGCATTATTTAGTATTTTACCATATTCATAATTTTGCCCCAGAATATCATTTGCTTTTATTTTCTTAAATCTCCCCTGATGTGTCAAAGAAAGTTCAGACACCTCACATTAGTTTTCTTTGCTTATGTTTCCTATTAGAGTGCTATACTCTGTCTAAAAAGGCTTGATGGGATATGTAGTTCATCTGCCAGATTTCTATTAAAAGCTGTCAGTGTCTGGCAGACTAGGTCACAAATAGCATCATTCATGAATAAAAATTAAAGGAACACTTTAGGATCCCTGTATCACTGACCCTATAGTGTTAATACACCATCTAGCCCCTCCCCTTCACCCCCCCTAAATATAGTAAAATCTTACCTTTATTCTTCTGCTGGTGCTGGCTCTGCCCCTGATCTGCCTCCTTGATTGACATCATTAGAAGTGGTGATCTCAGCTAATCACAATGCTTGCCCATAGGAAAGCATTGAATAGGCTAAGATTGTCAAGGAGGCAGATCAGAGGCAGAGCCAGCACTAGTCAAACACAGCACTGGCAAATCAGCATCTCCTCATAGAGATGCACTGGTTTAATCCATCTTTATGAGGAAAGTTCACTGTCTCCATGCAGAGCATGGGGACACTGAATGTCTGCAGCACTGCCCCTGGTAGCACCTCCAGTAGCCATGTGAGGAGTGACCAGTAGAGGTATCCCTAGGCTGTAATGTAAACACTGCCTTTTCTGCAAAAAGCCTGAAGGAATGGATTATACTCACCAGAATAAATACAATAAGGTGTTGTTCTGCTGACTATAGTGTCTCTTTAAGCAATCCATGCAAGCTAATAGAATTTGTTGGGAAACCTTGTTTTGCTTATGATTTTCATGAATAAAAAAACTTACTGCCAGGTATGGCATATACACATGGCTATAGTTTAATTGATTGTAGGTTAGGATGTAGGGAGTGCCCTTTTAATACCTAAACACGGCACTGGAAACAAATAACAGAGTGGCACATGTCTAAAACGTGTAGAAATTCCAGTAACTTTGTTACTATTTGTTTTTTAATTAAAATGGCAGAAGAGTTAGTAATTCACTACCATGTTAATACATTTAATAGATAAATAAAAATATGCAAGTAAAAATAAAATATCATTAAAAACACACATTTGTAAAGATTGTAAAGATGCTACACCTGCACAGCATCTGTTAAAAATAGGAAATGTCCTCCCTAGACAGGAAGTGACTCCAACCTCCATTACTGTACTCATTTTGGTCTGAGTAGTCTGATCCTATCCCTTAAACCTATATCTAGTATACGGAATTAGTACTTTACTCCCAGCACCAGTTCCACACATCATATAGGGTCAAACATACATACATATATAAAATATTTTAAGAAAAATAAGGCAAACCTTAACTGGCTTCTTGCATAATTTTTCCAATACAGTTTTGTGATCTGGAATTTCTGGCCACAGACGAGGTTTAATTCTGAAATACAAAACATCAATCAAACACAATGTAAAAAAAATATTATTTAAAAAAAAGCCACATTGTTGATAGTCAAATTATTTTGATGACAGACACACACACTCATTCACTGACAGACACACACATTCACTGACAGACACACACATTCACTGACAGGCACATACACATTCACTCACAGACACACACTGAGAGATACATACATTCACTTGCAGACACTTTGACAGATACTTACAAACTCACACACATTGTCTAATACACAATTTATATATAATTAATTTTCATTTACATCCACCCAGCCTCCCTTTGGGAGAGCTGGAGTGGATTCTTCCCAGTGGGGCTGGATCTTGCTGCTGGGCAGGCAAGCATGAAGGTACAAGAGGAAGGCAGGCACAGATTAATGGGCTTGCCGGGAGTCAGTCAGCCAATGCGGGTGGTATATTCTGTCATATTCTGGCACTGCGAGGCTTGCGAGGGAACTGAGCAGGAAAGGCTCACATGACAGTGCTCCCTCGCTGCCCACATTGTGAAAGGCTTGAACGCCTCTGGGGGGACCCTCAGGTGGCCACCAGCCAACTGTTGGGTCCCCACAAGAAAGGCTAACAGAGCACATGCCAGGGCGCTTGGGGTGCAGCGTTTTTTGCCTTCCCCCTGAAAGTGCCGCCCAAGACAAATGCCTTGTTAGTCTCGTTAGTCAATACAAGGTCTGAGATCACCTTCCTTTTAGACACAAAGAAAAGCCCTGCCTCTGCTGGCAACGAGGATCTTCTAGTGAAGCCTTTTTTCAGGTTTTCCTTAATGTATTCCTCTAATACAGTATTTTCTCTAGTGGAAAGAGGATATACAGTGCCTCTATCAAATACTTCCTTCACCTTCACGTATTGTTCAGGGACCTCCATAGACAAGGAAGACATGGTTGGAACATTAATAAGGTGAATAGGCAATACTTTCATGATACACCCCTGAAGACAATTGTTACTCCAAGAAACAATATCACCTCTCCCAATCGATAGTTGGATTGTGCTTTCTTAGCCAAGGGAACCCCAACACTATTGGAAAAGCTGGGGAAGTGATCATTTGTGTAAAACACCTACCATCATATGAACTGGTATGGTTTTGTGTGCAATCACAGGTACCTGGAAGGGTCAACCATCTATGGCCTCAACCTCCAAGGGTGTATCTCTTAACCGGGAAGGAATAGATTTCTTAATGGCAAAATTCTGGTCAATCTGCTGCACCAGAATCTATTAAGGACATTATCTTAACTATGTTTTTATCCCAGGTTAAGGTGATGTGAATAAGAAGCCTGTTATCTTTATGTTTCTTTATGGAGGACAAAGAAGAAACACCCAAGGCCTGTTCTCATAGGGACTTAGGTGCGAGAGTTTTCCAGCCTGCTAGGGCAATTCAAACGGAGATGTCCTCTTTGCCCTCAGTACAGCCATAGTCCCTCCTTTCTCCTGTATTAACTTTCGGCCTCGCTTAACCTAGTCATTCCCAATTGTATTGGTTCCGGTAAAGCTAGTGCCATGGAGTCAGGGTTGTTATGTACAGGGGCCATACGAATAGTTGCCCTTTTAGGCCTGTCTCTGGTATTTTGTATATACCTCATTCTTTCATCAATGCGTGATATGAAAGTTATTAACTCCTCAAGGTTTTCTGGAAGATCTCTGGTAGCTATCTCATCTAATATAGCATCTGATAAATGTCCAGGAATACATCCACAAAGGCTTAATTGTTCCAACCAACCTCAGATGCTAGAGACCTAAATTCCAGAGCATAATCTACCAAGGTTCTGTTTCCTTGCCAAAGATGAAGGAGAGACATTGGCCTCTCTACCAGGGGAATCAAAAGTATACCTGAAAGCCTCTACAAAAGTGACCTAGTTGTAAACTATTGGGTTATCGTTTTCCCAGAGAGGATTTTCCCAAGTCAAAGCTCTATTCACTAGCAGTGTTATGAAGCTCAACTTGGCTCTATCCGTAGGATAGGAATGAGGCTGGAGTTCAAAGTGGATAATAATCTGGTTTAAAAACCCAGCCTCTGGTGCCCTACCACAATGTAACGGTGGTTTGACATGAGATGAGGCACCCACTGTAGCCACCTCAAGCTTAGTAGGCAGAGGGGGCTGCGGTGGGAGTATAACCTTCATCTGGTCCAGGAGAAGACCGATTTATCAAGGTCTGTAATGCAAGGGCTATTTGATCCATGCGATGATCCATTTCCTTGAAATGGGTATTGTATGGACCTGCCTGGATACTTACACCTGCCGGATCCATTTTGGCCCTGTTTTAATGTCAGGGAATATAGGGATCCTACACGCAGAGTGTAACAGAATAGTAACATGTAACGGACCTTAGAATGGCCAGGTTAACATTACAAGGACAAAGAGTAAACAGGGACAAGCCAGAAATCAAGGGGAGCCAGAAATCAAGACCAGTGAGGGTACAAAAGCCGAGTCAAAAGGTAACAGAAGATAGAGTAGTCAATCAAACCAAAGTCAAAACCAAAAGTACAATACAAATATATAACTATATAACGCGCTATTGGGACTATAAATTCCACAACAGGGCAAAGTGCTATGGGTGAACCAGCTTTTTTTATTTTGGTTCTTTCCTTTTGAAGCCACTCCCCCAAAACATTTGAATTTGAATGTTTTGGTGAGTTGTGACGTCATTAGCGTCATGATGTTGACACGCCTGCACAGCGGTGAGGTCATTTGCGTCATGACGTCGGCGCTCGCGTGTCGCTTCATAAAAGGAGGCGGAGTCACAGCGGCTGGCGTTGGAACCGCTGGACAGAAGCCTGAGACTGAGTAAAGGTTCTCTCTCCTTCTGCAAACAGTCCCCAACCCTGGTAAGCATGGCAGCTTTTTCCAGAGCAGCCTGTGGGTTTTTCTTGTGTCCCAAAGAATTCTCCTGGCAGTTGTGGCTGAAACCTTTCTTGGTGTACCTGACCTTGGCTTGGTATCAAGAGATACCCGAAGTTTCCACTTCTTAATAAGTGATTGAACAGTACTGACTGGCATTTTCAAAGCTTTGGATATCTTTTTATATCCTTTTCCATCTTTATAAAGTTCCATTACCTTGTTACACAGATCTTTTGACAGTTCTTTTCTGCTCCCCATGGCTCAGTATCTAGCCTGCTCAGTGCATCCATGTGAGAGCTAACAAACTCACTGACTATTTATACACAGACACTAATTACAATTTAAAAAGCCACAGGTGTGGGAAATTAACCTTTAATTGCCATTTTAACCTGTGTGTCCCCTTATGTGTCTGTAACAAGGCCAAACATTCAAGGATATGTAAACTTTTGATCATGGCCATTTGAGTGATTTCTGTTATCATTATGATTTAGAAAGGAGCCAAACAACTATGTCATAATAAATGGCCTCATATGATAATTTGTTTTTTGCATGATCAGTCATATTTTCAAAATCAATGCCAAAATTCACAATTTCTGCCAGAATATGCAAACTTTTGAACACAACTATATATTATCTTCAGAAACTAAGCTCATATATTGGATCGGCAGAATAATAACAGATGACGTAGGGCCCGCTAATTCCCTTCTGACAACACTAGGATTATCCTGGTGAGCCTCCTTGAAGGCTTTATATGCTACAGGGGGGGTCACGTAAGATTTTCCAAAAATTTTTATCATTATGTTAGTGTATTCTATTACTCATACAACAGCTACCTCAGTGGGTATTTTCTTGTTACTTAATACGTAGAGATAGTTATTACACTGATGGTTAACAGGATGTGCATATGTGCTGATGTTCACTTATAAAGAAACAATGCTACCTCTGTTTACTTATTTCCTTTTTCTTAATACACAAAACGAGATGTTTTTGCTATTTGTCAATAAGATTCGACTCATTTTTTCTTCTGCTATGTATAACTCTTTTCAATATGTAAGTGTTGCTGGAATTCTTATTCTCTGCCCCTACACACACAGCACTCTCCACACAGAAAGCCTCACCACACAGTCCAATCTCACAAGCAGGAACCCCCTACAAACGCAACCCAACATAGAACGTCCCTACAAACATGTAATACCACAACCAACCTTTTCTTACACAATACCACAAGCAGCATCCCTATACCCTCGACACATGCATCCCCAGTCACGCAACAAAACAAGCAGCATCCCTACAAACACACAACAAAACAAGCAGCATCCTTACAAACACACAACAAAACAAGCAGCATTCCTACAAAATGCAACACCACAAGCAGCATCCTCACAAACATGCAATACCACAAGCAGCCTTCCCTCACGCAATGCTATGCTAGTATCAGGCTGACAATGAATGTAAGTAGATGGAGTTCATGTTCATCAATTGCTTTGGCTATCCCTGTCTTAACCCTTACAAAATCACAAACAATTTGCACTAAAATGTTCATGCATTTAATTTTATCTGTGATTGAATGTGTTGGAGGTACTGTAACTAGTGAGATTTTTTGCACAACCAAATAGCTAATATACTATTTAAAAATAAAATTAAAAATCTAGCTAGTTTCCTATGTGTATTTTACACTTTACATTAACCTCTGCTGTGCCAGGTAAATGCATGTGTACAGTACTGATGAAAGAATGCCTGAGCGTGCATGCAGTTTTACGTAAGTTCTCAAAAGACATTTGATGCCTCACTGAGTGACAAAGTAGCCAAATATGCAAGATGGCAGGAACATGGAACATGTCCATTTTGACAAAAAAAATTCTGTAAATTTAAGATTGACTTTGAAATCCTGGCAATTCTTATTTTTTTCACACTGGTGAGAGGTGTTAGACGAGGGTGTGTGGCCAAGGATGGGTGCTGAAAAGATTTCTTGCGCAGGTCCCCTAAAAGCCCAAGAAAGTGAACATACATACCTGGTTTTCCAAAATATTAAAATCGTTATGATTATAATTAGAATCAGCAAGATGACAGAAGAAAGCGTGATGATCAGCATTGTCATTTGATGATCTAGAATCAACAAGAAACATACATTTATATACATCTCTATGGTATAAAATCCATGTGCTGTGGTTTTATAATATAAAATACACATCTGGCTACATCATAATATGTAGGGCATAAAAGCCTACACATTGGATGGGACTATGACAGATCACTGAGAAAAGACTGTAAGCAAGAACAAGCCAACTCCTGTGCAGCTAGACTATAAAATAAGTAATAATACATTTTTCTGAAAAGGCATCACGACTGCATTACTCAATCTAAAAAGGACAATTAATACAAAAATACAAATAAATGGAAAGCAATTTGTAATAAACTGCCTCAAAATGGATGGGAGGAAATTCCTTTATGACATCAAAAAATATTTATCCCTTAATCAAAAAGTTATTAAAAAAATATTTATCCCTTAATCAAAAAGTTATTATTATGAATATTTAGTATATTCTGCACTCTAAACCTGTGGCAATAAAACCACCCAGATTGTTTTAAATACATTTTTTATTTTTATTTATTGTTCTAATTTAAATTTTGTAAAATGACCTTTCCTGATGTTGGTGAAATAGAGTCTCTGAATAGCACTACAACCATTGACTGTCCTATCAATCAAAAGGTCAGTAACAGGCATACATTTGTATAATGCTCTATAAGATTTGTAGTGAAAACAAGTCCAGCTCGTCTACAGCATGTGTCTGTACAGTCCAAATCACCTTTTAAAAAAAGCAAAGTAATGATTAACTTGTATCAGTTTACCTAATTGATTTTCACCTGAAATTGATTGTCCGCCCCCTGCAAGATTAGGAAAAAAATAAAAGATTAGGATATTTCTATTTAAAAGATATAATAAATGGTGGGAAGGCATATGTGTATTTACATGAAATATCGTGAAGAAATATGTTATGTAACCAGAAAATCTGCACCTCCAACTTTTCTTATTGCAGTGCTTTGTAGTCATCATATGACCTTAGCTGTCAATAAACTAAGAATCCCATGATCCACTGTCAGCTACAATGATGCTACAGAGGCTAGTCGGGCATCATGGGAGTTGATTTACATCTGTAAGATCATATTTTACTTATTTTAAGGTCATATTTTACCTATCACCACTCATGCATGTGGGACCAGAAACAGCTTTTCCTTTGTTATACTATAGTAGTGAATATTATGTAAGACTTATTTAAAGATTGTGATTTAGTGCCTATATGTTCACTAACAATACATTTATTTGATGCATCTTTTTTCCTGTTTTTTTGGTACCTATAAAAAAGTTACTTAAAGAAGAAACCTTGCCAGATCTGGTGACTAGGCTCTACAGAATGATTGGTGTATTGGTAAGTTCTGGTTAAATAGTAGGATCTGGCTCAGTGGTTCCCAATCAAGCCCCCAATGCACACCAATGGTCCACTTGAACAGAATAAGGAAATGTCTACATTATGTATTAGGGTCTGGGTTTCTAAACACTGCAGCCAATAGTGCATATCCTTCTGACCTCAATATCCATTGCCAAAGAATGATGTAAGCTCTACATTCATAAGGCGGAGTCTGACCTTCAAGTTGCCTAGATGTGGGGCATGAGGGCTCCCGGCTAATGTGCCGAAATACGAGAAATAATCCCAGTCATCGGGCTGCTAGACATGGGCGTCCTTGGAATTTAACCGCGGGGGGGTGGGGGAGGGAGGGATGGGGACAGAATTGTAATGCTTGGCCCCTTTTTGCAGGGTCGGACTGGGAATACAAAAAACATGCATGCCAACCCTATAAGTCATTGTGCCATGTTGTGTGTGTGTGTGTGTGTGTGTATATTTATATTTATATATATATATTTATTTATATATATATACATACACACACACACGCACGCATGCATATACCGGTATATATATATTATTGGTATGTTTCACATGCAGACACAGACAATCTCACTGACACAAGCTCATTTATACACAAGCTCACAGACACACAATCTAATTGATACACATAAGCTCATTGACATAAAAGCACAATCTCACTGATACACACAAATAGGCTCACTGACCAGACAATCTTACTGACACACACAGACAAGCTTACTGGTACACACACACAAACTTAGTGCAAACTCTGACACTCACACAAAGTTACTACAGACAAACTCATTGGTATACAAACACAAACTTACTACAGACAAGCTTATTGTCACACACATGCTCACTACAGACAGGTTCACTGACACACACATGCTCACTAAAGTCAAATTTACTGTCACACAAATGCTCACTGACAGACAAACATAAGCTCACTGAATGTCATGCTTACCTTGTTTGGGGAATCCTTTCAGATGAAGAGGGAAACTCTCCACACTCCTGGGCTTACCTCCAGCAGTTCAAACGCCGGCCGCTTAAGCCCCACCCCCTCTTATAACGCGGCGCCTATACAAGGCAGATTCAACCATAGTTCTTTGCCCTGTTGTGGTTCTACTCACAGTTCCCAATAGTGCTTTGCTTTTCGGTGTATTTTGTGTTTTGACCTCGGCTTTCTGACTATTCTCATTTCTGTATTCCTGACCTGGCTTTGGTATCTCGCTATTGTGATTTCTGGTTTCTATGACTCGGCTTGTATTCCTTGATTCTGTGACTTCTGGCTTCCTCGACCTTGGCATGACCTGACCATTTTTTATCTGTCTAACATTAAGTCTGGCCATTCTAAGGCCCGGTATACGTTCTTCTATTGCATCCTGCATGTTGGTAGCTGTCACAGTCTGAGGGAAAATTGCCTGTGGGGAGGGGGCAAGTCCCCCTTCTTGCCCCTCCCCGTGGACGCCAAAGCTGCTAGACTTCCCATGGAGCACTACCTATGCTGGGGGTACCCATGAAAATCGATTGCTATCTTACCCGAGACTTTCAGCCCAAGGTGCTTTGTTGTGGCCTGCTTGGAGCAGAGCTGGGGGGAGGCGGCCTCTCTTCTCGCTCCTCTGCTCACTGTGCGGTCCCGCTGGACTCATACCCCTTTTGGACTAATAGGTTTATCCTGGTTCCCACTGGCTGGCTCAAGACTGCCTTAGCAGTGCATTATATTTGACCCTAGCAGTTACTTGGTCACAACTAGACATCGCAAGATGGCACCCTGACTTTACCATCCATGGGAGTCGGGTGATGCTAGATTCAGGTTCATTGGCTGACATAGGAGCTCCTGTGATAGTGGCGGATGCCATGTTGCTGCATTATTATTATTGTTTCTTTTAAATCTATGTGGTACAGTAACATAGACATTTGTTTAGCCCCAGTGGGTTACACTTTTGCATGTTTACCTAACTTGTAATACAGCAATTACCTTTCTTTAGTATCCTACCTTTCTTGACAATCTTTCATGACTGCAAATCTTGTTTCTGATCAATGCTTAGACATGCTAGCCTAGCATAATTATTATTTTATTAAATTGTGCTTTATATTCTAACGCTATCATATAACAATGCACAACAAAAATAAAGATTTACAAACACAAAAATTCTACATTCATTATAGCAGGAACTTGTCAGGTACCTTTCAATGTGGTATTAAAGAAGACCGCTCTACTCCATGCACTTGGTGTTCCACTAAACAAGATTGCTGGCTTTGCTCTGACTCTTGTTTCATATTGTGCATCGGGTTCTAGGTTCCTGTTTGGAATGAGCACTTCATCATACATAGTAAATATGCACTAAATTGGGATAGAAAGAATATTTACATGTAAGCACACGCATTAACAACTTAAAAACATTACTTTACTACAACATTATTGTTTCCACTGCCCACTGCTAGCACTTTACTTTTCATCCAAAACTACAAAAAAAGGACCTTTACAAATGTGGAATTACCTTCCAGAAATTCTCAAATCAATACCGCTTCTTATTTTAGGAGCTCTACATAGTTGGTGTGTCTGAAGTAATGCATCTTTAAACTACAATAATAGGGTTATTCACTAAAGTGGAAATTCAAGGTGAATTTCAAACTCAAGACCTTAGTAGCTGAAATATAAGCTTAATTGACCTTACATTTTAAATTCTCTTTCAATTCACCTTGAATTTTCACTTTAGTGAATAATCCTGTATATGTGTTTGGAATCAGCCTTTGTACAAGATACAGTGTTCTAAATTACATTTTAGTTGCATAAACAGTTATAAGTAAGTTTCCCCTGGCCACATCCCTAATCACATCCTTAAAATTCTAGTGGCCCCCTTTGTCCATTTGAAAGATTGGTTGCTATTAGAGTTGTGCAAAAAATTAGTTTGATATGGTTCATCCAAGCAAAAATCCTTTTGACACACATCAATTTGTCTGGGGATTTTCCTGGGGACTCCTTTTCAATCAATGAATTGATTTGTTCGGGCGTAGATGAAAAAAAAAATTGATTTGCATAAATCGGCTAAACCTTTTTTTTGCACAAGTCTAGTTGGTATGCCAAGAGCTTTAGATTCATGAAACCATCTATAAAAAGCTTGGGGGAGGAGGTCAAATTCCCTGATGTATTATATTCTTACTTCGAGGCCCTGAAATCATCAGCTTTAAAAATTGGTGAAAAATAGAAAAGGGGAGGAGTCACCAATAGAATGTGTCTGCTGGTTCCACTAGCTTCTATCAGGTCTTAAATTCCCAGACCTACACTAGAACTACTACGTTAGGCATTAAACATTACTAGCCACTACATATCTGGAGTAGATTTTATTTTCTCTAAATCAGTGATTCCCAAACCAGCTCTCGTACAGTAGCAGAACAGTAATTAGGCATTTTCTAATGGTATTTCAATGGGCATCCTGGACAAATGGTAACAAAACCTTGTCCTTTGGTGGGCCTTCAGGTCTAGATTGAGAATTAGGGAAATTGCTGAACTGGTAAAATTCTCCAACTCTGTGCATTTTCTAACTTGCCTATTTAGGCCTAAATTTACTATTCCCTTGTAAACTCTGGAAAATGTTCTATTTACGAAATAGCCTTCAATATATACTTCCATTATTTTTTGCACATGATGCAGTGTACTTAAAGTGGAAGTTTCCCATTATAATCCTTGATAGTTTATATACTTATTTCAGAGGCTATACCAGTACTTATACCAGACACCACTATTAATATATACATTGATCAGCCACAACATTAAAAGCACTGACAGGTGAAGTGAATAACAGTGATTAGATTGTTACAATGGCACTTGCCAAACGGGTGGGATATGTTAGGCACCAAATGAACAGTCAATTATTTTCATATGATGAAAGCAGGGAAAATTAGCAAGCAAAGAGTGATTTTGAGGAGGGTCAAAATAGTGAAGACTAAGATGACTGGGTCTGGGTCAGAGCATCTCCAAAATGGCAAGTCTTATGGAATGTTCCCGGTGTGCAGTGGCTAGTATCTACCAAAAGTGTGCAAGAAAGGACAACCGGTAAACCAGCGTCATGGTCATGGGCACCCAAGGTTCATTGTTGCATGTGGGGAACGAAGGCTCTGATCACACAGAAACTAAAGCAGCACACACGCAGCCAGAGAACCTTTGTTTTTTCCACAGCCCTAGGCTTACTCTATTTTTATTTTAAACTCAAAGCACGACTTTTGTTACCACTATGGTTAGTTGGTGAAGGTTTCTAGAGGGGAAACTCTCCTAAATGGGCAATTGTTTAGCTAGCATGGAAGGTTTGCCTTTTGTCTAAATATTTTTTTTGCTTCCTCTTACGTTTAGCCTTCTTTGCATAATTTTTTCAGACAGCGACCTTTACAAGCAACCTCCATTGCTCTAGAACCCCTTCTAACCGATTTCTAACTTAGAGCTTATCAGCTCCCTTTTATTTTGTGTTTATAAGTTTCCTTTTTTTGTTTGTTTTTTTGGTTCATTTACTTTTCCTTTTTAAACATAAATAAATTGAGTTTAATTACATTATATTCATATAGGGACTTTACTGTGTCCTCTGGACTTTTATGTCCATTGGTCATTTCTTTGTGCATAATCTATCAGAAAAGAAAAAGACACATTTTTTCATCAAATGAAGATTAATGAGGATTAACAATGCCTACCATTTTGTTGGACTTCATATCTTCATTGCACTCCTGTTAGAAAAAAAGCAGAGAATATGGTTGATTATATACAAATAAAATGAATATACACCATTGCACATGTCTACTATTTATAATGAACACTTGCAAGTTAACATTTTGTTTTCCTATAGGAAACAATGCGAGTAGTTTTCTTTTTTCCCACTGGCAATATATATATATATTATTATTATTATGACAACAATTGAGCCATTCCTTAAATTTCAGTATGGATATATAGTATGTGAGGCCATCACAGGCTCTTTATAATGACTTACTGGCCATTCCTTATTGACCTTGCGCATCTGTATTTCATATTGTACATTTTTCTCCAGCATGTCTTTCCTTCCATAAGGTGCTGTGAATGCAATTTTAAGTTCATCGATCTTGTCATATGAAACTGTTAGATTTAGTGGTGTTTTGCCCAGTACTGTAAACACAAAAAGAAAGAATACACACATGTTAAGGTACACTGGAAACTGGTAAAGAAAACAAAAACCACAGACCAATACAGCATACAACTAAATATTGTAAACATAACAGAGATTGATAGCTAATGTAATCTATATATTCATAAAGAATCATCCTTTGGAATACACAAGGTTCATTTATACTTAGTGTTTCTACTCAAAATACATTTAGCAGGTTTTTTTTTGGATCATTGTCTGGAAATTATAACACGTTTTTCAAATGCACTATATAAATTTATCGATATATAAAAGTAAAACTACAGGAAGCAGATTTATGATGTTTATTAATTACATTTTGTTTTGAAATAAAATTTCTTTGCCATGCATGAGAGGTCATATTGT
Source organism: Pelobates cultripes (assembly GCA_933207985.1). Classification (NCBI taxonomy): domain Eukaryota; kingdom Metazoa; phylum Chordata; class Amphibia; order Anura; family Pelobatidae; genus Pelobates; species Pelobates cultripes. The sequence continues at coordinate 269,384,182 of OW240916.1, read as the reverse complement.
TCTGCTTAAAGGGGAGCCAGAGGGCCCCAGCGCTTTTCCAAGCTCTGCTGATACTTTGGGCCCCTTAACGTCCCTCACAGTGACCCTGAGATAAGACAGTGGGAAACAAGAATGGGAAGAGCAATTTGGAACTGTATCTGCTTTGTAAAATATTGTCCACCAAAGCAGAAGTGCCTCTGTAAATAAAAATTTTGAAAGTCTTAGCTCAGAAATGATGAATTTGCTATTGAATCAGGGTGTGGATTTACATCTCAGATGCCCGTACGCACAAAATTCCAAGGCCCCTCTGCACCCCCAGAAATTCAAGGCAGAAAAGAAAGAAAAGGTGAGTTTAACCCCTTAAGACCGTAGCCAAATGTACAAGTTGTGAACAAAACGTAAACAAAACCTGGCATTTGCGCTACATGTCTGTCCAACCGTAATTCACCTCTTTCATATTAAATGCACCCACACTTATTATATATAATTTTATTCAGGGGAAACAGGGCTTTTATTTAACATCAAATATTTAGGTATGGAACAATTTAATATGAATAAAATATAAAAACATGGGAGAAAATAAGATTTTTTTAAAATTTTAACTGTGAATGTCAAAATACTGTTTGCTTTTACTGCAATAAAATACACATATGTGTATTCAGCGATGTCTCACGTGTAAAACAGCACCCCTTACGTACAGGTTTTATGGTGTTTTGGGAAGTTACAGAGTCAAATAAAGCATGTTTTAGGGACTAATGAAAGTATTTAGAAAATTGGGCAGACTAGATGGGCCGAATGGTTCTTATCTGCCGTCACATTCTATGTTTCTATGTTACATTTTTCATTTTTTTCACATTAAATTGATTGAATTACCCCATGATGGCATACCATTTGCAAAAGTAGACAACCCAAGGTATGTCCAGTCTTTTTTTAGTAGCCACTTGGTCACAAACACTGGCCAAAGTTAGTGTTAATATTTGAAAATGCAAAAAACTAATTTGAACGCCAATTTTGGCCAGTGTTTGTGACTAAGTGGCTACTAAAAAGACTGAACATACCCCATTTGCAATATCTTGGATTGTCTTCTTTTGCAAATGGTATGCCATCATGGGGTAACTCTCATTCCTTGGCTACCATATGTTCTCAAAGGCAACATAACTAACCTGGCGAATTTTAATGTGAAAAAACTGAGCCTTATATTTGACTCTGTAACTTTTGAAAACACCATAAAACCTGTACATGAGGGGTACTGTTATACTCGGGAGACTTCACTGAACACAAATATTAGTGTTTCAAAACAGTAAAATGTATCACAACAATTATATTGTCAGTGTAAGTGCCATTTGTGTGTGAAAAATGCAAAAAATGTCACTGTCACTGATGATATCGTCGTTCTAATACATTTTACTGTTTCGAAACACTAATATTTGTGTTCAGCGAAGTCTTCCGAGTAAAACAGTACCCATGTACAGGTTTTATGGTGTCTTGGAAAGTTACAGGGTTAAATATAGTGCTAGCAAATTAAATTCCCTGAACTTTCGGCCTGGGTTGTCAGGCAGGTCCTGCAAATTGTAATTAATAAAATGACCTAATTATGTAAAATTATGACATAAATATATATGTAGAATTATTATATATAAACGTGTGTGTATATATATATATATGTATAGAATTTTTTAAAATTATTTTTATTTATATATAGATATATATAGTGATATATACGTATATACTTATGTATATAGATATATATATTATTTTGTTCTACGTGTATTTTGATATCAATATATATATATTAATTTTAAAATATAGTTAGAACGAAATTACACATGTATGTATATATTTTTTATTTATTTATTTTTTATTATTTTTTTATTTTATTTTTTAACGTATTTACATATTTATTTATTTTTTATTAAATATAAATATATATAATGAAAATTATATATACATTTAATCAATATCATTGTACATGTACTTTGATATTAATATATATATAATTATATATATATATTAATATTAAAATACACTTAGACAGTGTATATGTATTTATGTGTATGTGTGTATATGTGTGTATATATATATATACTTAGATCATATATATAATAAATATATATGATCTAAGTATATATAATTTAATTTTCAACTGTTTAAAACTGTTTTATTTTATTTTTTTCAGGCAGCAGGGGGAGTACCTGTCATTACAGGCACTCCCCCTGCTGGCAATGCCTATGCCGTCCATGTGATCGTGAGGATTCTGAGAAAAAAAAAAAAACGAGCGCAAAAAAAAAAAAAGCCTTGCCCCGCCCTGCAATTAGGGTCAGAGCACTCTGATTGGTGGGTTTAAGCCATCCAATCAGAGTGCTCTGACAGGTAAATGAAGTCTCTACATTTACCTGTCACAGCACTCTGATTGGTTGGTTTGAAATCCACCAATCAGAGTGCTTTGTGTCGTTTTACACAGCGTGGGAAAGTTCTTTGGAATTTTCCCACACTGTTTAAAATGACACAGAGTACTCTGGTGGATTAAGTAACCAATCAGGGTGCTAGGAGTCAAATTACACAGCGTGGGAAAATTTTAATTTAGGGCCCCCACCCACCGCTCATGGGTGGGGGCCAGGGGGGAGGACAAGAGGTCCCCCCAAATTAGTATTTAGGGTCCCCACCTACCGCTCAGGGGTGGGGGCCAGTGGGGAGGACATTAGGTACCCCCATGCTAATTTAGGGTCCCCACCGCTCAGGGGTGGGGTCCAGGGCGGAGGACATTAGGTCCCCCCATGCTAAAATGTTTTTAACAGTGAGCAACCACAGGCAAAATTTACTAATACTAAGTAATTTTTACTTAGTATTAGTAAATGTGGCTGAAAGACCAGTTTAGGTCTTTCAGCCTTTTGGTAGATAAGTCCCTAATACTGTGGGAATTAGGGAGTTATCTACCAAGCGGCTGCAAGACAAGTTCCGAAGTGCCGTAGTGTTGAAGTGCCGAAGTTGCCAAAGTTACAAAGTGTCAAAGTGCCGAATTGCCGAAGTCCCGAATTTCGGAATGCTGAACCGAACCGAAATTTTTTCCCATGCACATGCCTAGTTTAAGGTATTGTAATGGGTGGATGAAAGAGGAAGTAATATACCTATGTCAATTATTAAAATAATAAACTATTAAAATATTGAAACATGAATTTATTTATTTTATTTATTTATTTTACATTAGAATATTAACATAAGTTTACTTTCAGAATACAGAGTTTATAATTTTTTTTGTCCTTTGGGAGAACGCCAGGGGGAGTAGATACACATGAGTTTGGAACGCACAGCCATCTTTGTCGTACCCAGACATGGAACGCATGGAAGTGTGTCATATGCATTCCGACGGACGCTCAGAAATAACTGGAGGGAAAATGAATTAAAGAAAAGTGAAGACGGCTGGCACAAATAGATAACCAACGAATCCAGAGGATGTAAGGAAGGACGCCCACCTACCCACCAATGAAGATCTAGGGACTAGCCCTATATAAAGAAAACTGTGGGGATGGATTGTTAGGCTGTGATTTATTTGGTATTTGTTTTATGCATTATATGGATCCCTGAGGAAGTTCTCAATTAGAACAAAATGCGTAGGATGACCATATCCTTTTAATATTTGTTAATTATTAGTTTTTATATATTAAATATCCCTTTTTTACAGGAGAATTCTCTGGCTAATCATTTTTGTTACCAAAAGGACCAGTCCAGAGAGGAGTCCGAGGGAAGAACTCAAGCCTCCTACTACTATCGAGGGTGGCACCCTTAAGGCAGTTAAATCAAGTTTACCTGTGAGTGAAACAATATTGCACCATGTTATTATTTGTTTTATAGGTCAAATGGCAAAAACCCTAAATTGTTCTGCGTATACATGTATGTAGTATTTGTGTGTGTGAGCTTTAAAGTATAGCATGTGTTTATAGGGCCTGGAAAGTGTGTGCACGTAGGGGGTGTTGTGTGTGCAGGGGCTGTACTGTGTGTCTGTTTGTATCTAGGGGCTGCAGGGGGTTAAAGTGTGTGTGTATCTTAAAGCTGCAGTGTGTGTATATGAGGGATTGTAGTGCACATGTTTGTGTATAGGGGTGATAATGTGTAGGGTGTAGGGTGAGCATGTGCCAGTCCATGACTGTGTGTATGCATATTTCTCCTTATAATGTATTAGGTTTGAATCTGTGAGCATAGTGAGTGTTTTCAGCTGTGTAAATGCATGCAGAGTTAAGATAATGTTAGACGTGCTTATGGTAAAAGGTTTACATTTTAATGTTAGTGAGGGGTTAATGCCAGAGTTAGACTACATAGGGTGTAAACAGGATTCAAAGTTTGAGAAGGGTTATAATTGTGTTATTAGGGGTTTTAGGATTATTGGGGTTAGGATTAGAGTGTGGTTACATTTGTTATTTAGGTACTGGGGTTTTTAGGATAATTGAGTTTAGGGTTAGAATTGGGTTAAATTTAGTATTGGGGTGTTTAGTTAAGAGGATTTTAACCTAGGATAAAGGTAAAGATTACGGGTTTAAGCTTTGAGTGCCTAAAGCGGCACTGTCATGGCCGAATACAGTTATTTTTAACCCCCCTCCCTACTCCACTACATCTAATTGCCCCCCTAGTCACACCCAAATGCCTCTTAGTCCCACATATTACCTATTTTTTTATCTTTATTTTCTGCCCGGACCTAGGTCCTGGGCGCCGCCATCTTTGTATGAAGTCCCTGTGGGACACATCATCTGCCCACACTAGATAGCGCTGTAAAATTCCAGTGAATACCCAGTTAAACACTTGAGCATTCACTACAGGAATTTCGTCAATTCATTCTTCAGAAAGATGAATAAATGAATAGAAATTTCAAACGAACGAAGACCTCTTAATTAGTTTGTTTGGTTTATTACAAAATTACCCCCATAATAGCATAAGGGAGATTAAAATCTCCCAAATGCCCCTACTCGCTATGCTGCGAATAGGGGCATGTCTTCTAAACAGTGAGCAGCCAGTGGCTGCTCACTGTTGTAAACCCCCCCTTTCTTATGAAAAATGGTCCCATGGTGGGGCATCTATTAACTAGCGGGGGGACATAGTGTCACAGGATTATGAGTCAAATTACACAGCATGGGACTCAGAGCATTCTGATTGGTTGGATTCCACAGGTAACTGTAGAGACTTAAACCAACCAATCAGAGCGCTCTGAGCCTAATTGCAGAGCATGTGAAGGTTTTATAAGCCTTTCTTTGCTCTTCAGAGCTCAGTCTGCGCCATGCCCTTGCTGGGTGAAGAAGGATTATCTTTTTAGCGTTGGAATTTTTCTTTTTCGTCTGATTTTTTTTGTGCTCTGTTTTTTTTTCTTTTAGAAGTTCGACGGGTATTATGTTTTTTTATTTGGCCTTTTTTGGGGCTAAAAAAAGAAGGTTTTAGAAAAAAGAAGACATCAAATGGTAAGTATTTTATTTATTTATTTACAGGGATTTAGATTTATAGTCTTCCTCCTCACTATTTTTAGGGAGAGGGGGTAGGTAGTACTTAATTTTTTTTTTTGGAGTGGGTTGGTGACTAGGGGCTTGGGGTGGTATTTTCAGATTTAGCCCCCACCCGTCGCCTTGTGCTGGATGAAGGTAGATATTATATAGCTGATAGCAACTACTCTAGTATGGACTACTGAAAATATCAGGGGAGGCTGAGATCCCTGTAATATAATATGAAGAGGAAAAATAAGCATTTTCAGTTGTTAGTAAGGGTTTAATAACTTAGTACAGACAAAAAAACCTTTGTCAATGCACAATTCCCCCCAACTGCATTGCACTGGAAATTTCAAGGTGGTCACTAAGAGAAATGATTCTGGATTGCATGACAGACCCCTTTTTCAAATCCACGATTCTTGGCGAGGTGGGAATTTTTAGACTTCTATTCTAGAAGGCTACGCACATGTTGAAATGGAAAAATGTATAACTACTGTTACTCATCAAGTCAATGATAATAATTATCACCATGAAAATATCTTACCTATTTTGTCTGTTCTATACTCCTTGCAGGTAACTTTTTCAGAAATACTTGCACAAACATTGTATAAATCTAGATAAATATTAGTAATTCTGTAGTTGTCCTTAACTTTCCTCATTTTTTGGCAGTCGTCATTTATGTTTTCTTCCATGCTGCTATTGTAGACAAAAAAAGCAAACACATGTTAAGATGTCAACAGAAACTTTTTCTAAGCCATGGAATTTTTTTCAACATGGGTTTTTTTATTTGAAAATAGCAAGGTTTGGCAATACCATGGCAAACGTTCAATATTGGTCATTCAAGACTGAGATAACAAAGTATTCATCATAAATTAGACCAGGGAAATTACCGTTGTAAAAGTCATCAAGATCACAAGCCAATCACATTTTAACAGTTTCTCTTAAAGCGAAAATAGATTTATCAAAACCTGGCCAAATATGATATCCTATAGGGTAATATACGCAAGAATAATAAGACTATATCTACTGATTAGAGCCATGTTAATGACACTACCTCGGAACTACGAAACACACGTTTAAAAGTCGGTCAGACAATCTCACCACTAAGTGTCCCTGGGCAACACACCTAATGATATATATCTGCCTACCTCAAATCAGCGTAGATTGCAAGCTTATTTGAGCAGGACATGCTTCATATAATTGTAAAATGATGTGTGGAATATGTTGGCACTATAAACATGCTAATAATAATAAAACACATAAATAAAATTCAAGGTTTATCACTCTTCAAGTTTAATATAAGTATTCATTCATCTATATGGATAAAACAGCAAACTTAAAGGAACACTCGTGTGATCTGCCACTGAAAGTATTTTGTTGGAGCTGGAAGCTCCACTGTGCCAAGCCCTGCCATGTGAGGCAGACTCATTGGCTGAGAGTGTCAGTTGATGCACCACCCTGCACCTCTAGGCTTAACTCAGCGCAGGGAGCTTTCAGCTGCGCAAGAGACCCCAGTTAAGTTATTATTACGCCAATCGCAAAGAAGTGGGGAATAGTGGTCATTGTCATTAGTACCATGCTTTTTATTTCAGGATATTTTAAGGGAGTACTTCGAACATCATTACCACCACAGCCCATTGTGGTGATGGTGGCAGGAGTGCCCTCCCAGAGGAAGTAGGCAAACTGTTTAAGAAGGAACAAAAATGGAGGACAACTAGAATTTGTAAAAAGAAAGGAAAGAAAAAAGAAAAATAAATCAACTAATAAGTGTATCACGTTGAGTATAGTCCTCCCTGTATATTTGTATTTGTAACATTGGAATAGTTAAATGTAACAATGAAAGTTAATATATTATTGTTACTATATATCCCTGGTACCGATGTGGAGCAGCTATAGAAATAGAGAGGACAGGGAAAAAGTATAAGTAAACCTGTTTCTCCTGATATCTTTCATCTACCCAAGAGGCAGTGACGGCTCATCCACAAGGGAACTTAGGGCAGTGGCCCACAAGTTTCTATGTGAAAACAAATACTAGCATTAGAAGAGAATCACTAAGATGTGAGCTAAAAAATATATAACAAAGTAGATTAAAGTGGATTTGTAATTTTGCAATATTTTATAAAGATCTAATCTTTATGAAATACTCATTAAAACTGCATGGGAATTTCATTGAAATTCCAACTCAATCTAAGAATTTCATGAGACAAACTAGAGACTACTTTGTCCTATGCTAAAGCCCTCAGTTGACAAAAGTTGACAAAAGGCGGTGTTCTGCTGTCAACTTTTGTCAAATTGAGATTAAGGCTCTGTCTACAGAGATGCTGTGGTCTTGTAAGATCCTTCGTAGACCTCAGTGTTGTATTCAAGTGTGTTTTGCACAAGAGTACAGCACTGACGTGGCTCCTGTCAACTGAAGAGCCAGTAGCCAAAAAGGATCTGCACAGGGAGCTGTAAGTGATAGCATGAGGTAAGTAAAACTCAACCCTCGGCCACTGGACCCACATGGGATCTGTCCATTTCAAACTCCTGACAGATCCACTTTAGCATACTCCAAGCATTGCCCAAGTGTGTGTCACATTAAAAAAATATATCTGCTCTTCAATTCTGTAACAGATTACACTACGGCAGGGCCTCTCAACATGGTCAGTGGTTACCTGGAGAAGCTTTGCTGAGAGCAACTAGGCATGTCAAAAAAGCATTTTTTTTTTTTAAATCTGTGCTCTTTCAGCAGATTTTGCACATGCCTAGTCTTCTTTATTTGAATTTTAGATCCTTCCCATTCAGTTGTCATTTGGGCAGCAGAGCTAGCTGCAATGCTATTGGTTTAATTAATTCCTAGCACTAGGGAGGTTGAATACATTAGATTAAGTAGCCAAAGCAAGCCATGTCAGAAGACCGTAGTTACAGAGTTTAGGGGTAGAGTAAAATTCTGAAGGTAGGGTCTAGTGCCACACCATCTTAAAACTTCACCAGCTACAAAAGGTCAGGGCATAAATAGGCTGGATGGAACACATAAGAGAAGAGATACTTAAAGGGATTGAAAGGTGTCCTAGTTAAAGCTAAGGGAAGATATCATCATCTTTTGTACAAATGATGATACATTCATTACTGTTAAAATGTTGCTTCTTACCATAATTTAAAATGAACATCCCTGATATCCTTTTCAAGTGTGTTGTTCAAACTACAAAAAAGTTCACGTAGGTCTACATGGAAGCTGCTAAAGCATACAAAGTCTATTGCCACTTCTTCTTTTTCATCATCGTCTAAGAGTCATAAAAGAGAAAATATTAATTACCATACAGGGCCTCTTATCAAAAGTAGTACAAAAATACCATTAAATGGACCTTAACCCCTTAAGGACACATGACATGTGTGACATGTCATGATTCCCTTTTATTCCAGAAGTTTGGTCCTTAAGGGGTTAAATATCTCCCTTTCTTTTTTTTTCATATTTTTGATCATTATTTATTTTCTAAGTGAATTACAACTAAAGCGTTCAATTACAACGGACATAATTACTAAAATATAAGTGGACATAAAAGCCTAACCATATTTTTAAAGGTGCTCTTCAATCAGTTAAACTCCTTAATTCATAAAGAACATTGTCCACTTAACAAATTAAAATAAGACAAAAATTACATAACACAGTCTTAATTATAAGAATTACATCATTGCCACGTAAAAGGGAGGACGTAGAAATTACAATTTTTCAATTCTCCTTAACCATGATCCCAATGTATTTTGTGGCTATCCTAAGATACCTCTTTCCATCTTAATTTGGAATATAAGCTGTACTTTAACTGATTGCCAGCATGGGACGATTGTACTTTTCCAATACTAATATTTTAGCTGCTAACATGATATGGATAACCACATTTATGAGACACTTTAATATTCTAATGCAATAAAAAAACAAAAAAAAACCTGGGTTAAATCCAAAACAATTGTATAGGTTAGCAATCCCACGACACGTGCAAGAACCATTCTCTCTATGTTTCACATCTCCAGTGGACAATCTACTTGGGACCAAATACCATCTATTAAAAAGTTTATAGTAAATTTCTATTAAATTAAAACAGTGGACATTTTTATAAACCATACTTAACAAGTCCTTCCATCCTCCACAGTTAATTTTTACATTTAAATCCGATTCCCATTTCCTGATGGATCAATTCATCTATGTCACCCATAACCAGTTCTAGACATCCTGCAATCAGTTTCATTATTTATTTATTTATTAAAATCAATTTTTCTAATTTATCTTGTTTGATCGACCTTTCTATTAACAGGTGTTCTTGTAAATATTCCTGTATTCTCATATAATTAAAAAAAATCTCTCTATTGTCTAAGCAATTATCAGCTCATAACAAAGCAAAGTCTATAATTTCATTTTTGTTTAAGAGATTATCTATTTTGGTTAGACCAACTTTACACCATTTGCTCAAATTTAAATCTGAAATATTGAAAGCTAGATGACTTACAGGTAACTCGGCTTTAACCCCTTAGTCACCAGACTGTTTTCAATTTTCTTCCCTTTAAGGACCAGGGCTCTTTTTACATTTCTGTGGTGTTTGTGTTTATATGTAATTTGCCTCTTACTCATTTACTGTACCAACACATATAATTTACCGCTTTTCTTGCCATTAAATTAACTTTATAAAGATACCATTGTTTTCATCATATCATATAATTTACTCTAAAAAAAAATATATTAAATATAATGAATGAATTTAAAAAAACACACTTTTTCTAACTTTGACCCCCAAAATCTGTTACGCATCTACAACCGCCAAAAAACACCAGTGCTAAATAGTTTCTAAATTTTGTCCTGAGTTTGGAAATGCCCAATGTTAACATGTTCTTAGCTTTTTTTTGGAAAGTAATAGGGTTATAAATACAAGTAGCACTTTGATATTTCCAAACCATTTTTTTTTTCAAAATTAACTCAATTTACATTGCAACACTGATATCTGTCAGGAATCCCTGAATAACTCTTCACATGTATATATATTTTTAAAAGAAGACAAACTAAGGTATTAAACTTGCGGTATTTTGACTCTTTTCATGCAACCATTTTACAACCAATCTGCCAAATAAAAAATAAAATAAAAAAAATTGGTGATTTTTTTTTGACACACATAGCAATTTAAGAATACATGTACGGAGAAGTTTAAGGGTTACTGCCAAAGAACACCCCAATATGTGTTCAGCAACATCTCCTGAGTACAGTGATACCCCCCATGTATAGGCATGTCAAGTTCTCTGGGGGCTAAAAGACCTTATTTGGAGGGTGCGCATTCCTGTTTTCCAACATGTGATCACCATGGATCGCCGGTCCAGGTAAGTCCAAGGCTCCTATTTGCCACGGTCCTTAACAACCGTTTTTTTTTGGACGTACATAGTACGTCCACGGTCGTTAAGGGGATATACATAGATATATATAATTTCATTCTAAGTGTATTTTGATATATATAAATATATATATATATATATATATATATATATTTTTTTTTCATAATACAGTTAGAATAAAATTACATATATATAAATTTAAAAAATATATTTTCATTGTGTTTTATTTATTTTTAATTATCATTATTATTATTATTATTTTTACAATATATGCTATCTAAGGTGTAGACCAGTGGTTCCCAACCCCGTGCTCAAGGACCCCCTAACAGTCCTGGATTTAGGGATAAAAATCACTTTAGGGTAATCTTTAAATCCTGGACTGGAAGGGGGTACTTGAGGACTGGGTTGGGAGCCACTGGTGTAGACAAGCCATAAATAAAATAGGCTGAACAAAGGAGTAGCAGGAATACAGGTAGATAAAGATAAGAAAAAAGACAGAAAGGGGAGTATTCACTATACCTCTCACTGTCCCTAGGTTTACACAATATCCCACAGACACATCTCTCAGCACACATAAGATCTGGGTGCCAAGAAAAAGATAATAAACCTCAATAAACAGAGAATACTGTCAAGCTCAGTATGCCGATTTTGTTCTTCAACCAATACCTATTTTAGGGTGCCTAGGGCTCTATGTTTCTATGTATAGCTTGGAGGAAAGACGGGACAGGGGGGATATGATAGAATCATTTAAATACATAAAGGGAATCAACACAGTAAGGGAGGAGACTATATTTAAAAGAAGAAAAACTACCACAACAAGAGGACATAGTCTTAAATTAGAGGGGCAAAGGTTTAAAAATAATATCAGGAAGTATTACTTTACTGAGAGGGTGGTGGATGCATGGAATTTAGCTTGACACCAAGTCGCCAAAGCTCTCCATGACTAGAGTATTATATCAGGTGTTATCTGCTCTAATGTATAGCAGTGAACAGTCTGTCATCCATCTGAGCTTGCTAATAGAAGCTACAAGGGAGTTGTAGAGGAGAGACTTACAAGAGTACATTTCAAAATGTGGATCTCTACTTTTGGAGCTGACCCAAAACCTCCAGACAGTCACTGAGAAGAAAGCTAAAATGTAAGGGCATGAGTATAAGCTGATTTTCTGTCTTCACAAAGCTGAAAACAATAATTTACTTTTGTTATTTTGGTTGACCGTACAAGATGGGGAGACTGGTTCCTTCCAGTCCCCAAATTTCACATGGCTAGAATCCAAGCTTATGTTAGAGGGAAGAGGAGAGGCAATTACAGAGCAGTAGACAAATCTAAAAAAAAAACAACAAGTTGTGCCTAACAAGAGATCGAAGCTAATAGCACACAATTACATATAGTACTACCAATATCGGGTGATGATCACTGTTAAGTAGTAAGAGAATGTCCAAATCACTTAATTAAAAGATATGCTTCTGAAACAAAGCCACAAAGAGGAAGAACATCAACATAAAGTCATTATATCATAAACACATCTAGGAGCCCATGTATATATAGGTCTCCATATAAATACAAGGCAAGTTTGAGGACTTTCTGTTCTCGACTAAACACTAGGGGTCACCACTCCCTCATTTTATTATTACCAACTAATGAAATGCAATTCTGTATCCTTTCACTCCATTAGAGGATGCTGTTTTGCTAACTTGTGTATCTCCTCTCCAATCATATACTTTTGCTATTAAGTACCTGTATAACTTTCTATTTTCACTTCCCATTTTCTAGTCAACTGTGGTCACATGTCCTTCACTACAGCCTTAGATATCTGTCTCATTCTCTTCCCACTTTATATTTTGATTATAATTTTTTCCACTTCACTAAGCTATAATGTTGGCCAAGGCTTTGCCAGTACTTTGTCCTTAGTATTCATGTCCATATTGGGTCATGATTTGACCATGCTATTTTCTCTGTTTCATGCACCCTAATGCACTCTGTTTTCTTAGTATATTCATGTGATTGTGACTATGGTCATGTGTATTTGACATCATGTAGCCATGATAAAAAAGCAAAAAACAAAACTATTACATGTGACAAAATGCATTGTGAATTTATTTTAATATATTATTGATATTTGAATAAATTATACTGGATTTATCTTTCCGTCTTGTTATCCATAGGCAGGAATAGTACTACTGTATGCTGGTATTACTGGATATTGTATGAAGCTCTAGTACATGTGAGTGCCCAATTTTTGTCTCTGGTTCTTCTCTGTGCAATACCATACATGCTACACTATTGGTCCTCGTTGTCTTTTTTATTGCATGATCACTAAGGATCTTAACATCGTAAAAAGATTAAAGAAACACTATAGTGACAGGAACACAAACATGTATTCATGACCCTATAGTGTTAAAAGTACCATATAGCCCCTCCGGACCACCCTTGCCCTTTCTAAATATAGTAAAATCCCACCTTTACTCCAGTCTGTTCCTGGCTCTGGCCCTGTTCTACCTGCTAGGCTGACATCATTAGAAGTGGTGATCTCAGCCCATCACAATGCTTTTTCTGAGGAAAGCATTGGATTGGCTTAGACTGCTGTGGAGGCAGATCAGGGGAAGAGCCAGCACAAGCCAAACACAGGCCTGGCCAATCAGCATCTCCTCATAGAGATGCATTGAATCAAT
>OW240916.1:269346011-269363241 GCA_933207985.1 Pelobates cultripes | reverse complement strand
GATCTACTGTGTAAATGAACCAGTGTGTGTGTGTGTGTGTGTGTGTAGAGGATTAAGAGTGCATATAGGGTAAGAGATCTAGTGTGTATCTGGAGCGTAATGTGTGTAGTGGTGCAGTGTGAGGTGTGCTGTAGTGTGTGTGTGTGTGTGTGTATATATATATATATATTCGGACTTATTGTATGTGTGAGGAGCGCAGTGTGTGTATGTAAGAGGGGTGCTGTGTGTGAGGGTGTTTTTATCTGCTGTCACATTCTAGGTTTCAAATTTTCTTTGTCTGTTAACTCACTGAGGGTTATTTTATATATATATATATATATATATATATATGTGTGTGGTGTGTGTGTCTGGGTGCAGTGTGTGTGTCTGGGGGCGCAGTGTGTGTCTGGAATTGTCTGGGGGTGCTGTGTCTGGGGAATTTTGTGTGTGTGTCTGAGGATGGTGTGTCTGGGGGGTGCTGTGTCTGGGGGATGCTGTGTCTGGGGTTGCTGTGTATGGGGGGTGCTGTGTCCTGGGGGATGCTGGGGGTGCTGTGTGTGTCTGGGGCGTGTCTGGGGGTGCTGTGTGTCTCTGGGGGTGCTGAGTGTGTCTGGGAGTGCTGTGTGTGTGTCTGGGGGTGCTGTGTGTCTCTGGGTGCGCTGTGTGTCTCTGGGGTGCTGTGTGTGTGTCTGGGGTGCTGTGTGTGTGTCTGGGGGTGCTGTGTGTGTGTGTCTGTGGGTGCTGTGTGTGTGTCTGGGGGTGCTGTGTGTGTCTGGGGTGCTGTGTGTGTGTCTGGGGGTGCTGTGTGTGTTTGGGGGTGCTGTGTGTGTGTCTGGGGTGCTGTGTGTATCTGGGGTGCTGTGCGTTTGTCTGGTGGGTGCTGTGTGTGTGTCTGAGGTGCTGTGTGTGTGTCTGGGGGTGCTTTGTGTGTATCTGGGGTGCTGTGTGTGTCTGGGGGTGCTGTGTGTGTCTGGGTGTTGTGTGTGTGGGTGTGAATTAATTTTTTATTTAAATTAAAATATATTTTTTAATAATTCAAAAAAAAGTTATACCCCCCCTCCTTCTTACCTTTAGCCTTACCAACCAAGAGCTCCGCCGGTCCTCTCTCCTGCCTCCCTCCCTCCCCAGCCTGCGGCCGCCTGTAACAGTGCCTCTGGGCCGGTGAGGGAGATCTTTGATCTCCCCACTGGCCCATGGAGGCATACAGCAGGGCCGGCGCTCGGGTAGAGCTGGCCCTTCAGGGGCTGGCAGGGGAGATTCTGTGATCTCCCCTGCCGGCCTCAGCCCCAGGGCCATCGCGGCCCACCGGGCATTTGCCCGGTATGCCCGATGGCCAGTCCGGGCCTGCCTGTAACCAACCGGATTGACAGGAAGTGCACACTGAGTGTGCACTTTCCTATCACTCCGGCCGGGCACCGCGGACCGGAGAGGAGCTCGGCCATGCTACAGGGAAGGGGAGGTGAGGGGGGGAGGAGTAAGAAGAAGGATGTGGGAGTAAGAAGAAGGAGGGGGAGTAAGAAGGACAGGGAGTAAGAAGGAGGGGGGTAAGAAGAAGTAGGGGGGTAAGAAGAAGGAGGGGGTAAGAAGAAGAGGAGGGAGTAAGAAGAGGGGGGAGAGGAGTAAGAAGGAGGGGAGGAGGCGAAGAAGCAGGGGGGGGAGCAAGAAGAAGAGGGGGGAGTAAGAAGAAGGGGAAGAAGAAGGAGGAGATGGGAGAAGAAAGGTGGGGAGCAAGAAGAAGGAAAGGGGTAAGAAGAAGAGGGGGGTAAGAAGAGGGGGGTGGAGGAAGAAGAAGAAGGGAGGAGTAAGAAGAAGGAGGGAGGAGTAAAGAAGAAGTAGGGGAGTAAGAAGAAGAGGGGGGAGTAAGAAGAAGGGGGGTGGGAAGAAGGACGGGGTAAGAAGAAGGAGGGGGTGCAAGAAGGCAAGAAGAAGAGGGGCGAGTAAGAAGAAGAAGGGGGTAAGAAGAACACAGGGAGGGTGGGGAGTGAGAAGAACACAGGGAGGATGGAGGGGGGGATGAGAAGAGACTGCTTGGGGAGGGTGGGGGAGAGAAGAGACCACTAAGGGACAGGGGAGAGCTCTAAGCGACAGAAGGGACAGCTCTATACGACAGGGGGCAAGACAGGGAGCTCTTTCACACTACGCGCACACACACACACACACAATGCATCCCTATACATACACAGAAACATACAATGCATCCCTACACACACAGAAACACAACATGCTTCCCTTACACACAGAGAAACACACAATGCATTAATTACACACACACAATGCAACCTTTACGTACAAAGACAATTCATCCTAAGACAAAGGGGGGGTAAGAAGAAGGAGGGGGTAAGAAGAAGAGGGGGGGAGTAAGAAGAAGGAGGGGAAGTAGGGGTGGAGTAAGAAGAAGAAGGAGGAGTGAAGAAGAAGGAGGAAGGAGTAAGAAGAAGGGGGTAAAGAAGGAGGGAGTAAGAAGAAGAGGGGGGTAAGAAGAAGAGGGGGGGAGGCGAAGAAGAAGGGGAGGAGCAAGAAGGAGGGGGGAGTAAGAAGAAGGAGGGGTAAGAAGAAGAGAAGGAGTAAGAAGAAGGAGGCAAGAAGAAGAAGGGAGGAGTAAGAACAAGAGGGGGGAGTAAGAAGAAGGAGGGGGGTAAGAAGAAGGAGGGTAAGAAGAAGAGGGGGAGAAGAAGAAGCGAAGGGGGTAAGAAGAAGGGGATGAGGTGAAAAGAAGGAGGAGGAAGAAGAAGGAGGGGGATTAAGAAGAAGGAGGGGGGGGTGGAAGAAGAGGGGAGGCAAGAAGGAGGGGGTAAGAAGAAGAGGGGTAAGAAGAAGAAGGAGGGAGCAAGAAGCTAGCTGAGCCAGGAGGAAGAAGAAGGAGGGGTGGAAGAAGGAGGGTAAGAAGAAGAGGGGGGAGTAAGAAGAAGGAAGGGGGTAAGAAGAAGGGGTAAAAGAAGAGGGGGGGAGTAAGAAGAAGAAGGAGGAGGCGAAGGAGGAGAGAAGAAGGAGGGGAGTAAGAAGAAGGAGGGGGGAGAAGCAGCTGAGGGGTAAGAAGAAGAAGGGGGAGTAAGAAGAAGAAGGGGGGAGTAAGAAGAACGAAGGGGGGAGTAAGAAGAACAAGGGGGGAAGTAAGAAGAACACAGGGAGGAGAGGGGGTAAGATGAACACAGGGAGGGTGGGGAGTGAGAAGAACACAGGGAGGGTGGAGGGGGGGGGGATGAGAAGAGACCGCTAGGGGAGGGTGGAGGGGGGGGATGAGAAGAGACCGCTAGGGGAGGGTGGGGGAGAGGAGAGACCACTAAGGGGCAGGGGAGAGCTCTAAGGGACGGAAGGGACAGCTCTATAGGACAGGGGGCAAGACAGGGAGCTCTTTCACACTACCCGCACACACACACACACACACACACACAATGCATCCCTATACATACACAGAA
Source organism: Pelobates cultripes (assembly GCA_933207985.1). Classification (NCBI taxonomy): domain Eukaryota; kingdom Metazoa; phylum Chordata; class Amphibia; order Anura; family Pelobatidae; genus Pelobates; species Pelobates cultripes. Next base: position 269,359,846 of record OW240916.1, on the reverse strand, counting down.
ACACACAATGCACACACAGAAACACAACAGGCTTCCCTTACACACAGAGAAACACACAATGCGTAAATTACATACACATAATGCAACCCTTACACACAAAGACAATGCATCCTTTGCACACATACACAGAAACACACAATGCAAACCCTTACACACACATGCAAATACACACACTGCTTTTCTTACATAGACACAGAAACACAATGCATCTCTTACACTCCTACAATGCACACACATACAGACACACTCCTTGCATCCCTTATGCATACAAACACGGATTCACACAATGCATCCCTTACACACAACCAGAAACACACAATACATCCCTTGTACACAAATACACACTGCTTCCACTACACACAAACACACTGCATCACCTACACAAACTGGTATCCTTATACACTACATACCATAAGCACACATATTAAATCCTCTACAATAACACATAACACATCCCCTACACACTCCACTCCCTGTGAGCAAACTCATGGATGGAACATATAAGTGGACCTCTAATGTACTGCCTTATGGGCATACTCACCGTCAGGCCCTGGGGCCCAGACCTTGAGCTGTGTAAGGGGCCCCAAAAAAATTTAGCTGCTTCCAATTCTCCTAGAACATTGAATTTTGTGACCACAGTTGCAAACAGCCTCCAGAGATCCTGTTCTACACCAGACCAGTGGAGCCAAACTGCAGCCCATCAACATCCTCATCTGGTTGTAAGTAGGCAATCTAGTATATTATTAGTGACACTAATCTACAATTTACCTCACATTAAAGGACACTATAGCTTAATGAAGTGGTTCTGGTGTCTATAGCCGGTCCCTGCGGGCTTTTTAATATAAACACACACTGTGTGCAGCACTGGCGTTAGTTCATATGTCAGATCATATGGGTGGGGCATTGTGATGTCATATGGGGGGCGGCAAATTTTTCTTTTGTCTAGGGCGGCAAAAATCCTTGCACCGGCTCTGATCCTGGGCAGGTGCACCAGTCTACTGGTGACCTACAGGAAGGGAGTGCTCTGATTGCACTGCACTCTCCCCCTGCCCAGACCCGTCTTTACCGCAGTGCAAGTGCCCTCTGCCCCTAATGTACAGTGGCTCACACTCACAGCAAGCAGTGCCTGGAGCCCTTTGCAGAGACGGGAAAAAAGAGGTTCTGCGGCAGCTGGCCGTCATGCAAGCATTACATTAAACAGCTGTTCCCCATGCAGCCACAGGTGGTGCTGTGCTGGGAGAATGTGATTACTCTTCACTTCCTCCCAGCCTACAGAGCAGCGCATGGGAGAGAGAGAGGAGGAGGCATGATTTAATCTTACAACAAATCCAGCAAGCAAATCTTTATACATTTGGGGGGGATCAGCTCTGTCCACAGTTTATTGGTGTTTACTCTGATGTCTGTATTAATATTGAGGGATTTCTAAGTAGTAACATCAGTGTGTGCACGCTGTGTGGTCACGCAGGGTGCCATGACAACAGAGGCGCCTGGCGGCCAACACAGCTCACAAGTTGGGTACACCAGCATATTCAATTTAAACGATTCGCTGGTGGTCCACTGGTGCGCACCAGCAGTAGGTGCAGTCAGATCATATCCTCTCCCTTGTGGTTCCGACGCTCAGTTAGTGAGTCAGAGCACAGGCTCAGAGATTCTCAGCCTGCTCTCTGACAACATTGAAAGTCAGAGCCGTGAAGGAACGGGTATGGCAAAGAGCTACTGATTAGCATAACATCAATATCCATTATAAAACTAGTAAAAGGTGGGCATCGATGGTGAACTGATTTGGTGGGGCAATGGGCAACTTGACTGGTTTTGCCCCCCAGGCCTAAGGCTGCCAGCCCTCCCCTGAGTAATATAAATAAATAATTAGTCTCCTATCTAAATATAGGTAACATAAAGCCATTTTACCTCACCTTGAATTGTGCTACAATTTTGTGTCTGTCTTTTGTTTTTAATACTTGTGATTTGCATTAAATACTACACTATCCGTGTATTTTTTCTGTCATTTATTCGTTTATATGTTATTTTACTAAAACTTTATGTTGTGGTAATACATCATGGAATGTTGCTAATATGTGTTTGATGACTAAATAAAACACCATTTACAACAATGCTGAGGTCTCATTTTTGTGATTATTTTGTGGTCCATGGAACAAGACTTTAACTGAGGCACAAGCACCGAGGATCTCTGATGAAACAGTGCCCTGCATTGTTATACTGATATATAGTTTATTGAATTTATTGAATTTAGTTTACTGGGCCTTCCTCCTTCCTTCACTATTACCAGGGTATTTTTTAGGGGGATGCTAGGGCCTTGTGGATGCCTAGCCACACAAGTGGGTACACAATTTGGGAGTGGGGTGGACAATGGCATATCCACTAGATTTCTATATGTAGTTAATAGATCCCATCCGCCACTCATAAGTGGGGGCTGGGGAACAATAGGTCTCCCCAGATTATTTTAAATAGAGCACCCTGCTTTTGTATTGCAATACCCTCCACTCATTAACAGTAGGATTTACATCTATTTGAGTTGTTAAAAGCTTATTGGGAACCGATAAATTGCTGATATTACATATTGGTGGGAATGTTATCAAGGTTTAATATATATTATTGTTCTCTATGGGAGAGGTTAAACGTATTGGCAGACACACATTGGCAGCCATTAATGGTTACATTTTGTAGCATGGACCCGGCCAGTTGCTGCCATTTGTAGCATAGCAGCAGCCAATTTAGAAATGATCCAAAGTTGTGAAATGTGCAACCTGTAACTTGTAAATATATGTGTTCACTAAGCATGCATGCAGGTCCTTTCAGATGTAAAGAATGGTCAAACCTCTAATGTACTGCTTGTCCTTCTAGCTGTCTTGTATAGTGACAAATATGTTCTCCTGTTTTATTTCAATTATTTGTTCTGTGAAACCTACTGTGACAAACTACAAAAGATGAGTCCAGAAGTTGCACTATATATGATGTAACATCTCCAAGATGCATTCACTAAACCCTGAAGTAAATTGAAACACATTTGGTAAAATTAAGGCAAAAAGATGCTTTGGAAATATTTACCAACTCAGCTTGGTCACAGCATGGTCGTTTGGATTTAGCCTCAGTTTTGTCATTTAGATTTACTTTGTTCCATTTCAGAATATAGCGAATAACCCCTCTCTAATATTTAATGTGGATTGTGTCCCTGCTTAGTGACACTGTACCTGGGTGCCCTGGTAGGCGTGTACTCATGGGGTGTGTTAGGTATAGGTATACCTTGTGCTAGATACATTTACTCCACGTTCATAGATTAACGTATTCCCCCTTTAGAGCCAAATAAAACATCATTCCGTTTTCCATCATTGCAATCTGGTCTGAAGAACCTTATACCCTTATGGAATTCTTTTTTTTAACTTTGGCACATCCATGAAGTCCTTTAGCCATTAATTTTGCTGGCCTCTCCATTTTGGAATATAATCCAAATATTATTTTGTTATGAGGGTTGTATACTGCCAGTTGTTCATAAGTGGTTAAAATGCATACTAACGTAAACAATTGATCAAATATATCTCTTTAACCCCATTCACAATAGATGGCTTCCCAAGACTGTCCTGATATAATGGTAAGTGCTTAAAGGACCACTATAGTGCCAGGAAAACATACTCGTTTTCCTGGCACTATAGTGCCCTGAGGGTGCCCCCACCCTCAGGGACCCCCTCCCGCCCGGCTCTGGAAAGGGGTTAAAACTTACCTTTTTCCAGCGCTGGGCGGAGAGCTCTCCTCCTCCGTTCCTCCCCGTCGACTGAATGCGCACGCCCGGCAAGAGCTGCGCGCGCATTCAGCTGGTCACATAGGAAAGCATTCATAATGCTTTCCTATGGACGCTGGCGTGCTCTCACTGTGAAAATCACAGTGAGAAGCACGCAAGCGCCTCTAGCGGCTGTCAATGAGACAGCCACTAGAGGAATAGGGGGAAGGCTTAACCCATTCATAAACATAGCAGTTTCTCTGAAACTGCTATGTTTATGAAAAAATGGGTTAACCCTAGCTGGACCTGGCACCCAGACCACTTCATTAAGCTGAAGTGGTCTGGGTGCCTAGAGTGGTCCTTTAAGCCCTTTTATTTATGGTGTTAAAGTGTTTCATATTATCTTATCAGGAACTCTTTTATTCTTGGAGAAATAGTTTACAATGACATTTAGACTATTACTCAGAAACCTGTGGTATTTACAATGCAATGTCCTTATTTTGAAGTCAGCAGTTATGACTCAGAAAATTCTGCTTTACATAGGGGATTATTACGAATTACAAAATTTTAAATAAACACAGTAGGGGAATTACAAGGATGAAATACATGGTTTGTACTTACCTGTCATGCACACTGACTCTCGACCACATTTATTATTTATTCCATTTCACTCCCTTGTTAATTCTGCTTATATCTTTTATCTTTCTCACATGTTCTGTCTCTTTCATGTGGAATCTCAATCTTTCTTTGTCTCTCGCAAGAAATCTCAGGGTTATTCTCTAAAGTCTGAATGGGCCTGTTACTAATCAGGCAAAACCATTAGTTTCTATACAGGGACTTTTGGACTGCAAAATCCGGACCTTGCAAGTCATTACCCGAATGAGCCTGAATTTGGTTCAGATTTAAATTGGAAAGCTGTCAGACGTCCTTGTTAATATCCGGGACAGTTGCTTAAAATCAGGGCACAAATGTTAAAAATCCAAACAGATAAGAAGCAGCCTGTGGGGGTCAATATGACCTCCAAATTAGTAAAATGAAGGTTTTAAACCTCCCTTATGCCCCCAGCTGCCATGCCGCGGGAGGGGGTATGTCTACTAAAAAATGAGCAGCATGTGACTGCTCACTGTAACTAAGTACTGAGCAGCCATTGCTGCCCCGTTGCTTGACAAGGCCCCATCCTGTAAAATATCTGTTTTTAGATACAGGGAGTGCAGAATTATTAGGCAAGTTGTATTTTTGAGGATTAATTTTATTATTGAACAACAACCATGTTCTCAATGAACCCAAAAAACTCATTAATATCAAAGCTGAATATTTTTGGAAGTAGTTTTTAGTTTGTTTTTAGTTATAGCTATGTTAGGGGGATATCTGTGTGTGCAGGTGACTATAACTGTGCATAATTATTAGGCAACTTAACAAAAAACAAATATATACCCATTTCAATTATTTATTATTACCAGTGAAACCAATATAACATCTCAACATTCACAAATATACATTTCTGACATTCAAAAACAAAACAAAAACAAATCAGTGACCAATATAGCCACCTTTCTTTGCAAGGACACTCAAAAAGCCTGCCATCCATGGATTCTGTCAGTGTTTTGATCTGTTCACCATCAACATTGCGTGCAGCAGCAACCACAGCCTCCCAGACACTGTTCAGAGAGGTGTACTGTTTTCCCTCCTTGTAAATCTCACATTTGATGATGGACCACAGGTTCTCAATGGGGTTCAGATCAGGTGAACAAGGAGGCCATGTCATTAGATTTTTCTTTTATACCCTTTCTTGCCAGCCACGCTGTGGAGTACTTGGACGCGTGTGATGGAGCATTGTCCTGCATGAAAATCATGTTTTTCTTGAAGGATGCAGACTTCTTCCTGTACCACTGCTTGAAGAAGGTGTCTTCCAGGAACTGGCAGTAAGACTGGGAGTTGAGCTTGACTCCATCCTCAACCCGAAAAGGCCCTACAAGCTCATCTTTGATGATACCAGCCCAAACCAGTACTCCACCTCCACCTTGCTGGCGTCTGAGTCGGACTGGAGCTCTGTGCCCTTTACCAATCCAGCCACGGGCCCATCCATCTGGCCCATCAAGACTCACTCTCATTTCATCAGTCCATAAACCTTAGAAAAATCAGTCTTGAGATATTTCTTGGCCCAGTCTTGACGTTTCAGCTTGTGTGTCTTGTTCAGTGGTGGTCGTCTTTCAGCCTTTCTTACCTTGGCCATGTCTCTGAGTATTGCACACCTTGTGCTTTTGGGCACTCCAGTGATGTTGCAGCTCTGAAATATGGCCAAACTGGTGGCAAGTGGCATCGTGGCAGCTGCACGCTTGACTTTTTCAGTTCATGGGCAGTTATTTTGGCCTTGGTTTTTCCACACGCTTCTTGCGACCCTGTTGACTATTTTGAATGAAACGCTTGATTGTTCGATGATCACGCTTCAGAAGCTTTGCAATTTTAAGAGTGCTGCATCCCTCTGCAAGATATCTCACTATTTTTGACTTTTCTGAGCCTGTCAAGTCCTTCTTTTGACCCATTTTGCCAAAGGAAAGGAAGTTGCCTAATAATTATGCACACCTGATATAGGGTGTTGATGTCATTAGACCACACCCCTTCTCATTACAGAGATGCACATCACCTAATATGCTTAATTGGTAGTAGGCTTTCGAGCCTATACAGCTTGGAGTAAGACAACATGCATAAAGAGGATGATGTGGTCAAAATACTAATTTGCCTAATAATTCTGCACTCCCTGTATTTGACAAGGCCCCTATCTGTGTGATTCGGGAAGATGTCTGGAAATTCAATAATGGGCGGTGGGTGGTGTAATGTAATAATCAATGGGGTTTGGACAATGTTGTGAGCTAAAGGTGGAGTTTGTATTGAATGTGATGGGTGGTTATTCCTTTATAAAGCTTTTCCCATGTTTCGATGTCTCAGCAGCGACTGCCTTTTCTCAGATAAGGCATTGTTTATACTGCGGAGATTGCGGGAACGGCCTCTTTACCACAGAACCACCATATTAATCTGTAGTGGTTCTGGTCCTTAGAGTGTCCTTTTAAGTTAAAAAAAACACACACACACAAAAACAGCATCTTGCCACCTCACATTGTCATAGTCAATCTGTTTGCTTTCGCTTTCTGTCACTAACTGGAAATACTGTCAAATTACATGACTGTTTGTAGCTTAATAAGTTATTCATGTAGGGGTTATATAAATATTGCTATTATAGATAGAGCACATAGGTTAACATGCAGAAAGTTAAAGCTGTTTTGGGGACAAGAACAAATACTTATAAAAAAAAAAAACTATAATTTTGAACTTACATATTTCATTTTTCTTTTAGAAAAACATAAATAATTATTTCGGAAGACAATTCTAAATATCAGCCACCAACTAGGTGCCCATAGAAACTAACCCTGGAATATAATTATATTCAGGATAATTATTAAAGTGTAAATTGAAATTAACAGCTTACTCTTGCAGTCATGCTACACACATCTGTAGTGAAAATGTATTTTTGTTCGCTAGAGAGATGGTGTTGTTGTGAACTGACTATAGATTTGCAAAATCTAGACTAAAATAGTTCTCTTTCCACCTCAGCTATTTTTGAATACGTTCAGCAAAAAAAACTCACAATTCAAAATTTCATTGTCTTTGTCTATACAATAAAAAGTGACAATAAAGTTGAAGCTAAACTAATTTATTTTTTAAAATAGGACTTTATTTTTTCAAATTTCACTTAATCATGCCATGTTATGGTAAGGTCAGTATGAAAACAGACCAAGAATATATTTACAAAAAAAACTGCTTTCATCCTTTATTGGCACATGTTAATAAACAGTTGCTAAATTGTTATGTCAATTTAGGCTATGAAAACGTATGAAATCTACCAACATGGGGATCTTCTCTTGACAGTGATCAAAATGAATATGACTTCATTGATCTCATTTCAGTTTTTGCCTACCAATTTGTAGTCAAGTTCTAAAACCGAATTCAATCCATCTTTGTCCGGGGTAGCAATATAGATAAATAGTGCTACTGTAATCAGTTATCTAGCAGAGAAAGTAATGCTTTTGGCTTTACAGTACTTATAGCTCCGTTCCTCTAATCATGGCAGACCCCGGAATGGGATGTCGAACCTTGATAAAAAGGAGGCAGAAATTTGTTACTCCCTTTCAAAACCACCATGGATAAAAAAAAAAGTCTTCCACACCTGCCACACTTTGTGGTGCAAGTGTTGACCATCCAAGACCATTCAACTTCATACCTCATTTTTACCAAGTCTAGTACCTTTTTATCATAACTGTATGACTCTGCTTTGAATCAAAGTGATCGGTCATTTTAACACACCACCTAATTCTATAAACTTGATTAATAAAATTCTACTGAGCTATAAAATAGTTTTACTCCAAAGTCTTCAAAAAGTGAGAGAAACCACTTGTTGCTAACATTGCCGGCTGTAATCTCGTAAGCTTGTGTAAAATAAAAACAAAAAAGTGCTATATCTGATTTTGTTCCAGAACACTTCTTAAAATCTAGAACTAGAATCTAGGTGGAGGCTGTTATCACTTACCATATTGTGAATCTCCGCTCTCCCCAAGAGCTAGACGGACAAACAGGAGCAGAATCCAAATGGAAGCACTATCCATGGTAGCAAAGATGTGAGTGAAATGCCCAGACTGGGTTTAAGACATTTTAGAATGAGACCTTTTTGAGGTAACCACATTTAGGAGGAAGTGTGAATAAACCAATAAGGGTAAGGAACAGAAAAAGGAAACGATGTTCAATTCAGTTGTACAGAAACCACAAACTCTTAACATGTTATTTGCCAGAAGAAGACTTTACCATCACATTACCATCGTACAAGCACTGACAGTGGTAGTAAGAAGACAGCTAATCATTTTAAAGAATGCTGTTCCACTTTAGTGTATATATGTGTATATAGTGATTTGCTTGTTATTTCATGTAGATACGTAGATCATCCCCTGTTGTACATATGGTGACGTCATCTGTTTAATAACTATTAACCTAATAATGAATGGGAAATAATGCACAGATCCCTATTACTGGCTGGCAGCAGCTGGGGACTGTGACTCCCATTAGTCATATATGTCCAAGTGCTGCTTTGACAGTTAAGTTCCTACCTTAACCACTAGGGTACACTAACTCTAAAATAGCCATAAATGTTAACCCTTACACTACACTAAACACTAATCTCTACACTGCAATATGACTAGACATTAATCCCCACACTACTCTGACAATCACTATTAACACCTATTCATTAAATATGTACAATAAAAGGCTTGTATGCAGGACAAATAATACATTTATAATATCAAATAATAGACATTTAGAAATCACTCTACCTTCAGTCTTGTGGTTTATTACAATGTATATTATATGTATAAATAAAACATAACCGTGCTGAAGCAACCACAAACACTCTGTAAGGGAGAGATGAAATCTGTGTAATTTAAAAGCAGCAACAAAAAAAAGATGTTAATCTTTATCAGTTGCCTAAACCAGGTCTAGAGCTTTCTTCTTATAGACAACAACAAATCTATGGATCAATTCAGAATGGAGCCTCTTGCAGTGAGTTCACAGCATGCATGGATGTCTAGTCGACCAAAAAAATATAATAAAGAAAAAAGTTAGCTAATAGCTAATAGCTAATAATAATAAGACACTCTGGTCTTATTAGCTTTTACTACCAGGGATAGCCATTTAATAGTGGTGGAAATTATGATTACAGGTGTATTCTTGATGCTCTCCTCCAACTATTTCTATAAAGGTAAATTGAACTTCGAAATATACTTTTTTCATTTTATGGGACCTCCGCATGTCAGCCATGACTATATTGAGGGTGATTTCAGAGACGAATAATGAGCTTCTGTTGTATCTAGTTTATAAATTTTCATTAGCCTGCATACTTTGTTAGTTGATACTCTAATTTATGCTTTCGGTTTTAGTGACTGAACTACACTCACATTTGTTCACTGCTATCTTTGAGTATCTTAGTCTTACAGGAAAATATTTTTCCGTCAATGGCTTTCAATAAAGGTTTGTAATTTTTAGCAAAACTCCCTTCCCTTATTGGACTATATGCTGTGATGGTATTAATACTGCTGGGATTTTATTTCTTCATTTTTTATTTTGGTTTAGAATACCGCCTATTTGGGAGATTGCAACCCTGTTAGGATAATACTCCTCTGCTCTTTTATGTGCGGAGGGCGGAGGCTATCCATCTCTTGTATTCAGTGTATTCAAAGAAAGATACAGAGAGAGACTAAGCAAACAACAACTTCATCATCAAAGTTCTACAGGTTCAGAGCAAATAGAGAGTTACATGTTGTCCAAGGACTGTGATAACTCCTGCTGGTCCACAGGGGGGAAAACAACGGCACAAATTCAAGATTCATGAATCATGCAGATTCTACAAGGCTGTTAACAGGGCAAGAGATAAGAAATGGAACAGAATTTGCAATAGAGGAGGTTTAAGCAGGCTGTGCAAGTCACACGTAGGGAGGTGTGATTAGGGCTGCACAAACTTTCATGGAAGTTGTCTGTCTGTATATCTATCTATCTTACATATGCCTCAATTTAATATTTTTTGCCCACATTTTTTGTTTCTATATTATATTTGGGTGTTTTTGTGAGGAACACTTGGGATTTCACACTCATAGTTACATAGTTACATAGTTACATAGCTGAAAAGAGACTTGCGTCCATCAAGTTTAGCCTTCCTCACATTTGTTTTTTGCTGTTGATCCAAAAGAAGGCAAAAAAACCCAGTTTGAAGCACAATTTTGCAACAAGCTAGGAAAAAAATTCCTTCTTGACCCCAGAATGGCAGTCAGATTTATCCTTGGATCAAGCAGTTATTACCCTACATTGAAAGATTATATCCTTGAATATTCTCATCTATATTTTTATAGATTTATTTACTTAATAGTGTTTTAGGTTGTTTGTTATATACCCAATTTATGAATTGTTATTTTTGGATAACAATAATATTTTTGAATACATGTATTTGATATTATGACATTTTTTTTAATATTTAGATTTTTTTTATTATATAGGATATATTTTTTAAATATTTTTATATTGTGAAAATGTTAAATCATTTGTAAAACTTATCCAGCAACATTAAATCGAGCCATAGACATAGTATTTGTTCTGGTGAGTATAATCATTCCCTTCAGGCTTTTTGCAGCAATCAGTTTCTTTTCAGAGAAAGTGCAATGCTTACATTAAAGCATAGGGATAACTCTACTGGCCAATTCTCAGCTAGTTGCTAGAGGTGCTTCCTGGGGCAGTGCTGGACAGTGTGTGTTAAGGCAGGGGCCTTCCCACACACACACACAAAATGAACAGCATTCCTTTCACTCATTCACAGACACTCCACAAAATTACGTACATACTGACAGTCGACAGGCACACTCCTGTATTTAGGTTTACACAAACAATCCATTCACATACACTGACACTGCATACACATACATCTCAGCACACACAGACCTATTCAATGAACAACTGGCAAAATTAAATCTAATATAGCTTATATTAAACATTTCAGATATTGTCACATCTTAGAGGTTTTAGTTTTAATTGTGTCACTCAGATTTAAATTCATAACAGTTTTACATTAAAAAAGATAGGATAAGCTAATATAATCATGATGGCAATGTGTGTCTACGTGATTTATTGTTGTAATGTTTAAAATGAACATTATCATCGTCTATGTAGCATCAGCCTATTCCACAACACTTTACAATTTTACAACAGTTATATAAAACAATGAAAATAATTAACAAACAAAGAATAAAAACAAAATCATGCATCGAACAGTTCGCCGGCTTAAATTAGCAAATGAATTGTAGTTCTTTTATTGGCGCAATTAAGTCAATATGTGCAATTTTGCTCGTTTTTGAGAGTTTTGTTTTTATGAGAATAAAACTTTTCATAAAATGAGTTGAAACCCTCTCCCACAGACAGTGGTATGAGTCATCACACTGACATATATCAGCCTAGTTTTGGGTTCACGTATTGCTGCCTTGTATGTATGACTCACCTGCTTCTTATTACTGCTTGTGATTTGCATGCAGTTGAATCAAGGCAGCTTAATCTGACTCACAAATCAGATGATTGGTGACTTTAAAATGTTACTGCTTATCAGCTTATAGCTTGTATCCGGACTTAGCTGTTTTCCATAATCTTGACCTTGGCTAGTTTACGCTCATTGTTGATTCTGTTTATTTTTTTTTACCTTGGCTGTTCTAAAGAAGTATTCGCTCCTGCTGTCATGGTCCCAGCTGACAGAGGGGACCCTCAGTTATCCAATGATTCATGAATCTCCTTGGGATTTAACCCTGTTGGTACGTTTAATGCATGACTGTCTATGCTGTCTATGGTCGTAGGTTCCTACAATACTTTTGCACAAAACATCTCAACCTGTTATGCCCACCTCTGAAAGTCTAAAAACTTCTATTTGCAAGCGTATGTAAACCCTTGTTTTCTTCACATAGATTGGTTTGCTTTTGAAACTTCATCTTGTGTGTTAGTGTCTGTTTCATCGGGTACACCAAGGCCTTGGGTAATAAACTTTGGTTGGACAGAACCAAAAAGTCCATGGCATAAGGAGGGTGGTTTCCTCTGGGTATAGTGATCACTAAGAAAAGTTCCAACACTATGCCATTTTTATTTCACCCTCTACTTGGCCCGCCACAACAGATTTTCCCTAGTAGACTATTTCTTGTTCGATATTATTATTATTATGATATTTATATACAGTTGCAAGAAAAAGTATGTGAACCCTTTGGAATGATGTGGATTTCTGCACAAATTGGTCATAAAATGTGATCTGATCATCATCTAAGTCACAACAATAGACAATCACAGTCTGCTTAAACTAATAACACATGAAATGAAATGTTGGCATGTTTTTATTGAACACACCATGTAAACATTCACAGTGCAGGTGGAAAAAGTATGTGAACCCCTAGACTAATGACATCTCCAAGAGCTAATTGGAGTGAGATGTTAGCTGCCCTGCCCTATAAAAAACACACACCAGTTCTGGGTTTGCTTTTCACAAGAAGCATTGCCTGATGTGAATGATGCCTCGCACAAAAGAGCTCTCAGAAGAGCTACGATTAAGAACTGTTGACTTGCATAAAGCTGGAAAGGGTTATAAAAGTATCTCCAAAAGCCTTGCTGTTCATCAGTCCACGGTAAGACAAATTGTCTATAAATGGAGAAAGTTCAGCACTGCTGCTACTCTCCCTAGGAGTGGCCATCCTGTAAAGATGACTGCAAGAGCACAGTGCAGACTGCTCAGTGAGGTGAAGAAGAATCCTAGAGTGTCAGCTAAAGACTTACAAAAGTCACTGGCAAATGCTAACATCCCTGTTAGCGAATCTACAATACGTAACACTAAACAAGAAATTTCATGGGAGGATACCACCAGTGGCGTCGCTAGGGGGGGGCCAGAGGGGGCCATGGCCCCCCCTACATCATCCTGTGCCCCCCCTTGGGCCCCCCCAAATGCCAGCAACTTGCTGGCCATGGGCTTCCCTCGGACTGTAACAGCCTGTGACAGCCCGAGGGAATGCAGGAGAGAGGTGCTGGGGGCTGTCTGTGGCCGGAGGGAGCACTGATTGGCTCCCTGGCAAGGCCCCGCCCCTAAACGAAGCCCCGCCTCCCGCAGATAAGCCCCGCCCCCGCCGTAATGCAGCAGCCCATGCTGCTTCAGAAGATGGCTGCCTGACCCCCAGCAACAGCCTCCAGTGACAGGTAAGCTGGGGGGGGTGTGTTCACACACACACTGCCCCATACACACACATTGCCCCCCATACACACACTGCCCCCCATACTGCCCCATAAACACACACTGCCCTCCCATACACACACATTGCCCCCCATACTGCCCCCATACACACACACTGCCCCCCATACACACACACTGCCCCCCATACTGCCCCACATTGCCCCACACACTGCCCCCCATACACACACTCTGCCCACACATACACTACACTGCCCCCCATACACACACATTACCCCATACTGCCCCCATACACACACACTGCCC
>OW240916.1:269334569-269345911 GCA_933207985.1 Pelobates cultripes | reverse complement strand
TGTGTGTGTGTATGGACTCAGCAATCTGTGTGTGTGTGGACTCAGCAATCTGTGTGTGTGTGTACTCAGCAGAGTCTGTGTGTATGGACTCAGCAGAGTCTGTGTGTATGGACTCAGCAGAGTCTGTGTGTGTGTGTATGGACTCAGCAGAGTCTGTGTGTGTGTATGGACTCAGCAGAGTCTGTGTGTGGGTATGGACTCAGCAGTCTGTGTGTGTGTATGGACTCAGCAGAGTGTGTGTGTGTTTGTGTGTATGGACTCAGCAGAGTGTGTGTGTTTGTGTGTATGGACTCAGCAGAGTCTGTGTGTGTGTATGGACTCAGCAGTCTGTGTGTGTACGGACTCAGCAGAGTCTGTGTGTGTGTATGGACTCAGCAGTCTGTGTGTGTGTGTATGGACTCAGCAGTCTGTGTGTGTATGGACTCAGCAGTCTGTGTGTGTATGGACTCAGCAGAGTGTGTGTTTGTGTGTATGGACTCAGCAGAGTCTGTGTGTTTGTGTGTATGGACTCAGCAGAGTCTGTGTGTGTGTGTGTATGGACTGAGCAGTGTCTGTGTGTGTGTATGGACTCAGCAGTCTGTGTGTGTGTGTATGGACTCAGCAGTGTGTGTGTGTGTGTGTGTATGGACTCAGCAATCTGTGTGTGTGTGTGTATGGACACAGCAGTCTATTAATAATTAAAATTCCTGTGAGTTGTTGTGTGGGAAGGGCCCCAGCTGCGTCAGGGCCTGGACGGATTGCTATCATCGAATGAAAAATGAATTCCCAAGTTTATCAAGACAATTGCAGGAGAACCTAAGGCCATCTGTCTACCAGCTGAAGCTCAACAAAAGATGGGTGTTGCAACAGGACAATGACCCAAAGCATAGAAGTAAATCAACAACAGAATGGCTTAAACAGAAGAAAATACGCCTTCTGAAGTGGCCCAGTAAGAGTCCTGACCTCAACCCGATTGAGATGCTGTGGCATGACCTCAAGAAAGCGATTCACACCAGACATCCCAAGAATATTGCTGAACTGAAACAGTTCTGTAAAGAAGAATGGTCAAGAATTACTCCTGACCGTTGTGCACATCTGATCTGCAACTACAGGAAACGTTTGGTTAAAGTTATTGCTGCCAAAGGAGGTTCAACCAGTTATTAAATCCAAGGGTTCACATACTTTTTCCACCTGCACTGTGAATGTTTACATGGTGTGTTCAATAAAAACATGGCAACATTTCATTCTTTGTGTGTTATTAGTTTAAGCAGACTGTGATTGTCTATTGTTGTGACTTAGATGATGATTAGATCACATTTTATGACCAATTTGTGCAGCAATTCATATCATTCCAAAGGGTTCACATACTTTTTCTTGCAACTGTAGCACCATCAAATTCCGCAGCGCTTTACAATGGGTGGACGAACAGACATGTAGTTGTAACCAGACAAGTTGGACACACAGGAACAGAGGGGTTGGGAGCCCTGCTCAATGAGCTTACATGCTAGAGGGAGTGGGGTAAAATGACACAAAAAGGTAAGGATAGTATTAGACTAGTGACAGTTGCAGAATAGGAAACAGTCAGGAGCTATTAACAGTTTAATTGATATTCTTTTATGAAGAAGTGGGTTTTTTAACGATTTTTTGAAGGAGTGGAGACTGGGTGAGCATCTAACGGAGGAGGGAAGCGAGTTCCACAGGAACGGTGCAGCCCTCGAGAAATCTTGAAGGTGAGCATCAGAGGTGGGAGTACGGACAGAAGATAGACGTAAGTCTTCAGCAGATCGTAAGGGCCTAGACGGGACATACTTGTGTATAAGGAAGGATAGATAGGTGGGAGCAGCATTATGTAGAGAATTGAAAGCAAGAACCAGAATTTTAAATTGAGCTCTATATTTTATAGGAACAGGAAGATGAGCCTCGCTGCCGCATTCATTATGGAATGTAATGGCGCAAGTTGGGAGCACGTAAGACCACTGAGAAGCGGATTACAGTAGTCAAGGCGAGAAAGGACAGTGGAATGGACCAACACCTTAGTCGCATCTGGCGTTAAGTAGGGGCGGACGCGCGCAATGTTTTTGAGGTGGAAATGACGGGATTTGGCTATAGATTGAACATGAGGCTTGAAGGAGAGGTCGGAGTCAAAGAGAACACCTAGGCAGTGAACCTGCATGGTGGAACTGATGGTAGCACCGTTGACTTGGAGAGAGATAGACACAGGAGTTACAACACTTGAAAGACCAGAATTTCAGTTTTGGTCAAGTTTAGTTTAAGGAAGTGGGCAGCTATCCAGTTAGAAATAGCAGAGAGGCAGTCAGATACACTAGTCAAGAGGGACGGGGAGAGATCAGGAGAGGACAGGTAGATTTGCATGTCATCTGCATAGAAATGATATTGGAAGCCAAAGGAGCTAATGAGTTTACCAAGGGAGGCAGTATAGATGGAGAACAGTAGGGGACCAAGGACTGAACCTTGGGGGACACCAACAGAGAGGAGTTGGGGAGAAGAAGCAGAGCCAGAGAAAGAAACACTGAAAGAGCGCTGGGAGAGGTAGGAGAAGCACCAGGAGAGAGCAATATTTTGTAGACCGATATTGCGGAGGATGAGAAGAAGCTGTTGATGATCAACAGTGTCAAAAGCAGCAGACCGGTCAAGGAGAATTAGGATAGAGTAGTAACCACGAGATTTTGCAGCGAGTAGATCATTATATACTTTGGTCAGTGCTGTTTCCACAGAGTGCTTAGCGCGGAAACCAGACTGAAGCGGGTCTAGCAGAGAGTTGGACTCGAGGAAGTCTATCAATCTCGCATACACAATTCTTTCAAGAATCTTGGATGCAAAAGGCAGTAGCGAGATAGGACAATAGTTGGATGGGGAGATAGGGTCAAGATTGGGCTTCTTTAGAATTGGGGTTACAGTTGCATGTTTGAAGGGCGATGGAAATATACCAGAGGAGAGAGAGAGATTGAAAATTTTAGTGAGAGATGGAGAAAGAGAAGAAGACAGAGTATGGATGAGATGCGAGGGAATTGGATCTAGGGAGCAGATGGTGGGGCAGGAGGACTGGAGCAGAGCAGAAACCTCTTCCAATGTAGCGGGTGCGAATTAACATAGAACAGCAGAGGGAGTGAAGTTAGGGGAAGTATTGTAAGGGGAAGAAGAAAGATGAGAGATCTCTTCTCTGATTGTAGAGAACTTATCAGTGAAGTGAGTTGCAAAGTTGAGGCGGTCAAGTTAGTAGGATATGCATCTTTTGCAAAATGTAGTGGAGTGTGCCATTACCCAGCGCATTAGTCAGATCATAATGCTATTACCTTTATCCTACATTCCTATCAAGATAAGGACTCCTGGAGGGTTAATTAATCCATTTTAACTGACAAATCAGCTCAGGTGTAGTTCACCACATTCCTCAAAGAATACTTTACACTTAATGCCACCCATGACATGTTTTCTGTTTCTTTATGGAACATACAAAAATACTTTTTTGGTGGTAAATGTATCAAATATGTCTCCCTCAAAGGAGAATGACTTAAAAGGATCTCTCAACTCAAAACAGAGTTGGATTCTGATATCCAAATTTACACAATTTTCCTGGTAAAGTTAATTGCCCTCTACAAAGAGGAACTCTCCAAATTATTATTATTATTAGTAGTAGTAGTAGTAGTAGTATTATATTTATATAGCGCCAACAAATTCCATAGCGCTTTACAATGGGTGGACTAACAAACATGAAATTGCAACCAAACCAGAGGGGTTGAGGGCCCTGCTCAATGAGCTTACATGCTAAAGGGAGTGGGGTAAAATGACACATATTATTATGCTTAGGTGTGGGTGGTGTTAAGGGGGATTTTATCATTATTTCAGGTCTAGTGCAGACAAATAGTGAACTTTAACCCTTTCATCACCACAACTACGTCAAGCACACTCTTGAAGTAGGGTGCGTTCGTGACAAATATAGCTGGTCACAGACTCACTGGCACACACACGCTCACTGACATACACAATGTCCCTTACACACTCTCACTAATACACACTCACTGACACACAGACACAATGCTACTTACACACTCTCACTGACACACACACTGTCACCAGTTTACATATAGGCACAATTTATTAAAACACACGCCCTCAAACTTAACACACCAATTATCAAACATACACACAATAACCAGCCCCCTTATCCTCCAGGTATGCAATACCTGTGCTAGTGATGTGAGTGAAGGAGAAGGGGTCCAAGCTCAAGCTTGCAGATAGCTGTCCTTGTTCCTGGAGGGAGGAGCAGAAGGGCAGTGCACTGGGATCACAGCCTGCTTCATGCTCCCTTCAGAGTGCTTCATGTGTTCACAGGCAGGTGGCAACTGCGATACCAGGTTACATTCCTGACTTCCCCTGCCAACAGTAAGCAGAGTGCTCTGCTCGGGGGCTGGGGATTCAGCAAACCCCTCTCCCTGAGCAGCAGGGAGGCAAATAGAGCACAAGATATGGCTGCGCTGGGGGGTGTCTAAATAGCCGCTTACTCAATGCTATGGCCCCAAACATGAGCAGCCCACCCAGAAACCTCCCGGTGGGCGCCCTCTGCAGGTCGGAACCCAGGCGAATTCCTTATGGTAGTGCTGGCCCTGTAAAAACATATGTGAAGAATGTATCTGTTGTTGAAATCATTTTCTCCCTAACCCTAACTGTGCAAACCACTTACTAAATAAAGAGCTCATCATCTAGTACATGAAGCAGCATGTAAGTATAAAAAAATGCTCCACCACTGTGGGCAACCTGGAATAGAGGAAAAGAAAATTTTTTGCAATATACAAACAGGAAACCCAGGTATCGTGGAGAAATAATTAATTTATTTTTATTTAAAGAAGCACAATCAGTGCGAAACGCGTCATCAAGTGGCGTATCTGGAGAGGATGTGTTCATACAAAGTAGCCACGAGTTCAGTCTCTTACTTCCAACATGCTACCATCGACATGTGCGTCACTAATCCTCCAGTTATTAATTCTTTTTTGTTTTTTTACTGTTTTTATCTATTTTACTTGTTTTTATTTGCTGTGTTAGCTAAATTTAAATGTTCTACATGTTCTACATGATTCGGTTTCCTGTTTGGATATTGCAGAATCTTCACCCTCTGTCTAGTACAAGTTGAATAACAGCGGTGGGACATCCTATATACTATGGGTTTTTTCTGTTTCTTATATATTTTAGCATTCCCCATGGTGTTTGTCTTGATATCTTAAAACTAACTTGATGCATTTAAAGAGGCATGCGTCACATGGTAATTATTTTTTTCCTTGACGTGGCAGGTGAGCTTATATATTCAAATGGCCATTAGAATAAAACTAAAGAGCCTTAATTTTGTTTAAATGTACATGGGGATTTAGGCCAGAGCGCAGGTAACGTTCTCTTTGTTTTTAATTATTTTTTTTTTAAACAGCAAGCAAACATTTTTAGACAAATATATAGAAACCAAAATAAAGAAAGAAAAACTTTAAAAAGTATAAAATAAAGGTTTATAAACTTACTAAGAATAGCCAGATCGTATTATTAGGCACGCCTCAACTGTAGGGGATTGTTTAACATCCCCTCAGTCCCTTACAGGTTCAGACCAGTTTACTAATGACAGAAACAAAGCATCAATGTGCAACATAAAGAGAGAGAAACACCTAATACACAAGTATGTCCCGTCTAGGCCCTTACGATCTGCTGAAGACTTACATCTATCTTCTGTCCGTTCTCCCACCTCTGATGGGGGCGGATGTTGCAAAGTGAAGAGATCTTCCAACTGCACATGAAGAAATCTGTCAGATCGGGCCCATGTTTAGCAATACCCATCGGGTGGCCTAAGTCATGGGGGTCCAAACCGGTTGCATCGGTGCCAGTTCCACCACTGATCTCACTAACTACTATAGTGCATGCATATTTTAACCTTTTAAGTGTTAAATTGAACTCCCAAAAGATTGCAATATATAAAAACATGTCCAATATTACTTTTTTTTTTAGGTATTGCAACATAAGTAATAATTTTAAAGATTAAGCAGGTACAATTGGATAATAAAAATTTAACTTCCAATTGCCATCAATCAATAAATATGTCTATTGCAAATTCACAGGGACCTTATAGAAACACTCCATACACCTAAATCATCTCAACTTGCTGAAGTGCTTTATGTGTGCAGAATGTGTCCTCTTTTTTTCATTTTACAAAAAGTTTAGATTTCAATAAAAATTGGCACGTTTATAAATTACCTTTGTTACACCACCCCTGGCTATCAAGTAGCAAGCGGTCCTGTCACTTCCTGTTTTCTTTTGCTATGTGGAGCTAAATAATTACACAGAGCACATGCCTAACAACTTCTCCCTGAGCTGCATTGGGAAGTCTGTGATTGGCCAGCCACAAAAAGTCTGAGCGAGGTAAGGCTGCAGATGAAATTTGAAAGAGATCCACATAAAAGTGGATCTTCACTTTCACACAGTAAAGGTTAATTCTTG
This sequence comes from Pelobates cultripes, assembly GCA_933207985.1. NCBI lineage: Eukaryota > Metazoa > Chordata > Amphibia > Anura > Pelobatidae > Pelobates > Pelobates cultripes. The sequence goes on along the minus strand of OW240916.1, from coordinate 269,339,443 downwards.
TTTGTTTATATTATTAGCAGGCCCGGACTGGCCATCGGGCACACCGGGCAAATGCCCGGTGGGCGCGGTGGCCATTGGCCGAGGCCGGCAGGGGAGGTCCCAGGATCTCCCCTGCCGGTCTTTGCAGGGCCGTGGCTATCTGAACGCTGGCCCTGCAGTAGTCAATCTCCCTCACCAGCCCAAATGCAGGATAGTGCGGCCGCCGGGGGAGAGAGGGAGGGAGCCAGCCTGCCAGCAGAGGAACCTGGCGGAGCTTTAACTTACAGCTCCGCCGGGTTCCTCTCGCGAGATTCGAAGTGTTGCCATGGCAACTCTCCAGGTCTCGCGAGAGTGAACTCTAGCCCAACAGGCTAGAGTTCACTCACCACTAGGACCACCAGGGATGGATGGCAGCCCCAGCAGCAGGATCCCCCCTCCCAGGCTAAAGGTAAGCAGGGAGGTGGGAAATAATCACTCAGGGCACAGCAGCCTCACAGACACCCCTAACACTCCCAGCACCCTCACACACACACACTGCACCCCTAACACTCACACACACACTGCACCCCTGACACTCACACACACACTGCACTCCTGACACTCACAGCACACACACTGCACCCCTGACACTCACAGCACCCTCACACACACCCCCCCATAACAAAAATGTAAGAAAACACCCACAATTTTTTCAATGTTTTCAATAATATTTATTTCACAAACTTGAAAAATAAATTAACTTAGAAATAAATAAAATTTAAATAATTAACATTTACTTAACAGTTAATACGCTTTCTATAAACAAAAAAAACCACACAGATCCAAAGTGACCACTCAGTCTATTCGGCAGAGGTAATGTGCAATGATTCACATCCGCTGCCTTCGAGCCTTCATTTCTGCAAATTTATCAATTACTTCATCAAAGCCAATCTTCCTTGCATATTCATGCTCAATTGAAAGTATAGCCAGATTTGTCAACCTTGTCTCACTCATGGTTGAGCGAAAGAAATTTTTTATCAATTTTAATTTGGAAAAACTTCTTTCACATGAAGCAATAGACACACAGAGAGTCAAAAAGAATCTTAAACACAGTGACAAATTTGGCAGAGATTCACAATAATCCCATTTAACAATGAACTCCAGGAACTGCAATGCCGTCCATTTCTCTGCTTCTTCAACACTGATCTTGGCAGCTTCCAAATGCCTCCGAAGACGTTCAATTTCCCTAAAGATGTCTTCATTAGAGAATTCGTCAAAAATCTCAGTCAATTTTGGAGTATAATTACGAATATCTTTCTCTGTTGCCACAACCAGAGAGCTTGGCTGAATAACAGCAAACATTGAAAGGATTTTTTCAATTTCCTGAGAACGAATTTCCAACTCGTGATGAAAACGATCAAGGCACTCAAACATAGCCCTTTTCATTTCCTCTGGCAATGTGAGACCAGCGTCCTTTGCCTTCTCTCCTGGCATTGTTTTACGGAGCTTTACTCTCCCTCTTCTTTCCATTGAAATGTCCATTTCTTTACACATAGTAGTTGCATAACAAATGGCCTTCTCCACAATTTCACTGCGCTGATCTGCTAGAAACGCTTTCAAACCTTGTAGTTTCACAATGCACTTTTCAAGAGTGAGTCCCACAGTTTGCAAATATTTCTGTGTTATATTAACTTCTTCTAGAACGTCACACCAGAAAGAAAGGTAACACAAAAAAGAAAAATCACATATGGCAGACAGCAACATCTGAGTCGATCCTCTCGTGTCCACATTTTCTTTGTCAGTTTTTCAAAATTTGCCCTCACTGGCTTCACAGCATCATATTGAGCGCTCCATCTTGTTTGGGAAAGTCTTTTCACTGTCACACCTACATTTTCCATCAGCAATTCCCAACGATGTGTAGAAACCGAAAAAAAGGAATACGCTCTCTCCAATGTTCCAAAAAAGGTCACACAGGAAACAACACTTCCAAATGAGTGCAACCCAGATAGGTTCAGGGAATGGTTAGCACATGGCATAAACAAAGCCTTGGGATTAATCTCTTTTATTTTTGCCTGAACACCACCATGAATCCCTGCCATAGTTGCAGCATTATCATATCCTTGACCACGGCAAAGGCTTATGTCTAGTCCATCTTCCTCCAGATGTTGCAGGATATTTTCTGTGAGTTCAGCAGCAGTCTTTTCAGCAACAGGAAAGAACCCCAAGAATGATTCCTTTACTTCAACATGGTCCCCTTCAAAATGAACATATCTGATCACTTCACACATCTGATTAGTGTGGGACACATCAGGGGTGCTGTCAAAAAGAATCCCAAAGTACTTTGCTTTCTTGATATCAGCCACTATTTTGTCCTTCACATGATTTCCCAAAAGACAAATTAATTCGTTCTGAATTTTTGGAGAGAAATAGGAAGTCATTCTCTTTCCAGATGCAACAGCATGTTTCAGCCTCATGAAATGTTCCTTTAAAATTGGATCATAGTTTGAGAGCAATTCTACCAATTCAAGGAAGTTGCCTTTGTTTGCGGATGACATGGTCTCTCTATGACCACGAAAGGGAAGATTCTGGTGGGCCAGAAACAAAGTTACATCCAAAAGGCGATGCAAAATATCCCTCCATTTCCTTTTCTCTCCGTCCACTGTTGTTTGATGGACATGATCAATGCATTTTTGTAGCTTCAATCTTGCTCTCAAGGTCTTCCATTTCTCCAAGTATGTAAGATGCTGCTCAGAAGCCTCATGATCAGACACCTTTGGGTTCAGCTTCCACCACAATTGAAACCCAGTAACAAAACTGGATGCCCCTGTTACTTTGTCATCAACAGCAAAAAGTCTGCAGCAAAAACAAAACAAACTTTGTTTTGATGGAGAGTACACCAACCACGTTCTAAGAATTTTTTCACCGTTAGGCAGAGCCTTATAGAACCATGCAGTGGTCAACTGTCGACTCTTCCCTTTTGATTTCCCTCCTTGCCTTTCAACAGGACTGAATGGCCCATCTCTATTTTGGAAAGGTTCACTTCCCCTCTTAATAAGGTCCACTCTTAAAACATCTGGAACTGGAACTGGCCAAGCAGCAACATCAGAATAAACTGACAGTCGAACAGTCTCCTCTTCTTCTTCATCATCATCATCATCAGAGTCTTGCTGATGCAGGCTTCTGCTGGCATCGCCTTCATCTACATCACTTTCACCGCTTGAAGATAAAATGATCTTCTCCAATTCTTGCGCTTTCCCATATGAAGCTTCTTGAGAAGATAGTTCAGGCATTTCACCTCTGGATTCAACAGACTGAATGTCTTCAGCGCTTTCTCCTACTGCGGTAGATGTTGAAGGTGCAACATATTTTAAAATTGATCCAGACATCGCCTCAGCTGACTTTTCTTTTGCCTTCTTAATTTTTCGTTGCTGAGACCCGCTTGGTCGATTTCACTTCATATTGGTGTTTTCTGCAGAAAAATACTAAATTTATTTTAGCTCTAGGGTTCGCTAGTGCGATATCTGTCTTATATTTCCCAGAGTGGTTCAATGAAGTGGTCTGGGTGCCAGCTCCCCCAGATTTTAACCCTCCAGATGCAAAAATCGCATCTGGCTTGCAGAACGTCCATAGGAAAGCATTGAGAAAGGCCACTCGGGAGCTGATGTCGGCGGGGGAGGACAGTTCACCAGCGCCGAGGGAGCCCGGCACTGGATTAAGATAAATGGCTGAAGGGGTTTTAACCCCTTTAAACCCATTCAGCCACTTACCTTTCTCCAGCGTCGGGCTCCCTCGGCGCTGGTGACCTCTCCTCCCCCTGCCGATGGCAGATCCGAATGCACATGCGCGGCAAGAGCCGCGTGCGCATTCAAACTGCCCTTAGGAAAGCATTACTCAGTGCTTTCCTATGGACGTCCAGCGTCTTCTCACAGTGAGTTTTCAGTGAGAATTGCGGAAGCGCCTCTAGCGGCTGTCAGTGAGACAGCCACTAGAGGCTGGATTAACCCTCAGTGAAACATCTCTGAAACTATGTTTTCAGCTGCAGGGTTAAAACTAGAGGGACCTGGCACCCAGACCACTTCATTGAGCCGATCCTTAGAAACAGCATAGGAAAAGGATTTGGGTTCAAAGATGTAGCGGCTAGGGCAGAGGTTTTGTAGAAGGGGGCCAGGGCAGAAGTTTTGTATAAATGTTCCAGTTTTTTAGCAGGGGGAAGACCAGTGCTTTTGTAGAAAGGGGCAGGTGAGAAACTTCTAGAAAACTCCTGCTCTGCCCCTTTCTACAAAGCCCCTTGTCTCGCCCCCTCTAGAAAACCCCTGCCCTTCGGCCTTTATATAAAAATCCTGCACACTGACAACATAAATTTCATACACTCCCTACACATAATAACCCTGCATACCCCCTTAATTTAAAAAAAAACAAACAAACAAAAACACTGCACACCCCCTTAATAAAAAACAGAAACCATGCACAACCCCCTTAATAAAAAACACTGCACACCCACCTTAATAAAAAACCCTGCACACCCCCTTAATAAAAAAAACAAAAACTTGCACAACCCCCTTTGATAACAAAAAACCTGCACACACCCCTTAAAATCCTGCACACCCCCTTATTAAATAAAAAAACTTGCACAACCCCCTTTAATAACAAAAACCTGCACACCCCCTTAAAATCCTGCACACCCCCTTAACAAAAATCTGCAGTGCACATCCTCCCTTAATAAATAAAATACTGCAACCCCATTAATTAAAAAAAACCTGCACCCCCATTAATTAAACCTACCCCCTTAAATAAACCTCCCCGCGCTGCACCCCCTTTAATTAATCCGCACCCCCTTTAATTAATCCACACCCTTAATCCACATTAATCCACACCCCTTAATTAATCCACCCCCTTAATTAATCCACACCCTTAAT
>OW240916.1:269322576-269334469 GCA_933207985.1 Pelobates cultripes | reverse complement strand
CCCCCATAATTAATACACACCCCCCATAATTAATATACACCCCCCAATAATTAATTCACCTTTTAATTAATTAAATAACATTACATAAATTACATAAACACATAAATTACTACTCACGTTTTGATGATGCCTTCCCTCCGAGACCGACCACTGGATCCTTGCGCTGAAGATCCGTGAAGGCGGACTGACGATGGTGCTGCGTGCGGCGTCATCACGCCGCGTCCGCGTCCCAAAGACTCCTCCCTCTTCTCAAAGGTGCGGCTGAGCGCAGCGTGATGATTGGGGCCGGGGGGGTGACACATGACACTTGAAGTCATGGCACCCCCCTGGACAGTGGCACCCGGGGCGGGCCCCCCCCCGACCCCCCCCTTAGTACGCCACTGCACACACTGCACCCTTAACACTCACAGCACATACACTGCACCCCTGACACTCACAGCACCCTCACACACACACTGCACGTCTGACCCTCACAGCACACACAAAATCTACCCCTAACACTCACAGCACCCTCACACACACACACACTGCACGTCTGACCCTCACAGCACACACAAAATGCACCCCTAGCACTCACAGCACCCTCACACACACACACTGCACCCCTGACACACAGCACACACTATGCACCCCTGACACTCTCAGCAGCCTCACACACACACTGCACCCCTGACACTCACAGCACCCTCACACACACTGCACGTCTGACACAGCACAAACAAAATGCACCCCTAACACTCACAGCACCCTCACACACACACTGCACCCCTGACACGCACAGCACACACACTGCACCCCTGACACGCACATCACACACCCTCCCTCACTCACACACACTGCACCCCTGAAACTCACAGCTTCCTCACATGCATACAATGCACCCTCACACACAGCTTCCTCACATGCACATAGCACCCTCATGCAAACACAGCACCCACTCACACACAGCACACACACACTGCACCCATCACACACACAGCAACCTTACCCACATAGCACCCTCACGCAAACACAGCACCCATCACTCACACACACACTGCACCCCTCTCTCACACACACTACACCCCTTACACACACACACAGAGAAACCTCACACACACTGCGCAATATGCTTTCCTATGGAGACACCAGAGACAAATTTCAAGCAAACACAGTGCAAGCATGTTATTACATTTGCTTGCGCTGTGCAGAACAAATACAGGGTATTTTTCTCATGCCAGAGCTCTTCAGCAGAGCTCTGCGCATGGTCTACCCTGGAAGAGCATTGAACCAACATGCTCACTTTGTGATGGGGCGTGCTTGTCATTGGTGATGACAAAACACACCTTATCTGGCCCCGCCCCCTTTTTAGTGGGCTGCTGTAATTCAAAAATGCCCGGGCTGAATTTTCTTCCCAGTCCGGCCCTGATTATTAGGGACAAATTCTCATACCAAACTAAGTCTACGATAGCCACCTGTGCATGATTGAGAAAGTTAGCAGAGAAGAAGTTAAGAGTTATCAAGTAAACATAATGTGCTGACTGAAAATGAAACTTTTATTTTATGGAGGCTATGTGAGTCAAAGCCAGGAGAGGTGTGGCTATTAACAGACACATACGTGATTTAACTCCTAAATGGCAGGAAATTGAGCTGTGAGACTGCAGCGGCATTATTTATACATTAAAAATGGCTGTATGGTGAGGCTTAAGTTGTTTTGGTGCTCAGACTGTCCCTTTAAGAAGTCTAACAAGAGACTCTTTGTATATCCCTTCCCAGAATCTCTGGCTTTAGTGTATTAAAAAAAATTAATGTTATGTTCACAAATAAATTTGCTTCAACAATATCCAGCTTGCCGAAACATAACTTGTCTATGTTTACAAAATAAACGTTTCAAAAAGGGACACATCAAAGGAAACCACATAGTGTATGAAACAAAGATGCTATGGAACAAGTCCCAGGAAATGAGAAATGGGTGTTTATTTGGTTTTAATCTAATCTGAGCAAAAACTGTATTTTATTCCTTCAGATTATACCACATCAATGTAAAATGTACACTGCCTATTTACATTAGAGATATCAGGAATGAGCTGTTATTTCCTGTACTAAAACAGTATATAACTGTTTACAGCTCTCACTCACACACAAACATACTCTATTTCTCTCTCTCTCTCTCTCTCTATATATATATATATATTTTGTGTTTTTTTTATTAAAAATTAATTAAATAACTGCTAACCTCCTGCTATGTCCCCTTTTAAAGGTAAATTGAGAAAGTCGCCAATTTTCATAAATTACATTTAATTAAATCAAACACCGGGAAAATTGGGAGCAACTTGACTAGATTTTTCACTTATCCAGATGAAAAATTAATACTTGGTGCATCTCAGTAAATATTTGAGGTTACAACATTATTATTACAATTTTTTATTTTTTTTTAGATATGAACAGTTAATTATCTAAATATTTAATGAAGGGGGCTGGGCTTACAATCTGAACTGAACAGACTCATCTCGTTCGAGCACCAGCATATTGCCAAGAAATCACAGCAAAAATCTGCAACCTTAGACTTCTAGCTGCTTTACGCAAGCTCTCTAAGTGAAGGACTACCTGTCCTGCAGATTTCTTGTTTGGCTGGATGGGCAAGAAAGTTCGCTGCAGATCTATGGCCTACATCGGCTTCCAAACTCCAAATGCCCAGTCGCTGGGTACTGTTTGGCCAGCAGGGCACAACAAGACAAGTGACACAACTATATGGGTTTTAGATCGCAGCAGCTGCAATTAAAAGTCGAGACGTTAAGATGGTGGCCATGACTGATCCTGAGGTTGGCTCCACATGTTTAGACAAAACCTTTGAGGAACCCATAGACTCCCAAGCCCAGAAAAGCACTTTTGATGCCATGTCAAACACTAAGGCACAACCCCCAACAGCTAAGCAGAGCGTTCAGGAACCTCTGATCAATAGTAAGCAAATGTTCTCAGCTGGCATAGACCATGTCAAGGCAGAAGTTCAAATGGTGACTGCACACATACAAGCATCTGAAGAAGTCATATTAAACACACAACGTCAAGTGACTGGCATGAGAGAAGACCTTTGCCAAGTCCAATCATTTCGAAACTAACCTGGCACAGAGACATGACCAACTGGATGACCGCAGCAGGCAGGCCAATCTCAAGATCATTGGTATCCCTGACACTATTGATTTGGCTGAACTGCCCCATTACCTCAGGCACCTCTTCACTGGGTTATTACCTCCTAACCAAGCTAAAAAAGTCAGGATTGATGGATTCTGTAGGATAAATAAATTCTCACAGGCCAGACGGAGACAACCTCTAATAACCCTACTGGACACAATAGGACACATTTGACCAACAAGACAGCTTACCCGAGCACACCTTACTACACGACCATACACGCCCTTTAATAACCCTCATATCCCCCACGAAGCACAGTCCAATGCTTCAGAAAGTTACCATGAAAACCTCCAATAAACCGAATTCAGCCTACAGCCTATAAGTATAACAATTCATAATAGCAACCTGAGCACCCTCTTGACTAAATCAGCTTGATGTACACATTTACTCTAAGTTTCTGTATACTAACATACCACTGTTTAAATGTTGACCATTCAAATTTTGCCGGGACCTGCGTGTCCGTTATTTCCTATTTGATTGTCACAGCTATGAGTTGATTGCTCAAATTTTGCTGGGACCTGCATGTCCGTTACACTGTATTTTACTGCTGCAACTAATAAACAGCTTTGAGAACAAAAAAAATTTTCACAGGCCCCTTCTTCTGCCTACAAGGATGCGATTTTTAGGTGCCGGTGGCTCACTGATGAAAACTGCATCTCAGTTGCTGTGCGTGGTAAGACTCCCTATAATTTGTAATCTGCTATTCTTACCTTCTTCCAAGATCTATAATGGAAATGGACTGTAAGCCCTATTACTAACTAACTGCAAACCACAAGTAAAGCCTACAGATGGTCGACATTGCGATCTCTCACTGTGATAAAGAACAGCTACACTCTGTAGCTAACATCTATGACAAAAGCAACTCCTTTACTTCAAGCCTTAAGACTCTCACAAACCTGCCCACGTCCACCAGCATCACCCATTCAACATGTTTGGGACCCGTTTGTTCCTAGATGATATCGAGCATTGGCTGTAGTGACCTGAGCATCTATGCACCTCCCAGCATGTAATTGTTTCTTTGTCATTTCCATATAGTTATTATTTTGTTCAGTTTGACTGCACGTTAGAAATGTGGCTAAGTCAAAAGAATAGTCCACAAAGTTGAGAGATGTTATAATCGCCCTTCACAAGCAAGGAACAGGATACAAAAAGATAGCAAAGGCACTGAATGTTCATAGAGACAAAGATAGAAGCATTGTTCGGAAGTTCAAAGTTGAAAGAACAGTGGTTACACTACATGGACGGAGCAGAAAAAGGAAGTAGTCAATGGCTGCAACCAGATTTCTAAGAAGGCAGGTTGTAAAAAACACTTGAGTGTCTGCAAAAGTCTCCATAAAGCTTTTTAAATGACAGAAAAGACTTCCTTTTCATACCCTATACACTGATCAACCACAAGATTAAAAACCCTGTCTAATATCTTGTACAGTCCCCGTGCTGCCAAAACAGTTCTGATGCATCAAAGTATGGACTCCACAAGACATCTTAATGAGTCCTGTCGTATCTGACACTAAGGCACTAGCAGAAGATCCTTTAAGTCCTGCAAGTTGCTAGGTGGGCCTCCATGGATCGGATGTGTTGTGACGGGACATTTTACAGATGCTCAATCTGAGTTAATCCACATGATCCATATGTAACTTTTCCTATTTACAAATCAATGGACCCCCCCTTGAATATTGCAGAACTAGAGAAAGTTCAGAGGTGAGCTATAAAACTAGTAAAACATTAATTATGTTGATAGGCTAGAAAAACTGGAATCTTTTTTTTCTTAAGAAAAAAGGTGCCTCAGAGAGGATATGATAGCTCTATACAAATATAGACAGGGTCAGTACATAGCGCTATGTGCCAACCTGTTCATTAGAAGGAATATATAACAGACAAGAGGTCACCCATTGAGACTGGAAGAAAGGTGTTTTGCTTATAGCAGGGGAAAGGGTTCTTCACATTAAGAACAATAAAGATATGGAATTCTCAACCTTAAGAGGTGGTGTCACCAGATTCTATAGATACATTTTAAAAAGGCTTGGATGCTTTATTGCATAAAAAGCATATCCAAGAAAATAAGTGATGTGCTTGTAAACACGTTGCTGATCCAATGAGAAATCAGATTGCCATTATGAAGTAAAAAAAGGATTTATTTTCCCATAATTGGAAAAAACATCAATCACTGTTTTTTTTTTTGCCTTATTTTGGATCAACAGCATAAACAAACAGGCTTCCTAGTTGAAATGGATAGACTTTAGTCTTTTTTCAATCTAGACAACTGTGTGACTCAAAATAAATTCATATACATACTTGTCAAAATCCTCATATACCTAGGACATTAATTAATTTTTAGAAGTTAATGCTAACCCTATGCTTACACTAGCTCTAGCCATATGCCTACGATAACCTTACCTCTGACCTTAATCGTACGCTAGCATTAACCCTAAAATAGCATTAGCCCTAATCGAGTATTAACCCTTACGTTACCCAAGACTAACTCTAACCCTACCCCAACCCTAATGTTAACCCTAACGGATTCCCCTTGCTAATATCAGTACTGATATATCAGCAGTGGGATTTCTTAGCTAAAACAGTATGCTCACTTTGCACACAGCTCATCTTGTCAGTTTGGAGCTTCTAAATATGCATGTTATAGTAATCAGGATTTAAATTCCAAATTGAAGGACTATGTGCATTACTAACTTTGAGTTCTGCATACAACCCATCTGTCACTCTGTGGCCACTAAATATGACCCCAGTTGGCAGAAGTCAGCTCCAAGTAACAATTTGTAACTGCATCTACCAGATGTGAGCAACTCTGCTCACACTAGAACTTTAGGGCATGCCAATATGTCCAAACAGCATTAAAGACCAGGCTTTGTGTGATATAATGACATGTCCTAACATCATTAAAGGAACACCATAGGGTCAGGAACACAAACGTATTCCTGACGCTAAAGTGTTAAAACCACCATCTTGCCCTTCCCCTACTCCTTCCCCCGGCTCCCTCTTGCCTCTCTAAATATAGTAAAATCTTACTTGTATTCAAAAAAAGTTGGTGTGGTTGTTTCAAGGAGCACAATATGATGATATTTGAACAAAAATGAGCTGCATGGTCTAGTTGACAGAAAGAAACCTTTACTGCACCAAAGCCACAAAAAAGCATGGTTACAATATGCCTGACAACACCTTGACATGCCTCACAGCTTCTGGAAAACTGTAATTTAGAGTGATGAGACCAAAATAGAGCTTTATGGTCACAGCCATAAGCGCTATGTTTGGAGAAGAGTCAACAAGTCATATAGTGAAAAGAATACCATCCCCACTGTAAAGCATGGTGGTGGCTCACTGATGTTTAGGAGGTGTGTGAGCTCTAAAGGCACAGGGAATCTTGTGATTGATGGCAAGATGAATGCAGCATGTTATCAGAAAATACTGGCAAACAATTTGCATTCATGTGCACGAAGACTGTGCATGGGACGCTCTTGGACTTTCCAGCATGACAATGACCCTTAGCATAAGGCCAAGTTTACTCTCCAGTGGTTACAGTAGAAAAAGGCGAAGGTTCTGGAGTGGCCATCACAGTCTCCTGACCTTAATATCATCGATTAGTAGATATACCTCTAGATAAAAAATAATCTAGGGTACGCTGAGACACTGAGACAGTTTTTTACTCTGCAGTTCCAGGAGCCAGACACAATGTCACACTGCCAGACTCATTTAAGCTCCACCACATGTGAGTTGACACTTGAACCTACGTGTTGTGTATCCTTCCTAAATACTGCGCTTTGGCTACATTTTGGCTTTTCTGTATCTCTGCTCTCTTTTATATGGTGTTTATGAAGAGAAGCTACTATCAAGAATCCTATTAAGGAGATTTGTGATAAAAAAAAAAAAATATTGTCTGGGACATTATATTATATCCAATACATTATTGTACAACCTGTATGTGCCATTTTTTATTGTTTTTCAATACCTACTATTATTATTTTTTTTTTTTTGCGCGTCCTGTATTCTATTCTATAAAACTGTCTTTTCTATTTTGTTCAAGATTTAAATTGATTTATTAGACAAACAATAGTCATTTAGGGTAGATTGGAGTGGCCTGACAGCATCTGTTATACAGAGTTAGACTACTAGGTTGTGTAGTTTAGGCTAACATAGTTCATTAAACTGAATTTTTAGTGTGGCCTGCAGCAATAGTACTATTACTAGATTTGCTGTTTCTGAAACAATTAAAAAATTTCTCTCTCATTCTTTTATCTCTACCGATTATGAGAGAGTGTTTTATATTTCTCAATCTCACTGTAACGTCTCTCTCTTTAGTCTCTCTTTATTAGTGTAAATTAGATCAATGCTTAACGCAAATGTTGGTTGCAGTGAGGCTCATCACCCGCACCACCCACACCCACCCCCATGTCAGTCCCTACATTGGCTTTCCGTAGGATGTAGGACTCAATTTAATATTCTCATGCTTGCTTACAAATCTCTACATAATGCTTCTCCGACTTACTTATCCTCCCTAATACACAAGTATGTCCCGTTTAGGCCCTTGTGCTCTGCCGAAGAACTACGTCTATCTGCTGATCGTTCTCTCATTTCTGAAGCTAGTCTTCAAAACTTCTCTAGGGCTGCACCATTCCTGTGGAACTTCCTTCCCTTCTCTGTTAGAATTTTACCCAGGCTCCATTCCTTCAAAATATCATTGAAAACTCACTTTGTCAGGAAAGTGTTATTTGCTTTTCTTCCCTGTACCTTGCTTCCTCTCCTGCAAAGATCATTAAAGAAAATACGTATTCAGTGAATACTATTCTAACAACCTAGTTTTCTACCGTTGATCTTTGTGTCACTATACCCCACTACCTCTAGCAAGCTTTTTGAGCAGGGCCCTCAACCCCTGTGTTCTTGTGCGTCAAACGTGTGCTTCCAATTGCATGTTTGTTAGTCCACCAATTGTACAATGCTGTTAAATTTGCGAGTGCTTTATAAATAATAATTTGTCACTTGCAGAGTTGTGATAGAGGCCTTTGTTTAGGCTACTGGTCAGTCTGGGCATTTCACTACAGATTTATGCTCCTTGTGGCCACCTTGATCTGAAATCAGGAGCCCGGTTGGGCCTTCTGGCCCTTTAATAGTGCACTGGACCGAGTTCCTGCATTAGTTTCCCCCTGTGGCTTACTGGTAGGAGGTGAGCTCAGGTCACTTCCTCCCAGCTTGCTGAGAACTATGTGGGGAGGCAGGAGCAGGAACACATGCAGAATGTAGGGGGAAGACATGGAGAAAAAAGGGAGCTTGACTTGAAGAAGAAGAGAGGAATGTGGGTGCAGCCAGAGACTGAGATGTTTGCAACTCTCTGCACCAACGGTTGTAGTACCTCCACAACACATGTGACTGGATCATCTGATTTTTGGGTAGAGGTGCTTGTGTCTATAGTTGGAACCTCAGAAACATCAAGTACCATAAAGGAGAGTAGTGCCTCTGAAATACCTCTCTGAACATTCTTTGCCCCATACAGTTGACCCTCTTAGCTAATGGGATGAAAAGAAAAGTGTGTGGGCTGCACTCCCTCAGGTTGTCCAGGAGCTCTTGTCATGTCCGCCAACCAATATCCAAGGTGAGCGCATGTTTTCCGTAACAGGGAATATACTGAATTCTCAGCGTTCAGAAATGTCACCTCATTATATGCTGCAGATTGCCTTTCTGAGGTTTAATCGACCCAAGCTGGGGTTCCATTCTTTACATTTTGATTTTAATTTAGGTTAAGGTGTCTCTTAAGCTTATATGTGTGAAAATTCAGAAACAAAGGTGTGTGTACTGGAGGTTAAGAGAAACAGAAACCGTTGTCAATTAGGTCAATAAGTGGATGTCCTGTCCCCACACTGCAGTGTGTCAATGCCAGTTCTGCCAGTTAGGTTATTCACTAAAGTGATTACGAAGTTAATTTTACATTTATAGCCAGAGTAGCTGAACTGAAAGCATAGCTTTGAATTATCACATGCTCACATTAGTAAATAACCCTATTAGTTTTCAGTTTTATCTCTTTCATTCTTTCTTGTTTGTTTTTCCCCTTCTCTCCCAAATTTCCTTAAAAGTGGTTTGTTGCTCCCCTCTGACTGTGCCTGTAGTATGGCAACGCCTGCTACTTGCTTGTCTGGCCAGTGCCGGTATTGCAAAAATAATGGCAATGCAAAGACAATTATTGTTTTCTGGCGGGATTCTAGGAGAGTGGTGAGAGAAATGAAACCAGAACATCCATCTCTATTATACATGGCAGGTACACTCATTGCAGTACAAACACAATGGCAGCCTCCACGCAGACACTGTGTAGGAAAAAAACACACATTGCCACACACACTCACATTATGCATACACTGACAAAAAGTAAGACAAAGTACACTGATCAGCTAGAACATTAAAACAACCTTCCCAATGTCAGGCCCCCTCAGGCTTCAAAAATGCTGTGATACTTTGAGGCATGGAATCCACAAGACCTCTGAACTTTTCCTGTGGTTGCTGGCACAGCAGATCTTTTAAGTCCTTCAAGTTCCAAAGTGGGACTTAATCTATTAAGATCTAGGGAATTTGGAGGCCCAGGTAACACCTTGAACTCTTTGTCATCTTCCTCAAACCATTCCTGAAAATGTTTTGCAGTGTGGCAGGGTGTATTATCCTGCTGGAAGAGACCACTGCTTTCAGGGAACACCATCGCCAAAAGGGGTGTACATGGTCTGCAACAATCTCTAGGTAGGTGGAATCTGTCAAAGTAACATCCACCTGAATGTCAGGATCCAAGGTTTCCCAGCAGAATATGGCCCAGAGCATATTACTTTCTCTGCTGGCCTGCCTTCTTCCTATAGTGCACCCTGCTGTCAACAAAGCACATGCAACAGGCTATCCACCTGATCTAAAAGAAAGCATAATTCATCAGTCCAGACAACCTTCTTCCATTGCTCCATGGTCAGGTTCTGATGCTAACATCCCATGAACAGGTAAGAGATCTCTAATATCTCTCCTACCCCGCAACCACCTCTGTTTTTCTGTCAGTCCTTCATGCCCACTACACCAGCAGAGGTTTCTGCTTTTCTTCGGTCCTCCAGCCTCACCACTTGTTCTCTTGATCCTATACTCTAACATTTTACTTGCGCTCTGTCTCCTTCTTCTGTGGCTGCTTCTGTGGCTCTGCACCTCACTTCAATTTTAGCATATTTCCTTTACCCTTTAAGCACGTAACCATCACCTCAATTCTAAAAAACCCCAACCTTTACCCAGGGCCAGAGCAAGGATTTTTGCCGCCCTAGGCAAAAGAAAGATTTGCCGCCCCCCTCCCACCCACCCCCCAGTGCCATCGCAATGCCCCAACCCATATGTTCTGTCATATGAACTAACGCCAGTGCTGCACACAGTGTGTGTTTACATTAAAAAGCCTGCAGGGACAAACTATAGACACCAGAACCACTTTATTAAGTTGCAGTGGTTCTGGGGACTATGGTGTCCCTTTAATGTGAGGTAAATTAGAGATTAGTGTCACTAATAATATACTAGATTGCCTACTTACTATAAGGATGGTGATGGGTTCTGGCTGCAGTCTGGCTCCACTGGTCTGGTGTAGAACAGGATCTCTGGAGGCTGTTTGTAACTGTGGTCACAAAATTCAATGTTCTGGGAGAACGGGAAGCAGCTCCATTTTTTGGGCCCCCTTATACAGCTCAAGGTCTGGGCCCCAGGGCCTCACAGTTAGTATGCCAATAAGGCCCACCCATAAGTCCACCTACATGTTCCACCCATGAGTTCGCTCACAGAGAGTGGAGTGTGTAGGGGATATGTTATGTGTTACTGTAGAGGATATAATGTGTGTGCTTATGGAATGTAGTGTATAGGGATACCAGTTTGTGTAGGTGATGCAGTGTGTTTGTGTGTAGTAGAAGCAGTGTGTTTTTGTGTAAGGGATAGAAAGCAGTGTATGTTTGTGTATAAGGGATGTATTGTGTGTTTCTGGTTGTGTGTAAGGGATGCATTGTGTGAATCTGTGTTTGTATGCATAAGGAATGCAAAGTGTGTTTCTGTGTATGTAAGGGATGCAGTGTGTGTGTCTGTAAGGGGTGTGTTAAGTGTGTGTAAGAGATGCATTGTGTTTCTGTATATGTGTAAGAGAAGCAGTGTGTGTTTACATGTGTGTGTAAGGGATGCATTGTGTGTTTCTGTGTATATGTGCAAAGGATGCATTGTCTTTATGTGTAAGGGTTGCATTGTGTGTGTGTGTGTGTGTGTAATGGATCACTGTGTGTTTCTCTGTGTGTAAGGGAAGCATGTTGTGTTTCTGTGTGTATAGGGATGCATTGTGTGTGTGTGTGTGTGTGCGTAGTGTGAAAGAGCTCCCTGTCCTGCCCCCTGTCCTATAGAGCTCTCCCTTCCATTAGAGATCTCCCCTGCCCCTTAGTGGTCTCTCCTCTCCCCTCCCCCACCTCCCTTAGTGGTCTCCTTTTCTCCCCGACTTTCCATTAGTGGTCTCTCATCTCCCCCTTAGTGGTCTCTGCTCTCCTCTGCCCCACCTTTCCATCAGTGGTCTCTCTTCTCCCCCCACCCTCCCCTAGTGGTCTATCCTCCACCCCCCCTCCCTTAGCGGTCTCTCTTCACCAGGGGCGATTGCCCCCCAGGCCGCCCTAAATTCCTGTAAGGCCGGCCGCGACGGGCCGGCCCTTTAAATACTGCAGCCGCCCGAGCGCTCTGTTAAGAGCCTCAG
>OW240916.1:269227526-269322221 GCA_933207985.1 Pelobates cultripes | reverse complement strand
CCACCCCCTCCCTCCTTTAGTGGTCTCTCCCTCCCCCACATTCTCTTCAACCCCCCTCCCTGTGTTCTCATCTCCCCCGTGTTCTCCACCCCTTCTTCCTCCGTGTTCTCCTCCCCTTCTTCCCCCCGTGTTCTCCTCCCCTTCTTCCCTCCCTGTGTTCTCCTCTTCTCCCCCTTGTAATCTTCTCTTCTTCTCCCCTGTAATCTTCTCTTCTTCTCCTCCTCCCTCCCTGTAATCTTCTCCCCTCCCTGTAATCTTCCCCCCCATATAATTTTTCTCTTTTCTTTCTCCCCCTTTCCTTCCCTGTAATCTCTATCTCCCTCCCTCGTATCTTTCTCCCCCTCTCCGTAACCTCTTTCTTTCTCCCCTCCCTCCTGTACCTTTTCTTTCTTTTCTCCCTCCACCTTTCTCTACCTCTCGTAATTTTCTCTACCTCTGTAATCTTTTCTCCCCTACTCTGTGTGTAATCATTTTTTCTCTACTTCCCTACTCTACCTTTCTCTACTTCTGTAATTTCTTTCTACTCTACCTTTCTCTACTCTCTTTAAAGTTTCTCACGCTTTTCCTTCTGTAGTGTGTTAAGTTTTGAGATGCTAGCTGGATTATTACTAAGCCAGTCTCAAGCTGGGTCGCTACAGGGAAGGGGAGGTGAGGCAGTACGGCAGCCATCTGAGCGCTCTCTAAAGAGCGCTCAGGCGGCTGCAGCATTCAAAGGGCGCCCCCTCCTATATGGCACCCTAGGCAGCTGCCTAGTTTGCCTTATAGGAAGCGCCGTCCCTGCCTTTACCATAACTCCCCATCAAACCACTGCCCTATCTCACTACTACCATTTGTTTTCAAGATCCTCAAGAGAGTTGTGTATGCTAGATTGACCTACTTCCTTGAATCCAACTCTCTGCTCGTCCCGCTTCAATCTGGATTCTGTACTCATGACTCTGTCGAAACTGCCCTAACTAGAGTATCCAATTAATTATTTGCTGCTGAATCCAATGGTCAGTCCTCTCTCCTAATTCTCCTTTATGCTGCTTTCAAAACTGTTTATCATCAAAATTTCTTCTTGAAATTTGCATTTTCCTGGTTCTCCTCCTACCTCTCCCAGTGCTCTTTCAGTATTTATTTTTCTGGCTCTTCCTTAGGAAAGCATATCAGTTATACTGTTAGTAGATTTCCCTCCCCTCACATTGGTTAACCCACTTTGCTTCCTTTCCTGCAACTGTCCAATAAATTTACCCTTGAGCAGGGCCCTTAACACTCTACTTATGTGTGTCCAACTCGTCTTGTTGCAATTACATGACTGTTAGTCCATCTATTGTACAACACTGTGGAATTTGTTGGTGCTTTATAATTAATAATAAAAATAATTAATGCTGGGATAAGAACTGCTTTTATTGACAAAAGCATGGTCATTTATACATGGACCCCCAGCATGGGGTCCCTATACAACACCAACTGTTCTTCCCTTGGTGCCTTTGTGTCTGGAAGATAATTGATTTGTCTCTGGATACAGAGGACACAGCACAAAATACCCCCCAAAAACATATCAAAATCAGCAGGAACCGCAACACATCATATATCCCCAGATAGCTCTGAACCGAGCGCCCAATTGTCAAAATAGTGCTTAGATCCACGGAAAATAAACAGATCACCACTGGGGTAAAGATTTGACCGGTCGCTACCAAAGTCCATGCCAAAAAGAGTTCCATGGTAATTGTCTCGTTGGTCAAACATCGGGCTCTCCTGCGAACTGAAAATGGACACTCCCCCTGGCTCTTATGAAGCAATTGTTCATCTCAGTCTATTGAACCTCCCCTCCAATTACCGCTCTCCTGGCTGATCAGGAAGTGGGGGAAAACTGAGGTGAAAGTCGTCCAGGAATGTGAACAGGCGCGGCCGAACCAGAGTCCCACAGAATTGCTCATTGCTTTATGGACTCATTAGCCGGCACTGGGGAGAGGCACTTTTGGGTGGTTAGCATAGAGGGGTAGGTGGTGAGGGGTAGTGATCAAGTCTTTTGGTGAAAAGATGGGGGATAACATAGGGGGAAATTGGGTTGCAGTGTGGACTGTTCCTGGTATGGACACACGTGACTACGTGTTCTGTCACAATGTTGATGTAAATATTCTTACGGAAAGTTGGAGCAGAAACAGTGTTCAGCCACACTAGAAATTGCACCTAAAGGGACCATATATAATGGGCTGGATATTTTTATGTTATTATTTATTTATATGGATAGTGAGTACACGGCATTAGGATTATTCTTATTGTGTCAGCCCATCCACGTGTACCTGAACTGTTAGAAGTTTATAAAGATATTTTGAGGTTTGCAGTGTATAATATATTTCTCTTCATTCCTCTTCATCAATAAATTTAAAAACCAGGAAGTGGTTTTCAAAAAGAGTTTTGTTTACTATGCAGTAGTAATTTTTTTCTTTTTTTTTAAAAAAAAATTGTGCTGTAGCAGCAAAAAATAAATAAATGCTTTATTCCTACATAAAATGATCTAAAGAGACACCAGCATCATAACAACTTCATCGGAACAAAGTTGTTATAATGCTAGGAGATCCCTGGCACTGGCTTACCTTCCGAAGTTAAACTGTTAACAGTTTAACCCGCAATGTCTTCAGTATGGTGCCGGTCAGCACTGCCCCCAAACTTCCATTTTAGTCTAAAGGCTTCAATCAGATAATCAGGACCTACCTGTAATCTAGCCCATATCTATCTCTGCACTGCGGCACAATCATTCTCTGGTTAAGTCTTCAAAACCGATGACTTGTCCAACCATATGCTTCTTGTGGATAAGTACTGAAGACAAATGGTGCATGCACAGCAATCTTTATAGAGAAGCATTGGATTCCCACAGAGTCTGAAATCAGGACACTTTGTGTGTTGACACTGAACATCAAAAAAATCAATAACTGAATCCAGGGCCAGACTGGGAAAAAAATTAGGCCCGGGCATTTTTCAATCAGAGTGGCCCCCTAAGTAGGGGGCGGGGCTAGAGACAAGCATGCCCCCTCTCAAAGTGGGCATGTTGGTTCAATGTGCAGAGCCCTGCTGAAGAGCTCTAGCATTAGAAAAAGGCCCTGTATTTGTTCTGCGCAGCGCAAGCAAATTTAATAACATGCTTGCGCTGTGTTTGCCTGTGACAGACCCATCTGTATGGACTAAAAGCACTGTGTTCGTCTGTTTTGCCGTTTGCATGAATTCCCCCATTCGTATGCTTTGTTTAAGGGAATGTCTGTTTTTTTGTCGAACGGAACTACCGAACGGACGGCCACCCAGAAGAGAAGTGTGCTGCTGGTTAACCTATTGATCCCAATTAGAACGTTGCGGTTAACCACAGACACTTCTCAATTAAAACCGAATACCGGGTGGTCGTCGTTCGTATGTCGACCACGAGGCGGCGGCCATTTTAACCATGCGAAAGACCAGCGGTGTTCGACGGTTATTTCATGGAACTGAAAGCGGACACTTTTTCAACCGAACACCGCTGAAGCCGTCGACCTCCCCTTCTCAATCGACAAAAGTATACGAATGCCGGCCGTTCGGGAGATTCAACAACACGAATGGACTTAACCCAGATAGCCTTCCCATGGAGTCAATCGCATACCGAAGAACTGTAATAGACTTTGACTCCATGGCGATTGAACTATGCGAATGGGATCTGAGCGCTATTCACCAATAATATGCACTCAGATCCAGGCTATCTGGGGATGTGTTACACGAATGCAATATGTTCGGCAGTTATAAAGTTATGTATTTTTATGTGTTTTATGACTTGTACTTAAAATGGCGATTTGCCTCTGCTCTGGGAGATAATTTAATTACTTCCCAATTATCTCCCGAGCAGAGGGGAGGGAACTGTGATGCATGCTGGGAATATTGTGGGGATGTATGTCTGAAATGTCCCCATGTCCTTCTGTTATTCCAGTCTCCCATTTGGTCCCCTAGGGGAGTGTCCACCAAGTGGGAGACCTGCATAAATACCGGGCAGGTACCGTTCGGGAGTTTGGAGTGTTCCCTAGCTGGTGGTTCGCATGGTTATACTGTACACGCTACCAGACCACATTATTGCGAATGGGGAGCATTCACTAAACGGCGGTTTGTACATTTATTACTGGAGGTACCGTAACATTGCCTTTAAATTGTCTCTGGTGTCTCCACAAGTGGGATACCAGAGGACAAAAGGGCCATGAAAACGTATGGTGCATGTGTTTGGAGCCTGCTTGTGGGATTGCGTGTGTGTAGAGTGTGGTGTGGTATTGTGTAAATAGGTCAATTTCATTTGTGTTTGTGGTGTGATATGTGTGGCTAGGGGCAGTGTGTGTGTGTAGGAGATGTAGTGTGTAAAGGACTCAGAGTGTGAATAGGAGATTGTATGTGTGTGTGTGGAGGATTAAGAGTGAAATAGGGTAAGGGATCTAGCGTGTATCCGGAGCGTAATGAGTGTAGTGGTGCCGTGTGAGGGGTGCTGTAGTGTGTATATATATATATTTGGACGTATTGTATGTGTGAAGGGCGCAGTGTGTGTGTGTGAGGGGTGCAGTGTGTGTGTGTAAGAGGGGTGCTGTGTGTGAGGGTGTTTTTATCTGCCGTCACATTCTAGGTTTCAAATTTTTTGTGTCTGTTAACTCACTGAAGGTTATTTTATTTATTATATATATATGTGTATGTGTGTGTGCTGTATATGTGTGGGAGTGTGCTGTGTGCAGGTGCTGTGTGAGTGAGGGTGCTGTCTCTCTGAGTGAGCAGTGTGTGTCTGAGTGAGCAGTGTGTTCTTAGTGAGCAGTGTGTGTCTGAGGGTGCTGTGTGTGTGTCTGAGGGTGCTGTGTGTGTCTGAGGGTGCTGCATGTGTGTCTGGGTGCTGCGTGTGTGTCTGGGTGCTGCGTGTGTATCTGAGGGTGCTATGTGTATCTAAGGGTGCTGTGTGTGTCTGAGTGCTGTGGGTGTCTGGGTGCTGTGTGTGTCTGGGGGTGCTGTGTGTGTGTCTGGGTGCTGTGTGTGTGTCTGGGTGATGCGTGTGTATCTGAGGGTGCTGTGTATGTCTGGGTGCTGTGTGTGTTTGGGTGCTGTGTGTGTCTGAGGGTGCTGTGTGTGTCTGAGGGTGCTGTGTGTGTGTCTGAGGGTGCTGTGTGTGTCTGGGTGCTGGGGGTGTTTGGGTGCTGTGTGTGTCTGAGGGTGCTGTGTGTCTGGGTGCTGTGTGTGTTTGGGGATGCTGTGTGTTTGGGTGCTGTGTGTGTCTGAGGGTGCTGTGTGTGTCTGGGTGCTGTGCGTGTCTGAGGGTGCTGTGTGTGTCTGAGGGTGCTGTGTGTCTGGGTGCTGTGTGTGTCTGGGGGTGCTGTGTGTTTGGGTGCTCTGTGTGTCTGAGGGTGCTGTGTGTGTCTGGGGGTGCTGTGTGTGTTTGGGTGCTGTGTGTCTGAGTGTGCTGTGTGTGAGTGTGAATTTATTTATTTAAATATACTTTTTATTAATAATTTTTAAAAAGTTATATTCCCCCCCCTCCCTTCTTACCTTTAGCCTGGGAGGGAGGGGAGCCGTTCTGCAATAAGGGGGAGCCATTCTGCCTTGAGGGGGCCGTGCTGCCATCCTCCTGCAGGCTAGAGTTCACGTTCGCGAGATCTGAGCATTGCCACGGTAACCACGGCAACGCTCAGACATCGCGAGAGGACCCGGCGGAGCTGCTGGCTAGAGCTCCGCCGGTCCTCTCCTCCCTCCCTCCCCAGCCTGCAGCCGCATCTCCATGCCTGTGGGCCGTTGAGGGAGATCTTTGATGGAGGCATGGAGGCACACAACAGGGCCGGCGCTCAGGTAGCGCTGGCCCTGCAGGGGAGATCCTGTGATTACCCCTGCCGGCCTCGGCCCACGGCCATCGCGGCCCAAAGGGCATTTGCCCGGTATGCCCGATGGCCAGTCTGGGCCTGACTGAATCTATTTTAGTCCAAAGCCCTTAGCATCTGTCTTTTTGACAGACACTAGAGGTGAGGAAATTGCAATTTACAATTTCTTAGAAATGATACTATTTACAACAGCAAGGCTGCAGGGACAACACCTATGCCCCAGAATCACTTCATTAATGGGGTACTGTCACTTCTCTGCTTTTTCAAACCTACAGAATGAACAGATTTTTCTATTATAAAAACTGCTATTACAAACCAAGGCTAGATGGGATTGTACGGAGTCAGTTAATCTGGATCAGGAGAAACTGCTCAAAAATGTCAGATTATGAAGAATAATCTAGGATTATTAAACACAGTTATAGAAATTGTTCAATAGAAACACTATAATAAATACTGAATACAAAGAAAACAATAATAAAACTAAGATATTATTGCATGAGACAGTTTTTTGTTTTTTTTAAAGAATGAAGAATTATTGCTCCAAATACTGCTTCTAAGTTAAAAGACAACTATAGGCACACAGACCACTTCAGCTCAATGAAGTGGTCTGAGTGCCAGGTTCCCCTAGTTTTAACCCTGCAGCTGAAAACATAGCAGTAATTGCAGGGTTAATCCAGCCTCTAATGGCTGTCTCCCTGACAGCCACTAGAGGCCGCTTCCATCATTCTCAGTGTGAAAATCGCATCTTGAAATATTGTACAAACATTATAATACCTTTTGTAATAAATTCATTATAAAAATTATGAAAAGTTTGGTAAGATAAT
The DNA here is from genome assembly GCA_933207985.1 of Pelobates cultripes. Lineage (NCBI taxonomy): Eukaryota > Metazoa > Chordata > Amphibia > Anura > Pelobatidae > Pelobates > Pelobates cultripes. Next base: position 269,315,560 of record OW240916.1, on the reverse strand, counting down.
ATATGCAAGCTTTAATGATATTACAGTTCCTTTTTTAGGCCTGACTTACAATGTAAGCTAATTTTTCCAAATATCTGTTTTAGCCTATTTGTAACTACTGTTTACAATTTGCTGCAATTCATTGTTTAGACAATAAAATCCTTTAAATCAAATTTAAATATATCATATTAGTATTCACCAGGCACGGACTGGCTATCAGGCACACCGGTGAGCCATGATAGTCATGGGCCGAGGCTGGCAGGGGAGGTCACAGGATCTCCCCTGTCGGCCCATGCAGGGCCCACGCTATCCAAGCGCCGGCCAGCTGTGTTCCATGACGGGCCGGTGGGAAGATCAAAGATCTCCCTCACCAGCCCACAAACAGTAAAACACGGTCGCTGGCTGTGGAGGGAGACAGGAGAAGACCATGTCTGTATCTCTAGGTACAGACATAGGGACACTGGGAGACATGGAGACACTGGGGCATTTGGGGACACTAAGATATATGGGGACACTGAGAGACATGGGGACACAGACACTGGGAGACTCGGGGACACTAGGAGACTTGGGGACACTGGGAGACATGGGGACACTGATACACTAGGGACACTGGGAGACTTAGGGAAAATGGGAGATATGGGAACACTCGGAGACATGGGGACACAGATGACACTGGGAGAATAGGGGACACTGGGAGACTAAGGGACACTGATAGACATGGGGAGACATGTGGACACTGAGAGACTAGGTGACACTGGGATACAGGGGGCCATGTCCCCAAGTCTCAAAACATCCCCATGTCTTACAGTGTCCCCTAGTGTCTCAGAGTGTCCCCTCGTGTCTCACAGTGTGCGCATGTCTCACAGTGTCCCCATGTCTCACAGTGTCCTCATGTGTCTCCCAGTGTCCCCATGTGTCTCCCAGTGTCCCCATATCTCCCAGTGTCCCCTAGTGTCTGGGTCACCATGCCTCCTAGTGTCTGTGTCCTCATGTCTCCCAATGACCCCATGTCACTAGGATACTAGTGACACTAGGGGACACTGAGACATTTGGAGACACTGGAAGATATGAGGGCACTTTTGGAAACAGACATGGGGACACTATGAGACATGGGGACACTGACACTAGGGACACTGAGAGACATGGGGACAAAGGCACTGGGAGACTAGGGCACACATGGAGACATGGGGACACAGAGACACTGGGAGACATGGGGACTCTAATACATTTGGGGACACTGAGACACTTAGAGACATGGGGACACTGGCTGGGAGACATGGGGACACTGAGAGACTAGGGGACACATGGTGTCACATGGTGTCTCCAAGCATCCCCAAGTCTCCCAGTGTCCCCAAGTCTCCCAGCGTTCCCAAGTCTTCCAGCGTTCCTCTCCCCGTGTCCCATAGTGCAGAGTAATTTCCGTCTATACTGAGAAAAATACCTGCATTTGTGTTGCCTGTATTACTGCAATAACAGCATTGCCAGGAGACTCAAATACAGTCTGTGCCAGTAAAATAACAGCCAGGTGGCAACCCTACAGTGGGTAAAAAAAAGTTGTTGTTTTTTTTAAATCAATGGGCATATTCCATGGGCCTGGAGCTGCAGCTTCATCGGCCCGTATGTTAATCTGGCCCTGACAGCATCCTCTCACACACACAGCACCCTCACACACTGCATCCCTCACACACTGCACCCCTCACACACTGCACCCCTCACACACCCTACACATCTCACTCACACACTGCACACCTCACTCACACACAGCACACACACTGCACTCTCACACACACTGCACCCTCACACACACTTCACCCATTTCACACACACACATCACCCCTTTTGCACACACACAGCATCCCTCACACTCACACACAGTGCATCCCTCTAACACACAGTGCACCCCTCTCACAAACAGTGCACCCCTCACACACACACTGCACACCTCACACATACACACTGCACACAAACATATATGTATATATCCTACAGAATCCCTCACACACATACTGCACCCCTAAACACATTACATTCCAGACATACACAAGATCCCTTACCCAACTCTGGCTCATCTACATACATACATACATACACAAACTAGATCCCTATATACACTCTGAATCCTCTATACACACACACACTCACTAGATCTCCTATACACATTCTGGGTCCTTCAAACACACACTAGATCCCCTACGCAAACACTGCACCATCTACACACACACTACATTTCTGACATACACACTATGGATCCCCTATGCATACACTCGATTCCCTGTAAGCAAACACATACTACATTCCCTAAAAACACACTCGCTACAACTATACACACACACACACACACAAACACACTACAGCCAGTATGCACACACTCACTACATCACCTATACACACTATACCCCCTATACATACACACACTCTCTACAGCACCTAGACACACATACATTACATTACACCACCAACACTACACGACTGAAACCAACCTATTAACACAATACCACACCACAATCAGCTCACTCTACACACATGCAATCCCACAGGCAGGCTCCAAACACATGCACAATACTCTTTCCTGGCATTTTTGTCTCCTGGTATCCCATTTATGGAGACATCAGAGACAAGTTTCAAGCAAACCCAGCACAAGCATGTTATTGTATTTGCTTGCGCTGTGCAGAACAAATACAGGGCCTTTTTCTCATGCTAGAGCTCTTCAGCAGAGCTCTGCGCATGGTCTGCCCTGGAAGATCATTAAGCCAACATGTTCACTTTGAGATTATTATTATTATTATATTTATATAGTGCCAACAAATTCCATAGAGCTTTACAATGGGTGTGCTTGTCATTATTGATGACAAAACACACCCTATCTGGCCCCGTCCCCTTCTCAATGGGCCGCTGTGATTAAAAAATGTCCGGGCCAAATTTTGTCCCCAGTCTGGCCCTGTTCTTTACTGTGTTTCCTATACTGCTGCATGAGGTGCTGAATTTTAAAGAAAGCTGCCAATGAATCAGAATACAGATAAATATCAAAACATGTGCAGAGACAAGAAAGACACCGATACTATTAACATGGAGAAATTTATCAAAGTGACATATTCAGAAAGGTTTTTCATATATGTAAAGGAGAGGAGTTATCAGTGGAATATACCTGCTGGTTCCACTAGTTTCCATGGTGATGTGATGATGTTTCCTAATGATCATGGAAAGACATATATAATAAAAAACATGTTGGTTTCCAAAGTAGAACCTAATTCATCATTCTAGAGCTGCCTCGAAAATTCCAAAAAGAATATTGTTCACTTTTTCCATAGCAGTCCAGTTTTATTTTGTGTATGCTAGTTTTTTCTGTTTTTTTTTTTTTTTTGTCAGTTACAGAATGCTTTAAATTCCTAATCTGATTGATCTCTCCATTGCATCATTTTGAGTCCAGACATCTAGGATAGGGGGGAGCAACTGATACCTCGTTTTTACTGCCATTCTCCGAGTGGGTTTTTTTCTTTTCTCAATTTGAGAGGATCTCATGGATGATACAAGTGAAGTGTTGTCTTTAAATAGCGGTTTGCCTCTGGGATATCCTTCATAGAAATAAATAAAAACTTAGGACAAAATAATTTAATAGCAGGATGAGACTGTATAAAATCAAAAATGTAAATAAATATAATTGTGTACACACAAACACACACACACACACACACACACAGTTTTGTGATACTCATTAACAGAAGATATTTTCAGATTATACCACACAGAAATAATTACAAAGCTCCCCCACGCCAACAGCATACATGTAGTTAGTTGCTTAGTCTGTGTGTATAAACCTGCCAATCTGTGTGTTGGTCTGTTTGTGTTTTTATGCCAACCTGTCAGTCTGTGTTTTGACTTGTATGTGTTTAGCTGTATATGCCTGCAGTCTGTGCATGTCTGCATAATTGCACCAGCATGACAGACTGATGTATGTATGTATGTCTGTCTGTCAATGTGTGCATGATAGTCTGTCAGTATTTGAATGACTGTGCATGGTGGAAGTTGCATTACACTATTTATCAGGCTATCTATCTATCTATCTATCTATCTATCTATCTATCTATCTATCAATGTATCTATCTATCTATCTATCTATCTATCTGTCTATCTATCTATCTATCTATCTATCTATCAATGTATCTATCTATCTATCTATCTATCTATCTATCTATCTATCTGTCTATCTATCTATCTATCTATCTATCTATCTGTCTGTCTGTCTACCTATCTGTCTGTCTGTCTATCTGTCTGTCTGTCTAATAATCTTTTGTAAATTTCACAAGGAATCAAATTTACCTGAGATAAGTTGCATCTGTAAATGAGCTAAATCTGTAAAGAATCCAGGCGTTGTATTGCCCAAAACTCTATGTTTCCTCAAATCAGTAACAGTTCCAAACTTTACAATCTCTGACTTTTTCCTGTTGTCTCTATGTTTATCTGCTTGGACTGGATGCTTGTTCTCGTGAAAGGGATTAGTCCATCTCTGAATTTCTCCATTTCTGATTTTCGATTCCAGTTCTCGTCCTGTGAATTGAGGGTAAGTGGTAGACAGCACAACAGAGGTGCAGACAACTGGAAGCAAATCCTTTAATAATTCGCCTTTGTGAGCTGGGGTAGGACAGGGAGTTTCACAGACAGCGGGGACAATAGGTCGAAGCCTGGGAAACGATTCCATCGAACCAAATATTGAAGATTTTAGTCCCAAATATCTGGACAGAGAACTGGTTTTCTGTTAGTGGAATTCTTTCATAAAAGTAAGGATTCTAAAACAAGGTGTGCCTCTTGTGCAACGTAAAGCTAGTTACTTGCTGCCCATGGTGATAAATACTGCTTAGATCCCTGTTACCGAGGCCCTGCCTTTCAGCAGTCCGTGCCTTGGAAACACATTTTGAATAGATCTGTTTGTTTCCTTGTTTACATGAAGGTAATTTACCAAGTCTGACTCGCTCTTAGCACAAAATGTCAGTTTAACTATCAGCCTGCTTTATGCTTCAATTTACATTTAAAGTCAAAGTAGCTGTGCTGGAAAAAATATCTAAGTCAGTTATACTTTTAGTCTGAGTATTTTGCATTTAAAAGGATATTATAAGCATATAAACAACTTTAACAGCTTCACGAAGCAGTTTTTGTGGAGTTAAGTGTTTAGGAGTTAAACTGCTTTTGTTTCTGTTCATGTGGCTACCAACACCTCCCTTGGCTCTGACTCACACAGCCTGCATGAAGAAATGGTTTATTTAAATGTGATGCTTTAGAAGCTTTTATCTCCATCTCTGTCAATTTAACTTTAATCAAATACAGGAGGCCATTTCAGGGCCTAAAAGGCTATTGACAGAGCAGGGCGATACAATATTCTAAATAAAACAGAATGTGCAATAAAGGAAGTGTAAACTTCAGATCTCTCAATAGAGGAAGGGTAAGGAAGACTGTGAAAGTCACACGCAGGGAGGTGTGACCAGGGATGCATAAACACAGTTATTTAAATCCTAAATGAAAGAGACTGCAGGGGCATGAGCTATACACCAAAACTGCTAAGGTTTTTTTGGTGCCTATACTATCTCCTTAAGTTTGAAATTCACTTTGAATTCCTGACAAATCTGGCTTTAGTGAATAACTTTGTATGAATTGCATTGGAGTCAAACCATTGGCTATTGACAATTTTTTTTTCTTTTAATGAATTATCTATGAATTAACAATTAATCAATTAAAAACGACTGTAAAATGATAGGATTTTCGCTTTGAAATGAATAAAATTGGCAGACGGGAATATTTCTGAATTACACTTTACATGAACAGTGGGGAGATTACTACTGCTATTTTGTTCTTTTTCTGTTCGCTTTTGGATTTTTTTTGTTGCTGTTATTGTAAATGAGTACACGTTTCTCAGCCCCACCCAAGGGGGAAAAGGATACGTATATAAGAAATACAGGAAATTGGTTTGTTTTTCACTACAATCAAGATGAGCCAGCGCAATAAAACAATGCATTTCATAAGGTTTCATAACTATATCTCCATAATTGTTAACCACTATATAAAAGTTACACGAGTAGGATAGAGGAGGAGATGAGAATAATGTTTCTAATTGTGTGTGGAATCAGCCTCGCCACTGAGCTTTGGAGAAGACTGATTGCCAGCCTCCTGCCTTGCCTGCTATGACTGTTTGTAATTTTATTGAGTTTTCACAGCAATGTTAATGTAATGACCATATGGGCTAGTCCCAAGTAAAATAAAGTTTTAGACAGTTCTACTTCATCCTCAATTTGGAGTGCTGTCTCTTATTGGGGGAATCTGCTACAAGGGATTGCTATGCTCTGCATATTCACTTGCTATAATCACTCCTAAACTTTTGTAAGAGCTTGTTCCTGCTTCGCTTTGTCCTGCAGTGGTTGTGGTGTCAGCTAGAGTACTTTGGGTCCTCAAGAAGCACTAGGAGCATCCTTCAATGGAGGTACTCAGTTGGGTGCCAGGTGATCCGTTACATTGGTGGCAGTGGTGGGATGGCTTCCTAGCCTTGGGAAAACCAGCACTACTTCTGAGATGGAAGGCTCCAGCAGCGACTACAGGATGTGATGCGCAGTATTGAGTATCCTATTCCAGAGGAAAGAGAGACAGAGTGGAGGGTGGCGCTTCGTACCGATCCCTGGAAGGAGGACATCGACGAAATTCGACCCTTCCGGTGCGAGGAAATCCTGACCACTAACCAGCGCCAAGCAGAACAACTAGAGCTGCGGATGCCGTTATTGGGAAACCAGCCCTCAGAGGAATGGGTAAGCGAACTGGAGAAGCTAGTTGAGACTGAGGTGTGGCTGGTTGATTCGTATCGGGCCCTGCGGTGGCATGCTCACCACCTCTACCCAATGCTGATCGAGTACAAGTGTATTGAGGGGGAAGACTACGATGGCCCTGGTTTGTTGTGGGATACTATTGAAACTAGTCTCTGGAGACAGCTGGTCCCTCTCCCCAGCAGTCCAGTGAGTCCCAGGGAGCTGAAGGTACCGTCCTTCCTCCCCAGTGGCAGTGTGTGTCCTTAGGAGAGGAGACAGTTGGTCCCTCTCCCCAGCAGTCCAGTGAATTACAGGGAGACAAAGGTGCTGTCCTTCCTCCCCAGCGGCAGTGTACGTTCTTGGGAGAGGAGACAGTCGGTCCCTCTCCCCAGCAGTCAAGCGAGTCCCAGGGAGCCAAAGGTGCGTCCTTCCTCCCCAGCAGCAGTGTGTCCATCATGGAGCAGAGACAGTCGGTCTCGCTCCCCAGCAGCGGGACAATATATTGAAAGGGGGGACAGTCTGTCCCCCTCTCCAACAGCTGAGAGAGTGTCAGAGAGAGGAGCTTGTTATCCCCTCTCCCCAGTGGCTGAAAGTATGTATGGGAGAGGAGCTTGTTACCCCCTCTTCCCAGCGGCTGAAAATATGTATGGGGGAGGAGCTTGTTACCCCCTCTCCCCAGCGGCAGCTTAGCCCACCAAGGGGAGACAGTAAGCTCCACAACAGTGCAGATGGGACCGTGGTCTCTGCACATGCACCACCGGGGGTAGAGACAGTCGGTCTCCCCCTCCAGCAGCAGGGCTGTTTAGCCAAAGGGGAGACAGTCGGTCTCCCCCTCCAGCAGCAGGGCTGTGTGTCCAAAGGGGAGACAGTCAGTCTCCCCCTCCAGCAGCAGGACTATGTAACCAAAGGGGAGACAGTGAGTCTCCCCCTCCAGCAGCAGCCCCAGATCCCCAGAGAGGAGCCTACCAACTCTTCTTTTCAGCATGGCTCCAACCAGGCTACTCCTGTGGTAGCGCTGGCATGAGGGCAGAGTACTGCGGGTCTCTGCCCACTCAGCAACCCACCAAGGCAGCCTATAAGTACCCCACACAGCCATGGTGAGGCACCTGGACATGGACGAGCTAATCTTTTACCCAGGTGTAGTAACCATGTATTGTGGGTGGGCTGTATTACTGTTTGTGCTTCGTGGGTGGGTTGCTGGACTAACCAGGGCACTGACCGACAGGAGGTCAGATACCCTGTTAGTCTGTATGGAAAAGGAGAGAAATGTGGCGGAACCAGCCTCGTCACTGGGCATTGGAGAAGACTGATTGTCAGCCTCCTGCCATGTGACTATGGCCCCTGGGATGTATTGCCTCCTCTCCTGTACTGCTGAGGATTCCTACCAACTAGGTGGATTTGGCAATGGAGCTTGTGTAGTGCCCTCTGTTGGTAGCAACAGTAATATGCACCACCTGAATAGCAAGACTGGTAATTTGCATATTCGGGTAGATTTGCATATCGCTAATTCTGCATGCAGGAGAGACATTTTGTATTAATTATGGTCTTCCCCACCCATTTATAAATATGTAATTATGTTATAATAAGTCACTGTATGTTGCCTGCTATGATTTGACTGTTTGTAATTTTATTGAGTTTTCACAGCAATGTTAATGTAATGACCATATGGGCTAGTCCTAAGTAAAATAAAGTTTTAGACAGTTCTACTTCACTCTCAATTTGGAGTGCTGTCTCTTATTGGGGGAATCTGCTATAAGGCATTGCTATAATCTCTCCTAAGAGCTTGTTCCTGCTTTGCTTTGAAGGAAGAGAGGTTTGCCCTGCAGTGGTTGTGGTGTTGGCTTGAGTGCTTTGGGTCCTCAAGAAGCGCTAGGAGCATCCTTCAACGGAGGTACCCAGTCAGGGTGCCAGGTGATCCGTTACACTAATAAATATGTTTTTACCTTTTTTTGGAATTGTATCCATTCTTGCTGGTAAAAAATCAGCCACTCCAGGCACCAAAACAACATAGGTATGTATGCAGAGTTAGTTAAAAGCCAGTCAGTGATGCCCAGTCTAATGCTGTGTCAGTTCACAAACACTGTCTTTGCAACTTCGGGGTTAAACCATTGCTGGGCCCATTCTAAAATTGGCCTTAAACTAAGCAATCAAGGAAAGATGGTGCCCAGGGCCTCCTGGTACCATAACAACTTAAATTAAAAATAAGTTGTTATGGTGCTCAGAATGTTTATTTATGATTTGTAAATAAAAACAACTGTCATATATTTGTGGTTAAAGAAATACGGACAGACTTCCATGATCGACCCCACGTGCTATGTCTCCATGGGACACATTGCTGCCTTTACTGATAGCGACCACCACTTACAGTTTACCATTTTTTTTGCATATTGGAAGTATTTCAAGATAAAAAAAATGTGTTTTCCAATTCATTGCAATAGAACTCCACAGGATACAATAGGTTTGCCCAGAGCAGGCATGTTTCACTTGTGATCTTCTGAGCTGGTAGCCACTACTATTTCCTAACGTATAACTTGGCAAAATTACTTATTGAAAAAAGTTTGTAGTGCTTAAATGCACCTAAATGTTTAAGAAGTCCATTTTTATATATGATGATTAAGAGCTTGCAGTCCATTAACTTTTGGTAAGTTGTCAGACTGTAATAAGATGGTTTGTCATCCTACTGTGGGATGGCACCAGGGTATTCCTGACACCATAACTACTACAGCTGACTGTAGTGGTTATGGTGCTTGCAGTGTTGCCTTTATAACATCAGCGACAGCCATTTTGACACTTCCTGACTTGTTGATAACTTCCAATGATCAGCATGGTAACAGGGTTTCTGTAGTTTGTGTTTAAAGCTCAGACAACCTTTCCACTTCCATGTCTCGGGCATTTTTTATGTGTGAATTCATCCATGCTCACTTATATTTGCCATGTTTTAATGTAATACTCCTGCTATTTGCCAAGCTGCTGAGAACGTTTGAAACTTACTAAAATTGGAAATGACTTTATGTACAATTCTTGTAACGGTTCAATGATCTAAATATTAGATATTTGCAAACATTGATTATCTAGTCACTCTGAGTCTCATAATGTTACTTGGAATATGATGGGATTACTGGTATATTGTGAATTAATCACTTTTGATTGAGGAGGACACATTATATTACATCAACGAGAATACTGTGTGTTTCATGAACCTTGATGATCCTTATAAGTTCTTTATTTTGCTTTTATATTTTAGAATAATATCAGAGATTGTCTACTGGGCTAGCACCCCACTGGTCTAAGCACATATTAAGATAAAAGAGGAGGACTGCGTGAATTTTGGATTCCACCAATTCTGAAGGTGTAATAGCACAAGTTTATTTAATTGGTTTACTTTCTCCTCATTCCGAAATGTCATTTTGTATCAGTGTTTATTTTAAATATATACAGGCTGATTTAGCAAGTGTTGTAAATAGTTTAAAGATCTGAGATATTTATTATCCATTCTCATAGGCTGACTTCCAATCATAACTTAGCTCAGCAAGACGTTCTACTTCTCGAGTGTAAGTATTAAGAAGCACAATGCTTTGCAGATGCACAATGCTAGGGAGAAAGCAGACAGAATTCTGTCAATTATAGCTGCAAAAGAGCAACTCAAGATCCAACTGGTTTCTCTCAGTGTTAGAGAGCCAATCATGTCTCTCTAAGAGAATAAATAGGGAGATGCCCAGTTTCCTGAACCCATGAAGTGGCCTTTTCCCCTTGAGTGTCTAGAGGACCCAACGCTGCTAGACTTCCTCCCAAAAATGGATATTTACCTACCTACCTTGTCACATAAATAATAGTAAAGGGGTTACATAGTTACATAGTTACATAGCTGAAAAGAGACTTGCGTCCATCAAGTTCAGCCTTCCTCACATTTGTTTTTTGCTGTTGATCCAAAAGAAGGCAAAAAAACCCAGTTTGAAGCACAATTTTGCAACAAACTAGGAAAAAAATTCCTTCTTGACCCCAGAATGGCAGTCAGATTTATCCTTGGATCAAGCAGTTATTACCCTACATTGAAAGATTATATCCTTGAATATTCTGTTCTTGCAAGTATGCATCTAATAGCCGTTTGAACATCTGTATGGACTCTGATAAAACCACTTCCTCAGGCAGAGAATTCCACATTCTGATTGTTCTTACAGTAAAAAAACCTTTCCTTTGCCTTAGACGAAATCTTCTTTCTTCCAGTCTAAACTCATGGCCTCGTGTCCTATGTAAAGTCCGGTTTGTGAATAGATTTCCACACAATGGTTTGTATTGGCCCCGAATATATTTGTATAATGTTATCATATCCCCTCTCAGGCGACGTTTTTCTAAACTAAATAGGTTTAAATTTGTTAACCTTTCTTCATAGCTGATATGTTCCATTCCTTTTATTAATTTTGTAGCCCGCCTCTGCACTTTTTCTAGTGCCATAATATCCTTCTTTAGAACAGGTGCCCAAAATTGCACAGCATATTCAATATGGGGTCTTACCAGTGATTTATAAAGGGGCAAAATTATATTCTTGTCCCGAGAATGAATGCCCTTTTTCATGCATGACAATACCTTACTGGCCTTGGCCACTGCTGATTGACATTGCACATTGTTGCATAGTTTGTTGTCTATAACAATTCCCAAGTCCTTTTCATGTGTTGTTATCCCTAATTCGCTTCCATTAAGGGTATACGTTGCTTGTGTATTCTTTACGCCGAAGTAAAGAAAATAAAATCCTGTATAAATATGTAATTCTTACCATGTCAAGCTGATCCCTCTCAACCAATGAGCTAAGCCCTACACCTCTGGGCTTAGCACAGGCAGACAGATTCCAGCTAAGAGAAGGCTGCAATGGAGACAGGGGGCGGTACCCAGTGTATCACAGGTAAGAGTGAAAACTCTTGGCACACACAAGGTACTGTAGTAATTATAGTGCTTGGAGTGTTCCCTTAAAGGGGCACTGTAACCGTCTGGAGACTTTGCAGAATTTGATATTGCCCCTGTAGGTAGGTGGCCATGGTGGGCAGGTAAAGGTGAGTTCTACTTACATGAATCTGTCCCATGCGGGAGCGGCAATCTCCCTCCTGTGGGTCCTCTTCAGCCGATGTCAATGCTTTACTCTAAAGCATTGAGGTCTATGGAGGATCCAGCAAGGCAAAGCCAATTCTTCGCAGCCATCACTGATTACGGCTGGGGGTGATTGACACTTGTAGAAGACAGTAACTCTGCCCAGTGTCTAGAAGTGTTAGGCATAGGAAATATACAGAGGCAAAATATCGCTTGAATTTCAGTGACATTCCAAAACAGTCAAAACGAGTATGGCATAAAGATGACCGTGCCGCTGTAACCTGTGCGTTACCTTGAATTAGATCCAAAGATTGTTCATGAATAGCTATGTTGCTGAATGCTCTACACAAGCATATCATCACATTGTGGTTTCACTGGCTAATTTCCAGAAAGAGATCTGTAACTACAATACTTTTCAGTGTGGTTTGTAAAACCTAGCACTGGAGTTTTAATAAGTTCATAAGTCATGGTTCAAGCTCCTGCCAAAATGAACTGTTAAGGAAATATATGAATCATGTAAGAACATTTATCTCTATTGTAAATAGAAACATTGATCTAGAGTGGTACATATGCACATGAGTCCAAATTATTGTGTAACCAACTAGTAAAGGTGGAGTAGTTACCATGGAAACCAATGGAATGTTTTATTAGACTAATACTCTTTTAGAATGTTGCAATATGTCAACGAGTTACAGGAATATTTCTAAATAATAATATTTAGAATAATGTTTGCGTCCAAGTTACTATCTTATAGTAACATTTCTAACATTTCATTGGTTAGTGAGTGCACCCTGTTATTGTGTATCTTATTAATTTATTTATAAATTTGAAAGAAAGTCTGAGCCATTCTGATATGTCAAAGAAAGGCCCAGGCCAGCCGGGTGTGTTGGTTGCATTGTGCAGCAACCATTGCAACTGCACCTGATTTTGGTGATGCTGGAGCACAGGAAAAGATGACATGCAGGAGATGATGGGAATTAAAATAATAGCTCGGAAGTTAGAGCTCCGATTATAGCATTCAATTGTAGAAATAACAACAAAGTAAATCTTGATATTGTAGCGAAGACATACATTCACAGCATTCAATGGTTTGTGGTATTTTTACAAGATACAAACCTGTGGTTTCATAACACAGTGTAAAACTGAGCATCATTTTGACATCAAAGTGGCGTGCAGGCATTTCAAAGCTGCCTAATGCAAGCTGTCTGATATTCAGACATGGCAAGCTGTTCTTTTTTGGCTGTGTACAAGTATCCGCAGACCAAGGCATAATGTGTCACATGGAAGAGTGAAGCATGAACAATGAGATGAAGCATGTAGATGAAATGCAAAATGGTATCAGACAAAAAGAGATTGTGTTTGCAAGTTTCTTAACTCTAAACGATATTGTGGTTTGACAGTGGCTCATTCGGGCAAAGTCAAGTTTCAGCTGTTCCTGAGATCATGTTTACTTGACATGATGTTTTGCAGGGTTAGTTTAACTCTTCAGTGTGCAATAGAGCTTGCAAGGAACACAGATATGAAAGTAAGTTTATTAATGTAGATGTTCACCTAACGTTCTCTGCAGGAAAACAAAATATATTTCAACATTGATGCATTCAGTTTTTGAGAAAAATATTGTAAATCATTTTATACTTATTTTGTGGTTCTGATATGCTGACTTTAATCTGTATGTCTACATGTTAATGTATTAACCCACCAACAGTCGCTAATGGCAGCTCCTCGGCCAAACATTAGAATATGGAAGCTATGTGCAACTTTGGCACATGCGATGGTTCAGGCAACTCTTTAACAGCAGACTTCGTAGGATTTGTAAGCAGTAGTCTGTAGAGTTTAGAGCAAGATATGATAACAAAAAACCATGGATTGAGCAGCAATTATAAGATGAAAACACCTTAATAATGAGAGAGGTCACGAAAGAATGGTGACATACGTTTTAGCTGTCAGAAAGTCCATAAATAACCACCCTTTGAAGTTTGGTGTGCAGAATAGCATATCTGAATTCAAAACACATTGAACCTTGAAGCAGATGTGCTAGAGAAGCAGGAGGCCACGCTAATATACATTTTTTTTCACCCAAGTAAAGTAAGATGAGGTTAAATTAAGCATGTGATAAACAAATGTGGTGAAGAAGATTAGAAAACCGTAACCTCTTCAATAGTTAGTAAACATGCCATCTAACCCACTAGTAACAGAGACTTGAAGGAACACTATGGTCACGAGAATTGCTACAGCTTAATGTAGTGGTTCTGGTGTCTACAGCCTGTTCCTGCAGTCTTAGCACTGTAAACACTGCCTTTTCATTGCTACCTTGTCACACCTCTACTCTAGTGGAAGTCACTCAGGTGGCCACTAGAGGTGCTTCCTATCTCAGTGCTGCACAGTACGCAGCATCTAAGTTCAGTTTCCCAATGCTCTGCATAGAGATGTATTGATTCAATGCATCTCTATGCTGATTTGAGCAGCGCAGTGTTTTATTGCCCATGTGGTATAGCCTCCCAATGCTTTTCTATGGATTGGCTGAAATCATTCAAATAATGATCTCAGCCTAGGAGGCAGAGTAAGGCCAGGCCAGCCGCGGCAAGACAAGATGTGGTGTGGGAACAAAAGTGACTAAAAACACCTTTCTATGCGATCGGGGGGGGGGAGAGATTCCTGACACTATAGCATTCATTTAAGGAAGGGTACATTTACTTATATATATACAAACATAACAGGGGAATAAATACTCTACTTCCAAGGGCAGCCTTAGGGTGTGTGAGTTGTTCAATGGTACAAGTTGAATACTGAGAGGAGGTGATGATCCACAGCCTTCGCCATAGTTGCCAGAGGTGCTTGCCATTCAGGAGCACTGTCATCAATCCAGTGTGCTGTAACTGTATGCCACTATGATGTGAGCCTAAAGCTCTTAATAATTGTACAAATCTGTTTTCCCATATTACGTAATGGAGAGAGTGAAATTAATGTCTCTGCTTCTTAGCACTGTCTGGAGCCTCTTAAATATTAACATACACTGCAAGGGCGCCTGTGTGGTCTATGAGTGTGTTTTATACACTGTTATTATTAATTACCTCCTCCCTTGACTACCACAACAAAATCTCACTCAAGCACACACTACCCCTTTACAACAAAAATGAATAAGACTGCCAGACTCATCTACTTGACCTCCCGCTCTTCCCGTACCTCATCAGTCTGTTAATCCTTACTCTGGATTTACATAATTTCTGTATTAAAACAGGAATCTTAGTCCTTATAGACCAAGCCCTCTGTATAACAAACCTTGCAGAAATTATAAATACAATTGCCACAAAAATGGTTCAAAGTAATCCATGTGAAACAGAATGACTTGTCCACTTTTGTAAAACCCCTTACTGGCGAGCTGCTAAAATCCCTCCAATGAAGCGTTGGTTCTTCAAAATTCCAAGTTTAAAAACAGAAATTAATTGGCCAGTAACTTCACAAAACCTTGAGAAATCTATGCATTGCTTAGCTCCGAGATGAAGCTGAATATATAGTTCATGCAGAAGCATGCATTATACTTCCATAATGTTCGAAATGTATTGTAAAATGCAATGCATATGTGAAACCAGACATTTGTGACATATTGTCACAAATATTGGCATACACTACTGATAAACTGCCCAATAAACAGAACCCTGGATACGTATTCACCCTATGACTTTTAGCATTAGAACCTGCAATTAAAATGGATTTTATTGGTATTTGTACAATTTGTTAACAAGTGATATTTAATTTAGTAAACATATTCAAAACAATTTATTTTAATTATAGAAAGAACAAATCTATGTGAATTTGAAAGGCACTAATAATGAAAAAATAGAAATAACCAAATGAATAAAAAAAGGATTAGAAAATGACCATTGCGTCCTCCCCTCCCCTCCTCCTTCTTCTATCTCCTTTTTCATCCTCTTCGGGCGATATGTCTTTCTCTTTACTTTCTCTCAATATCTTCAATTCTTTTTTCTCGTTTTTCTCTCTCTTACCTTGGTTTTCAAGGGAATGATGTTTTTATTCTTTACCAGGCATGATTCAACCGCTGGAGGAACAGGGAATCCTACGGGCAAATGAAGTCGTTGATAAGTAAGGGCTCCATCAAGTCGCTTAACGGCCTGGATATAAACCGTAAAAACCCTTGGTGGGCGGAAAGTCTCAAAGGCTAAAGGTGTTGGCTTGTTTATATTTACTTGAATTGCATTATGTTGTAAAGAAAATACTCATGTTAAGGCTTCTGTGCAAGCCAAAAGTTGCTGTCTACTTGCAGTGCCTATCAAGTGAAAAATAAAGAATAAAAAAAAAAAAAAGGATTCAAAAAATCTAATATACTTAGAGAAAAGTATAAATGTATGAAAATAACACAGTTAAAAAACAAATGCATAAAACCATTGCATTCTAACTGATATATATATATATATAGAAAGAGAGAGAGAGAGAGAGAAAGTCCTAATTCTCAGAGCAGTTAGGGTTTAAGGCCGAGCTTTTGGGAACCTGGAAAGTAGCAATTTAGACCATAGAGTGATGGGTCAGGCAGCGCTTGCTATTTAAATCACCCAGTTAGTTAATATGCTGGATGTAGTACATTTAAAGTCAAATTAAAAGTTTTCTGGAAGACGTGTCTCATATAAAACCTATATATAACAGTGAGTATTTTCCAAAGTATTTTATAACATCATTTGCTATAATTTTAATTAACATATTTGTGTCACGTTTGTGTCATCAAGGGTATATACATCTTGTGTGTGCTCAAAAAGGAAATATCTGTATCTCTTAAAACTGGTGAAATTAAATCTTTACAAAATGAATTTTATACACAGGTTAATATGATCAAAACAGGAAATTTGAATATATATTTTTAATATAATTTTTAATGTTATGCATTTAGAAAAATACATAATTGATTTTAACAAGGTCTATTCAGAAAAATGACAAATATATGAACAAAAAGAAAAACACACAGTAAATACAGGCCCCACGGGTCAAGTAATAGTCCTTGTTTTTAATGCTGATTTTGACATTTTGGATTGTGGTGGGCTTATCTAGGACTGGATGCTGAGCCTTTCCTTTCAATTTGTTGCATGTGCCTCAGTTTATGAAGTATTCCATGAATATCCTAGACACGTGGGGAGAATGGAAAGGCATTTAAAAACAAGGTAAAGTTCAGAGGAGGTAATGACTATTAAAAGCTTTCCCCACCCACACCTTGGAAACCCACTCTGCAACTGTGTCATCCAAAAAACTAACCCTTCATTGTAAACGATTACAGTATTTTTTCCTGTACGTGGTATACATCATACCTTTACTTCTTGTGCCACTTTATCCCACTCCCTCTAGAATTTTAGCTCGTTTGAGCAGGCACCCGTTCCTGTCCATCCAATTCGTCTTGTTGCAAATACTTGTCTGTTAGTCCACCTATTGTACAGCGCTGCACAATTTGTTAGCACTTAATAAATAATAATAACAATAACAAACCAAACCAAATTCAACCAAATTGAATTTGGACCAAATTCGAACTAAACCAAACAGATTCAACAGATTTAGTAGAAGTAAAAGGAAAAAAGCAAATGACTCAAATTAAGGAGGGACTGTCAGTTTTTGTTAGTGAAAGTCCCTCAATTACACAACAAATACATGCTACTGAAGTGTTTACATTGGAGTCAAGTATGAGAAGCACATCCAATTGCCTCTGTCAGCCTATCATGCTTTGTGATAGCACATTGTTCTGTAGTAGTGATGTGCATGGTACCATTATACATTACTATATGATATATCATTATATGATGCACATTATATTGTGAACAATTATTTTAGTAGATGCTGAATTTAAATCATGCCTGAAAGGTTGATTTGTTGATTAAAGTCTAGCAACTGAAATAACAGAACTAAAAATACAACAAATTAGACACTGATATAGAACTAAATATTTAATAATTCTGAAGAGGCGGGTTAGTATTTTGGTTCTGCATTGCTCTTGCAGATCAGTTTGATATGGAAATGATACACATTCCCTTTGTAAAAGCATACATTTGTAGTGAAATCGGGCAAGCTGAGAAGGACATAAATGGTAAAAGTCCACCCCTTCCAATTACCACATGGTCCATTAATCCCATTGGGATCTCTGTCAGGCCAGCTATGAGGGGAATCTTCTGACCCCCCTCGTCAGCCTGTTTGGGTCTGGTGGCCTGCTGGCATGCCATAGGCCGTAGGCTGCCGAGCCAGGGTATAAAGGGTTAATCCATAGAAATATGTCATAGCTTTATATGTCAAACATCTTTGTGTGGTCTCAGATAAAGAGACCTGTGTTTTGATTAGTATGGATATATGTTTAAAGGAACACTCCATTGTTCGTCAACAATTCAGTAGGTATACTCCCCCCCCCCCACACACGGAAAAATAAAATGCATGTAACTTCTTTTGCATGTTTTCTTTGGTGGTATATTACAAATTTACTTACAGATCTAGAATATGCAGCTACGGCAAGACCTTCCCTCTTTCCCCAGCACAGACCCCAATCTTAAGTTTTAGTCCATAAATCCTTACTTGCCCTCATTTACACTCTAGGAATGATTGCCAGCCTGTGGGGGAACTCTTTTCTAACAAAGACAGTGAATGTGCAACATGTTTTTTTTCATTTATTTGTTTAATAATAGTCTTGTGTTGTATTGCTATTAGGGCTTATGTAGAGCAAAGTAATGAAGGAAATAAATTCAGTACTGAGTAGTTTTGAGATGGTGTTTCATGACTATATATCTAATTTCAAATTGATACCTGCTTTGCGGCATTAAACATTGAGTGGTTTAATGCATGCAATAGTTTGTAAGCATCACAGATGACATTTGAGGTCTGAGAGACATGTGTGTCATCCTGCCAAAGGTAAAACGGCTAGTTAAATCAACAAGTAAACATGTCAACCATTGAAACCAATGTTCTCTGTAAAAGTAGGACATCTAAGATAAGACACACGAAATGAACTACAAGATTTGTCCAAAGTCTTCAAAATATATTTGCATATACACATTGTCTATACAATAGTCAATATACAATATCTATGCAAAATTGTATAGTTATATGCTATGTTATTTTGCACACAGTTTTACGCTATGGTTTTTTTTTGCACTTTTTCATAGCGTTTCCCCTATTTTATTACGTATACACATTGCATTGTATGGGCTTGAGTAGTGCCCAGAGGGGCTCATATATTTATAACCATTTTTCTTTTCTTGATACTAACATTTTTTAGAGTGTGAATGTGAAAGCATTCATTCAATAGATAACGTTTCTCTAGGCACAGCTCAGTTCCCTAGTATAGCAAAGCTAAGAAACGCAGCTCGCATTGGCTGTTATGATACTTGGAGGGTATGTAACAAGTACATTTCACCATTACAAAACTGAGCTTTCAGTGCAGATTTCTTCGACAAAAT
Source organism: Pelobates cultripes (assembly GCA_933207985.1). Classification (NCBI taxonomy): domain Eukaryota; kingdom Metazoa; phylum Chordata; class Amphibia; order Anura; family Pelobatidae; genus Pelobates; species Pelobates cultripes. The sequence continues at coordinate 269,296,284 of OW240916.1, read as the reverse complement.
GTTCAATGAGAAAGATTTCAGAGAAACTCTGGTATTAAGAAGTGATTTGTAAATCCAGCCAGTATTCGCCTTTTTCTGCTTCCGTAATAGGTATGTCTCGTACATTTATCAGTCATGTCTGTGTTTCCGGTCAATACAACTAATTTTATTAAAGGGACACTTTGAACCCCTAAAGGACTTTAGCTTGTTGAATTGTTTTATGTTTTTCAATGTTTTATGTGGAACTAACGCTGGTGCAACCACGCCAGCGCCCGCATGCTGGAGTGGCCCATCACTTCCTCCCAAAGAGAAAGAGAGCACCGAGCAGGAGGGAGGAGGAGGCACTGCACACGTAGCAGTGGGGAGAGAAAGACAGGTGGAGTGAGCTGCTGTTGCAGGGCCCACACACATCAGCCTCAGCCAGCAGCACCCCAAGCAAGCCACCCTCCTGCAGACAAAAGGTAAGCTAAGAGGGGGTGACTGCAAATATAAACAATGTGTGTGTGTGTATCTGTGTGTGTATGTTTAACTGTGTGTCAAGCTGTATCTGTGTGTATGTATATCTGTGTATCAAGCTGTGTGTATGTGTATCTGTTTGTCTGTGTATTTACATGAATGTAGTTGTATGTGTCTGGAGAGAGGAGCTGATGGAAGCTTAATATATCATGTTGGCTGGGCTTCTTCTTCACTACACAACACCTGGCAGCACAATGCCACTGCACCACCAGGCAGTGTAATGTCCACCCTCCCTGGTCATATGTAAGAGGTATGGAGGGGAGAATACAATTAATACATTAATGATAAACATTTTGAAAATTAAAAAAAACAAACCTTTCCCCCACACAATGCAGCCCCTATCCTACCCCACATATATACACACACTCTGCATCCACTACACACATGCACTCCATTAACTACACACCACCACATCCACTTTACACACACTGAATCCTCTACACACACACATAAACTGTATCCACTACACAGACACAGTACATTCACTACACACACAGACTCTGCATCCACTCTACACACACACTGCATGTTTGTGGGCAGACTAGAGCGGGCACTGTGGGCAGATTCAGGGTCGGGCCCTGTGGGCGGACTTAGTTGTGGGCCTCCTAGGGCCCAGACCTTAAGCTGTGTAAGAGGCCCCAAAATTTATGATGGCAGCCCTGTTACAGCCCCCTGCTTTCAAGCAGAAAACTGGTCCTACTACTTCCGGGTTTGCTTATCTCTGTGCTAATCTCAAGAGGCAGCAATTTCTCATTGCTCCTGCCTTGCAAAAACTTCTCAACTGAGCTCTATTGAGAAGTCTGTGATTGGACAGCCATGGAAAGTCTGGCCTGGGGAAGAAGGTAGGTAGCGGACAAGAGAACTGCAGTTTTTGCAAGCTGTTTTCACAAATGCTCCCAATTAAAAAATGCCTAGTGAATGCATTCATGTTTTTATTTGGGGTATATCTAATAATAATTTATATAAATTTCTTTATTTGGACAGTGGAGTGACCCTTTACCATTAAGTACATATCCACAAGTACAATTTGGTGTCTATGCCAGTGTAACAATACCAGAAGGGCTTAACCAAACTTATTGTAAACTAAAAAAAAAAAAGTGAAAATCTGTATTGCAAGATATTGGAAAAAGCAAGAGCCCCCGAATTGGTGAGACATAGTGAACCAAATAAATTATCAGTGCATAATGGAGAAGGGATTTTATTTAAAGAATAATCAGTTGAACCTATATGCCAAAATCTGGGATAAATGGGAAAGATATGCCGATACACAAGTTAGGCACTCTTAACTGTTTAACCATTGAGGAGCGCTTAATTATTAAAGAATACCAGATTGATTAATAGACAATGGTATAATGAATGTTTAGTTGAGTGTTTGTAGTTACCGTATTAATTTAATGGATATTTTGCAATATATTAAAGGAAAAATAAAAAAATAATTTTTTTTGTAAATTTGTAATGTCAAACCAAGCAACTGAGAAATAAATGATGAAAAAGTTGACTTTATGCCAATCTGATATATTTCTCAAGAAAAAAAAAAAAAACTAAAAAAAAGAAAGGGGCACAATCACCACAACTCAGCAGTTAGTCCAGTCTGGTAATTTGTAACAAATCTCCTATAAATGTTACAGATGTAGAAATAATGTATATACAATACAGCTAATACCCCATCATTCACTTAGGTGGGGGTATTAAGTCCATGTTATATATATTTTTACTACATCTGCTATGATTCTAGAAAATGAGTTACAATTACCAGATAGATTAAGATTAAATGTATTGTAGCCCTAATCCTAACTTTAAAAAAGGAATTTAAAATGTACATAGCATGTCTTGTGTTGGCTTTCACGTCACACATGGTTCATGCATCTATAACAGGACTTCTCCCTCCCCCATATATAATGACTGGCAAAGTAATTTTATATGAGACATGGCTTCCGTTATGGGTGATATCCTCAACTAGAACGTATTAAAGAAGCAGATGGCTAATTCCACCAGCTGGATTTTCTCCGTATCTTGCTTTCTCTATTTCTCTTTCCCATCCCCCTTTTATCTCTCTCCCTTTTTATTATATAGTCTCCTACCTGTTCAAACTTGCATCACTTTACCTCCACTTTTAGAGGTTAAAGATACATTTCGATATTTGGTATATACGGTACAAATAACCGTTAAAAATTAGAGGATATATATATTTCTTCCTTAAGTTTAGTAACAGGTATGAACACTATTTAGTGATCAACTGTGGGATTACTGATGACGGAGTCAGAATTTGACTTGTCCGATATTCTGATCCTGAGGCTAATATTATGATATTGTGTTTAGATTTAAGTTCATACTTTACGGATGTCTTTTATCAAATAGATAATAAAGGTTATTTTTTTAAACGCTATTAGGCTGGATCTCTCTGGTTTTGCATATACTTTCTATTCCACCAGCTGGATTGTTCCTTGAGCAGCTCAATCATGCTTATAGAGGCATGCGTATCATGCTTATAGAGGCAATCATGCTTATAGAGGCTCATAAGAGGCTTATGAGCTGCTGAAGAATTTTAATAATTTTTTGGCACTACATTGTCTGTTTTATACTTAAACATAGATGAACTTACTGGGAGCTTAAAAAGCTGACAATTCTCTACAAGGTCTTGGAACCCTCTGTGCTTCATAAGAGAAGTATCAGTGACAGGATCCAGATTTTCTGGATTAAGTTCTCTGAATATGTGTTCGATGTTCTGTAAAGGAAAAAGAGAGAAAGGAAATTATAAAATATATTTAAAGAAAGTACATAGCATGTTAAATAATATTATTATGTATTTGAGAACATAACTGCCTTTTATAGCTGTGTAATGGTCAGCCTTGAAATGTTTCTTTTTTGGATCCTTGTATCAACAAATGTCACAATCACAGACGAGTTAGCAGTAACTCTTCATAATGATTAGGCCAGGCTCCTTGCTGCTCTATTGCTGTGACATAAGGGGTTGGATTCCTTATGTGGGTTATTAACCTATTTTTTTCCAATACTGTGGCACAAGGTATTAAAAACCTAACCATTACAGGAGCACTATAACTTTAGATAAATAGTTAAAATGAGCTTTTTGACTACCTTATTCGCTCGGTGTGCCTTTCTTGATGTGACTGCCACTCCTCCATTGGCTGAGATCATCAATACTGATGATTTTAGCCAATCCAATGCTTCTTCATAGGGAAGCATTGGAAGCCTTTTGTGGAATCACTCAGAATCTCCTTATAGAGTAGTATCAACTCAATGCATCTCTATAGGAAGTGTTCGACATCTCCATGTTGAGCGTGGAGACACTGAATGACATTCCTGCAAAGTTTGATGTATCGTACCAAGAAGACTTTTAGACTGACTACTAGAAGTGGTGATAGTTATGTAAACACTGCATTTTCTCATTGACAGTCTCTTTGCACCAGAATCACTACATTGAGCTGTGGTGGTTCTGGTGCTTAGACAGTCCCTTTAACCTCTCGACTGAACAAGTTCCCCATTGGAATACACAAAAATCAGGTGCACTTGTGAATTCTTATCAAAACCGGTGTCAAGATCTCAAATAAATGGCATAGAAGAAGGTCTTCCTGACCTACATACAGTTGTCAGAAGTCATTATAAGTTGCATTTTCAGTTGAATTTTTGGAAATCACTTGAAGCATTTGTCGTGTTTAGCTAGTCCAATGGCTTTTGCTTAATTTGTTCATTGCAAATAGCTGAAAGTCTGTAAAGTTTGACTATAAACCTAATTTTCAATGGGGCTTGAATAATTTTGATTACATCTGTATCTGAAGTGTGATGTGGATTGGACTGTTTTCGATTTGAGGATGTACACCTAGTACAAAACGCATCTCGAGATGCAGTATTTATACTAATTAGCCACACATGGCTACTATTGGACACACTACAATTAATATACACTGACCCTCCAGTTTCCTATTGATTTTACTGTTGTATTTATTTCTTCTCTCTATGATACTGGGTTTTCCAGTTTTTGATACTACAGCCCCTTTGCTTTTCACCTTCCATAAGCTGTGTACAGCGGTGGGACATCTTCTATATTTATATGCTGGTCCATGTAATGAACGCTGCAATTTGAGCCAAGTTAGGGCTCTCAATTCAGTAAGTGATCTGAACTATAGAGTCTGGCAAGAGATTATTCCAACAAATACATATTTTCTACATACATTTTATTTATTTGTTACACAGCTCTCACATACTTTGATGTGTATTGATTTTCATATTACACATTCTATTTTTACACTACTAATTCACATCACATTCTCTTTAGTGTGATGATTTATATATCTCAGTTATACATTTTATATATTTATTACCCTTTTGGCATTTTTTTATATTGCACTATTTTTGGTTTGTTTTTTCTTTTACATGTATGCCATTTTTTTTTAGATCTGGACACCCATTTTGAGAAGTATTAAGTCTATGTGTTTCTATGTATTTTTCACTCATGGAAGAGAGTACAGTCATTTTTGGAGTGTTTATGCTGCTCATATTGTATTATAGCAACTTTTAATTATCGCTTTTGTGTTGTTGTAAAGTGCACCATTGAATATTCCTCATTTCAAAGCCATGGGGGGGGGATTAGGTAGGACGTAGCAATTGCTCACACCCACTGCATGTCCCCAAGTGTAGATTTGTCACACAGCCTGCAATTGTCTATGAAATTACCTAATGTGAGTCCTATAATACATTTGCACAATGCTGTTCAGTAAAGCAGAAATACATATAATTCATAGATTAGGCTCTGAAGTTTGTATGTGTCATCTCATGTGATAATACAATTTGCAAAATTTAAATGGAAACAAAGAACATGATGGTCACAGCATTGCAATAAACGTACCTTGCTATAATCATTTGTCTGGTTATTAAGGGGGCCAAATCTATGGTTATCTCCGTCTTTGATAGCACCATGCTGGAGAACACGCAGGACTTCTTGTAGTGTAATAGTTACTTCTTCTGTGGTCTCTGCTAATTCTATTTCATTTTTAGTTATGTTTCTGCTCTCTTGAATGGAGTCCATAGTGGGAACAGACTTGGTGTAAAGAGAAAAAGATAACTGTATGATTTTGCTAACTGTATTGTAATGGATGTGGAAGACCACCTAATAGGCATTTGGCTTCAGTGTAAAGACAACATTAATTTCTTTGCTACCAGCACGTTTTGATTGAAAAAATATTAGCATAACATTTATGTGAAGCAAGGAATGCATAGCCGGCATATAAACATATTTGAAAACAGCAATTTTGTTTAGAGATTACTTTGCAGACAAACGTAGAAATGTAAATGATGTAAATATCTAGTTGTGTGTGGTTTCCCCACTGCAAACACCTGTCTGTCTCCCTGCACTCTTGTAGGTAAGTGCGAGTGGGATGAATAAAAAAGTGAATTTCAAGTTTAGGATCAAATTAGCCCAGCTTTAAAAAGTTAACTTTCAGCTGGGCTACACTGGCCTTTGATTTGCTATAGCACATTGTAAAAAAGAAGTAGGAAGTGAATGCAGGTGCAAAGCATCATATTCCATTTCTCAACTAAACAATAGCTGGACAAAGCTAAGGATGCTGGCTAGTCCGAGGGGATTGGTGAAGCTTTGTGAAGTGTTTTTACATTGCTTCTGCAATTACTGCTGGCTATATACACTTGGCTGTGTTTGTGTCTGGTGTAATGAACTTTGCACATTTAAAACAGGGGCTTTAGGGATATGCTTAATGGTTTATCAATTTTTTTTTAAGCCCCCCTCCCAGCTCCACTACATCTAACTGTCCCCCTAGTCACTCCCTAATGCCCCTAAGCCCCATATTACCTATTTTTTCATTTTTCTTTTACGCCCGGACCTAGGTCCTGGGCACCGCCATCTTTGTGTGGGCAGATGTAGTCTCTGTGGGACATATCATCTGCCCACACTAAATAGCACTTTGAAACTCCCGCGCATGCCCAGTTAAACACTTGGGCATTCGCTATTGTCCGAAAGACGAAGGAATGAATAGAAATTTCAGACGAACAAACACCGAATATGTGTGTGTGTGTGTGTTCGTTCGTTCAGTTAATTACAAGGAGGGAGTGCCCCTCGAGTAGGGGTATATCTACTAAACAGTGACTGATGTGAAAAAAAATATATATAAAAAAAGCACCACCCCTCCAACAAATGGCCCCATGGTGGGGCATCTATTAACTAACTAAATACTTCTAAATAAATCAAATTTTAAAAAAACAGAGCCTGATTGGTTACCTGTAAGGCTCACTATTTATCTATCAGAGCAATCTTATTGGTTGGCTTAAAGCAACCAATCAGAGCGCTCTGAGTCAAACTGCAGCGTGTGGGAAGGCTTTATAAGCCTTTCCTCGCCCTGTGGAGCTCAGTCTGTGCAGTGCCCTTCGCTGGGTGAAGATGGATAAATTTTTTTAGCGTTGGGATTTTTTTTTTTTGCATATTTTTTTTCTGCGCTCAGGTTTTTTTACATTTTATAAGTTCGAAGAGTATTATGGATTTTTATTTGGCTTTTTCTGAGGCTGAAAAAAGAAGACATCAAATGGTAAGTATTTTTTAAAATATATTTACAAGTATTCAGTTTTTTAGGGTGAGGGGGGTAGGTAGGGCTTCATTTAAAAAAAATTTGGATTGGGGGTGACTAAGGGCTTGGGGACCCCTAGTCACCTGGGTGAATGTTTTTACGTTTAGCCCCCACCGGTAGCCCATGAGTGCACCCCGGGGGTAGGACAATAGGTCCCCTCCATTGTCATTTAGGGCCCCCACCACCAGCTCATGGGTGGGGGCTGGGAGGAGGACAATAGGTCCCCCCCCATTTTCATTTATGGCCCTCACCCGCCAGTCATGGGTGTGGGACAAGGGGGACCCTATGTCCCACGTTTAGTTGAACAGCCCCCACTCGCGGGGCACGGTTAGGGGATTGGGGGGGACACTATGTCCCCCCTGCTAGTTAATAGATGCCCCACCATAGGGTCATTTATTTGGGGGTGGTGGGCTTTATTTATTTTTTACAACAGTGAGCAGTCACAGGCTGCTCACTGTTTAGTAGACATGCCCCTACTAGCGGCATAGCGAGTAGGGGAAAGATTAATTACTACTAATAAGTAATTTTTACTTAGTATTAGTAAAGTTGTCTGATACACCAATCTTGGTCTTTCAGCCTTTTACCGTGGGAATTAGAGAGCTAACTACTAAGCGGCTGCAAGATGCAGTCGCAGCACGGATTGGAATTTAATTCATTCAAATCAAATTTCGAACCGACCTAAAAGTACCGAATGTCGTCCTGACATGAATGAACAAGGTGTTCTCATTCTGTTAGGACGAAATTTGGCAGTCTTGCCGGCGTTCTGTCTAAATGACAGGATGTTCGGGAATAGTGAAAGCAGGCATAAAAGACCACAAAGGAAAGGGTGAGTATTGAGGGAAAATTTCTCTGACCCACAGGAAGTGGGTCAGAGCAGGTCAAGCGTAGGAAAAATACATAAGACAAAATAGTCCCTACTTTGTCTTATGTTTTAAAGAAAACTAGAGCAGACAGAAAGAAAGGAAGAACAGATCCTGAGAGAGGGAGATAAAAGGAAGCGATTTGGGAAAGGTAAGTTGGGCATGACAGTGCCGCTATAATGTGGTCAACGCCTGCTGAATCCACAATGCATTATACATTGCCATAGGTCCCACATTTGTTCATAATTACCTTCCTGTGGTAGACTAAGCAGGATGCAATGGCTAAACTAGAAACAGCATACAGGCTCATATTTTTTTAATGTAGTTTGAAAATGACTACCTTAAGAAGTACATTATCTTCTGGTTTCTTCAGGAGAGGTTTCCCAGTAGCAACACTTAATGCTCTATAGAAACCATCTTTAGGATCAGGATGGCAGGCAAAATACAGCAGCATCTCTGTATAATCAAGAAGGGCAGGATCTCTTTTCCGATTGGCAAACAGCTTAAAGAAAAACTGGGAGATAAAAAAAATATTAAAAACAATTTTCTCACAATATGTTCGTCCTTTTTTTGGAAAACCACAACACAAAAGAATGGGTAAAGTTTTTTTTCAACCTAGATTGCTATGTAAAAGAAACAAAGTAAATGTGCTTAACTAGGACAGTGTGTGGAGTAGAGATGTCGCAAACTGCTCGCCGAACTGTTCGCGAACTGTCCGCCGGCGAACAATAGCGTGTTCGCGTTGGGCGAACATATGCGATTTCCGGTCCGCCCCCTATTCGTCATCATTGAGTACACTTTGACCCGGAACCTCACAGTCAGCAGACACTTCCTGGGAGGGAGGGTCTGCTGCTGATTGGCTGGAATGTGTCTGCTGACTGTGAGGTTCCGGGTCAAAGTGTACTCAATGATGACGAATAGGGGGCGGACCGGAAATCGCATATGTTCGCCCAACGCGAACACGCTATTGTTCGCCGGCGGACAGTTTGCGAACAGTTCGGCGAGCAGTTCGCGACATCTCTAGTGTGGAGATTAAGGATATTCAAATCATGAGGAAAGGATTTTACTGTGGCGGACAGTGGAATGAAAGACTTGGTAAACAGCTCCAAAATAATGATTTTCATATAGTCAACATATAATCAATACAACCCATACTGTATTCAAGCCCTAAACAGAGTCATGAAAATGACGCTAGCATTGCTGAAGATATATTACCTTTATGAGATGTTCCAGCCTATTAAATGGCAGAGGTTCTGTTGGATTTTCAGGTATATGTTCCTCTGTTTTTGCAGTGAACCAAAGCTCAACCTAACAGGAAAAAGACAGCATTGGCAAACATTCTAAAAATATTTGCTATAGAATTAAAATATGTTCCATCATTTACTTACCAAGTTCTCCACGGAAATGGAAATAGCCCAGAATTGACAAAAGAAATGTACATTTTAGGACAGGACAGCATAGCTCAAACAATAGTTAGATAATTATTTTGGCATACAATTTGTAATTCCCTGGTCAATTCACAGTTTACTGAATAGCCACAACAGTAGAACTTTAAAACAGACTATACTTTCAGGATTATTCACTAAACTGGGAATATGTAGCAAATAAGAGAAGTTTAAGTTTTAAGTCAAAATATGCAAACAATATGATCAATTTGGCTATGTTGGCATCAAACCTGCAATGCCCTTGTTCTTCTCTGCACATTTTATGTTTAATGAATAGCCAATTTTTTAATTTTTTTATTAATGTTCTGCAGTTTTTACTTAAAACGGAATAAAATATTTATATCTTTTCTATTTTGATTGGTTGCTGACATCACATGACACATATTTGTTTAAGTTGGTTAGAAAACATTTCAAAATAACTATTATTCCAAGAAATCCACTACTGCTCCTAGGTACACTGTCAAAAATTTAGCAGAGATACAGAAAAAATAGATTTAATCAGTTCAAATTATTGCACTAATTCAAGGAATAATCAAGTCACATGTTTTAATAATTATTACTGGTTTATCTTTCCGTTATTTTTATTTCTTGATCTGTTTTGATGAAAACCAGTGTTGTTGTTGTTTTTTTTTTGGTTCAAGTGATTTACTGAATTTCCAAATGTTCTTTAAATGAAATGCAGAAAAACTAACTAATACGAATTAAAACCAATAACAAATAAAATGGAGATACAAAGTGTAGAATAGTGTTACTCTCTTTTCCGATTTCTATTGTAAAATGAGGTATTACCTCTCTGCATACATACATACTGCTCATAATCTCTCTGACATGTTGTTTGTTGTCTATTCTGTCTGGCAAGCATTTACCTCAATAAAATGAAATTGTCAAAAAGACAAAAAACAAACAACAAATAAGGAGACATGAATTATAAATTCTAGTTTACGATGAACTGCCCTCTTTTCCTTCATCCATTTTATCTTTTTTTTCTTTTCAATTTATTTTTACTTTAGTATCATCTATTTATTTTGATATTACTACTATGTTGAACTGGTGAATTTTGTATTTTTTTTTTATTTATTTTTTTTAAAGGGAAAAGATAACACTAATATTATATAACTTGCCACAATATTTGAATACCTTTCTGTCCATCCATCCATCCATCCTCCATATGTCATCGCGTATCTATTATTTAGTGTGGCTATATTAGTTAGATATTAGCAATTACTCACCTGGTTGTAGCTTTCTTCATTAATAGAACCACTTCTGCCCTCATCTATATTTTGAAACTTGTGCAGTGTGTCAAGAAGCTGGCTGGATGAAGGGTATGGCCATGGCAGAGAGGCTGATAATAGAAATGTGCGCCAGTTGACTACATCCGAGTTCAGAGATAATGCAGACGTTATTTCTTGAATCTGAAAGTGTAAAACAGGTTAAAATAAAAGTGTGAGAATCCAATGACGTTAAGAAGTTGATATTCATTAGCCTATAAAGTAATTCTTACTGTGGTATGGTTTGAAAGATTGCCAATGTTCTAACTACTTATACCATTCAGTTTTCAGATTACAATAGTTTTCAGTGGTATTGGCTGTTGAGGAGGAAAATTACATTCTCGAATTTTTTGTGCATATTTATTGGGGTCCAGCAATGTTTCCTTGTTTGTAGAACAAGGCTCAATATATCATATAATAAGGACTTACAGGACACCAAATGTGGTATTGCACTGAAGTTTCAGTTCTCACTCAGATCTTACGAAACTTTGATGATAGGGTTGTCAGACGGTTGTGGGAATTGAAACACTAATCAAAGTAGCCTATTTAGTGTTCAACCATAGTTAATGAATTGAATTAATTCTGGCAGCATATGAATGCTATATTCTACAGTGCAGAAGTATGTATCCAGGGAAACACGAAGGAGCAGTTAACCCCAGTGGTTGCAATACATTGTTTGTGATCTCACTCAAGAATTTGATCCTGGAAAACTGCCTTTGGTTCTAAAATTAAGAAACCAGGTAAAGAACAACATCAGAAGCTCTAGAAAATAAACCTTCATATACAGTGCTGGATTTCCTATGAGATATACAAATTCATTTTCTAGCAGCTCCTGGCCCCTTGTTCACCCAGGAGCACCCCACCCCCCATCTATAAGTCCCTGTCTTCACCTCTCACACAGCTTCCCGTCTCCCCCTCTCACACAACAACCTTTGTCTCCCCCTCTCACCCAGCAGCCCTATGTCCCCCTCATCCAGCAGACCCTGTCTCTCCCTTTTACACCCAGCAGACCCTGTCTCCACCTTTCACACTGCAGCCTTTGTGCCCCCTCTCACATTCTGCAGCCCCTCTTACACCCTGCAGCCCGTCTCCCCTTCTACACCCAGCAGCCCCATGTCCCCTCCTCTCACCCAGCAGCCCCATGTCCCCTCCTCTCACCCAGCAGCCCCATGTCCCCTCCTCCCACCCACCAGCCCCGTCCCCTCCTCTCACCCTGCTGCCCCCGTCCCCTCCTCTCGACCCTGCGGCCCCATGTCCCCCCTCCAATCCAGCAGCCCCACATCCCCCCTCTCACCAAACAGCCTGTCTCCCTCTCTCCCACCCAGCAGCCCGTCTCCCCCTCTCCCACCCAGCAGCCCGTCTCCCCCTCTCACACCCAGCAGCCCCTGTCTCTCCCTCTTACACCCAGCAGACACTGTTCCCCCCTATCACACCCAGCAGCCTGTGTCTCCCCCTCTCCCACCCAGCAGCCTCTGCTCCCTCTCACACCAGCAGACACTGTCTCTCTCATACCCAGCCCTGTTTCTCTCACACCCAGCAGCCCTGTCTCTCCCTCTTACACCCAGCAGACACTGTTCCCCTATCACACCCAGCAGCCTGTGTCTCCCCTCTCCCACCCAGCAGCCTCTGTCTCCCCCTCTCACACCCAGCAGACACTGTCTCCCCCTCTCATACCCAGCAGCCCCTGTTTCCCCCTCTCATAACCAGCAGCCGTGTCTCCCCCTCTCACACCCAGTAGCCCCTTTCTCTCCCTCTTACACCCAGCAGACACTGTCTCCCCATCTCACACCCAGCAGACCCTGTCTCCACCTCTCACCGTGTAGCCACTGTCTTTCCCTCTCACACCCAGCAGCCCCATGTTTCCCTTCCACTTTCCATGTACCCTATCAAACACTACAGCCTACGTCCCCATGTCCCTATCTCAGGGAGCCCGGCGCTGTGACTCTCCTCCCTCTTCTTCCGTCATCGGCTGAATGCGCATGCGCGGCAAGAGCCGCGCATGCATTCAACCAGACTCATAGGAAAGCATTCTCAATGGTTTCCTATGGACGCTGGCATCTTCTCACTGTGAAAATCACAGTGAGAAGCGCAGAAGCGCCTCTAGCGGTTGTCAATGAGACAGCCACTAGAGGCTGGCTTAACCCTAAAGTAAACATAGCAGTTTCTCTGAAACTGCTATGTTTACTGCAAAAAGGGTTAAACCTAGCTGGACCTGGCACCCAGACCACTTCATTAAACTGAAGTGGTCTGGGTGCCTATAGTGGCCCTTTAATCTGCATTTAGTTACGAATTACACATTTTAAGAATCATAGAGGCATCTTTTGTGGTTTTTAAAGGAATCACTTAAGAAGAAAATGATTTACCTATCAAGTAAAGCATATTCTTTTGAGATAATTTCTACCACTGGCTTTTATACATTTCCTTAAAAGACTGTCAATCAAACAGAATTTTCACCAACCTCTGAGACTGAGAGATTCATCCATAAATCTGGGAGGACATCATTGCCGATGTTCATTGATGTGAGGTCCATAAGAATCTCAGTAAATAATTTATTTGACATTAGGCCTAGGAAGTGAAAAAAAATGCCTTTAATAACAATGTATGTCTGTTTTTTTATTGTTCTTCAGCTTTAGAACCTTGACAAGCATACATAGTATAAATCTTCCCAGCATGCAAATTGCTAAAATATTTTAAAATATTTGTGTTTCATGTAATTCTACTTGTGTTTCTTAGTTTTATATGTTTAAATATTTCTTATATTGTATTTTTATCAACATAAATATGTCCATATGCATTGGGAAGAGGCAGCAGGTTTTAAATGATCATCCATTGAAGAACAAAAGCTTGCGACTGTTTCATTGGCTGTTGTGATTACAATTCCACTCCACAATATATAAGTGGGTCCTCTATAGCATTTCATGCATTGTGCTATTACAGAATAATCATGTAGGCAACATTTCATAGGAAAAATATTCAAGTCCATTATAGTTGGTAAGATTTTGCAGATTGGTTGTCAACTCTTTAGGCTGCAAGAAAGGAGATTTCATCTAAGGCAAATAAAAGGTTTTTTTACAGTAAGAGCAATAAGGATATGGAATTCTCTGCCTGAAGAGGTGGCTTTATCAGAGTCCATACAGATGTTTAAACTGAAATTGGATAAATACTTGCAAAAACATAACATACAGGGATATCATTTCCAATTAGTGGGGTAATTGCTGTTTGATCCAAGGAGACATCTGACTGTTACCGTGTTTCCCCGAAAATAAACCCTACCCCGAAAATAAGACCTAGCTGAATTTTCGGGGTGGGCTGCAATATAAGCCCTACCCCGAAAATAAGACCTAGGCACTGTACCTTTCGGTCCGGCGGGACTTCCTTCTTCTATGAGGAGGAGGAGGAGCGTTGCAGGCCGCGGCATCGCGCAACGTGATGACGACGTGCGCAGCGTCGTCAGTCTGCCTTCACGGATCTTCAGCGGAAGGATCCATTTCCGGGCGGTGAGGCACCCAGTGGTCGGACTCGGCGGGCAAGGAAGGCATCTGTGAGTAGATATTTTATGTCTGGGACTGAATTAATTAAAGGGGGCGGTGAATTAATTAAAGGGGGGGCTGGATTAATTAGAGGGGGGTGGATTTATTAAAGGGGGGTTGGATTAATTAAACGGGGGGTGGATTTATTAGAGGGGGTGGATTTATTAGGGGGGGTGGATTAATTAAAGGAGGGGTGGATTAATTAGAGGGGGGATTAATTAGGGGGTGGATTAATTAGAGGGGTGGATTAATTAGAGGGGGTGGATTAATTAGAGGGGTGGGATTTATTAAAGGGGGGTTGGATTAATTAAACGGGGGTGGATTTATTAGAGGGGGTGGATTTATTAGGGGGTGGATTAATTAAAGGAGGGGTGGATTAATTAGAGGGGGGGTATGGATTTATTAGGGGTGGATTGGGGGGTGGATTAATTAAAAGGAGGGGTGGATTAATTAGAGGGGGTGGATTAATTAGAGGGGTGGATTTATTAAAGGGGTTGGATTAATTAAATTTATTGGGGGTGGATTTATTAAAGGAGGGGTGGATTTATTAATTTAAGGGTGGATTAATTAGGGGGGGGATTAATTAAGGAGGGTGGATTAATTAAAGGGGGCTGGATTTATTGGGGGGGTGGATTTATTGGGGGGGTGGATTAATTAAAGGAGGGTGGATTAATTAAAGGGGGGTGGATTAATTAGAGGGGGTGGATTTATTAAAGGGGGGTGGATTAATTAAAGGGGGGGTTCAATGTACATACCGGTACCATAAATAAATAAGCCCTACCCTGAAAATAAGCCCTAGTGTGTTTTTTGGGACTAAAATTAATATAAGACCCGGTCTTATTTTCGGAGAAACACGGTATTTTCCTAGTTTGTTGCAAAATTGGAAGCGCCACAGACTAGTTTTTTTTGCTTTTTGGATCAACAGCAAAAACCAAATGTGAGGTAGGCTGAACTTGATGGACGTAAGTCTCTTTTCAGCTATGTAACTCATTGTAACTGATAGTAATGATTAGATCCCTAAATCTTGTCTCTGTCTACTTTTAAGATACTTATTTTCAAACTCCCTAATAGATTTCTAGTAGGACTTTGCATTATCAACAACAAAAAATGCAATGAAACCAGAAAAAAGCAAACTACATGTTCCAGA
Source organism: Pelobates cultripes (assembly GCA_933207985.1). Classification (NCBI taxonomy): domain Eukaryota; kingdom Metazoa; phylum Chordata; class Amphibia; order Anura; family Pelobatidae; genus Pelobates; species Pelobates cultripes. The sequence continues at coordinate 269,280,946 of OW240916.1, read as the reverse complement.
AGATGTCCATTCAGTTAAACTTCCACCTTTTCGTCACTCGTCACACATTAAAATCTGCACTACATATTGGATTGTTTTTATAATTTTATGAGCAATCCTATCAACTTTCCTAATTACTCTCATTATTTTCATTACTGGCGTTTCTTCCCCCGATATTTTTTTAAACCTGCTTATTTTGTCAGGAATTCAAAGTGAATTTCAAATTTCAGGCCAAAGTAGCTGAACTAAATTTTCATGCAGGGACGCCATAATTAGCGTATATTATTTCATTGAGCAGCAATTCTGCCTGTCCATCTTAAAATCGCAATAGGGTGTCATTGAGCAATTCTCGAACAGCATTCTAAACATGGAACAATGAGTAAGAGCACACAGTGGTTTTCTTGGTGTGTGCTAGAATTTAGAATACTTCCCCCCTTATGTCCCCACATAAAGAGAAATGATCAAATACTGGTGATTATAACGTAACCATTAGATTTTTATGAAAGATGGGTGTGTAAATATTTGACAATGACCATATACTTCTTATTATATTTCTTACTATACGTAGCGCAGTCTTTTTCAGAGAGGTCGTAGTGATGGAAAGCAAGTAGAATGCATGCATATCTAAAAAGTTAATCTGTTTTCAAGTCCTCCCCATTGCTTTGGGCAGCCCTTCCTTGGTTGACAGCATGATATTAGATTTTTTTTTTATTGCTGGTAGAAAAAAAGGAATTAAATATTTTCTCCAAGATACCCTGTTTTATTATTCTGACCATAACAACTATACTATACCTTCAGGAGCCACCAGCATGCATTGCTCATACATGTTGTTCAGTTGTAATATAGTTAATGTTCCATTAATTGACATTTCCACTGGAAGAGGTCGAAGGGGAGGAGGCGGATCAGGAATTACTTTAACATCACAACTGATGTAGAAGTCTGCTTGCTCCAGAACAAGTTCATTTGGTATCTTTGTGCTTGTTTCAATGTAATGACGTGCAACTTGAATTAGTTTTTCAATACTGTAACATGATAAGAAATCAAACCATTTTAACAAGAAAGATAGGAGGCTAACAAGTTACAGAACTCACTCCTCACACTCTAACAGTTATAAATTAACTTCAGGATAGTTTGTCTAAATTCTTATCAAACATAAAGATGACCCACGAAGAAACCAATATTGCATGTAAATGAGTCAATTCCTAGTATTTACTATAACCCATGTGGCAAATATAAAGATTTGTTTTAATTGTGATATATATATATATATTTGTGGTCGGGAACCAAGGCCGTGTTTGTACCTAAGGCAAAGTCAGTTGAAGTGTGCTGGAACCCACTGTCAGGTTAAGTCTGTAAATAAAGAGGGCTTACAGGATGAGTAAGATAATAGAGTTAAAGGGTGAGGAGGGTGCGGTTTGTCCAAGACGCCTACGGTACATTGTGCGGGCCTCAGAAGAATGGCAACCCCTGAAAGTCAGCAGTAGATTGCCAGAATACTAATGGTAGAGACACCCTCATGCCATGATAAAACACTGGGGGAAGAGTGTGTGTGTGTGTGTGTGTACAAACAAATAAAATGTACTCCAGATCATAACAGATTGTAGATCATATTAAAAAAGTAAAGACTTGCTCCAGAACAAGAAAAAAGTGAGGTATGTCAATACCATTTTGCTCAGATTTACCTTGACATTTCTGCTAAAAATCTAGCTCCCAGCCACATGTCCATGTCTTTGTAAGCATGTTCAGCTTTTGATATTAGATCCTGGCAAACATCTAAGGCTTTAGATTTTATCAAATCAAGCTTGGTCTTCACAGCACTCTCTGGAAAAGAAACCAACAGAAATACAGAGCAGTCAAAATTTTACATCCTAACCCAATAATTAAAACAGAGGTAGGCAATTTTCAACCTAGTACAGATATTATGGACTACATCTCATTGATGCTTTGCCAGCATTATGACTTCTATGGGGGATGTAGTCCACACCATCTGGGGTGCCAACGGTTGCCAACTCCTGAACCTAAAAGTTACTTCCTCCCCAACCCCCCCTTAAAAAAAAATGTGCTAGAACAAGCACTCCATGTCAGTGCATTGATGAACGTAGGGGTGTACTTGAGTAGAGTGTTAATGCATGTATGAGCGCAGGGTGGATTTGTCTGGAGAATCAGTGCATGTGTGAATGCAAGGATTTATTTCCCTGAAGAGCCATTTGGTGTGTAAAGACAGTGATGTATTTTTGTGAAGGATCAGTGAATGTCTTGCCCTCCATATTGAGAAATGATTTAAAGGAGAGTGAAGAACTTATCTTTGGTGTGATTTATTACAAAATCTATGCATCTGCAGTTGTGTATGCCATGACATGTTCACTTTAAACATAGTATTGAATCACCCCCTTTAAATTATAAATGAACACCGCTGCCATTGTAACATATTTTAGTGTCATTTAATTTTCACTAACCTTCACATTCAAGAGCAAAAAAATATTCTTGCTTGCTTTTAAGCTTTAACTCTTGTCTTTTTTGCAGTTCTGCTTTTTCTTCCGAGGTCTGCAGTGAAGGTGCCGGTTCCACTGGACCAGGGGATTTTCCTCCTACATAAAATGCATAATGTTTACCTGATGTTTTTATTTACTGAGTGAGCAATTTGCTTACAATATTTGCAATGTTAAAAAAGTTCACTCCTTAATTTAACGGAAATGATTGAAGAACACACCATTTAGTACTTCACTATAAATTATACTCATGATTAAAAACACCATAATACGATTTGATTTATTCATTCTCCTGGTTACTCAGTAATAACTGAGAACATTTTTATCTCTGCTACTGTAATAGAATCTGCTATGGGATGGTAGGCAAATTAAACATTGTAATAATCATAGTTCCTTTCAAATGAAATGTTGTAATCTTTTACATCTACCATATCAATTTAACACTATAAACATGTGTTTTTAAAATGAAAAAGACTGGACCATGGCATGGTATTCCATAAGTGACACTGCATATATTTATTGGTGATCAGAAGATTATTGATGGCAGTATAACCAATGGTAATACCTGGTTTTCCTTTTGGTGATTTTGGGGGCTTCTTCTTTGAGCCCTTTCCACTGTCTCGGGAAGTGGGTTGGGATGCTTTTAAGCGCTCTTTTTCTTTTGCTTCCATTGCCTGTCTCTCCTTTTCTTCTTCTGCTTCTTTCATCTGTTTTTCACGAGTTACCTGAGAGTAAAATGTTAGTTTATTTGCAACATAGTTATAGGTGTAAAAAACATAAAAATAATTATTTCACCTGTGTTTCACTTTTTCAGGGAAAATGATATGGAACAATCAGTTATACCCAGAATGCTTTTGCAATCACATACATATATACATGTTGTGATTCAAAAGATTCTACTTAAAAAAAATATTATCTATAATTCTTAGTTTAGTAAATACAGGACGCATACTTACACATTTAAACATGCCTTAGTGGGGTGATTCCAAGTGTGGGCAGATATGTCTGTGGTACCCATAAAACTCTCTGTTTTTTGGGGGGATTGATTCCAAAATGATTGGGACCATTGCATCTAATAGGATGCACATTTGCAAATTGTCTGCTTGCTTTTTGCAAACGGTCGATAATTATCAGTACTACTTGCCTGCTGACAAATAGTTAAAAATCTTCAAATCTTCATCTGCATAAGCGTTAATCAAGTAGTGGCTAGTCAGTGTTTCTAGCTAGCCACGACAGTAAAAAATAAACAAAATATATTTTTTTTAACTTTACTTTTAAAATTTGTAATGTATATTGTAACTATGCCCCAGAAAGTAACCCTTTTCTACAGAAAACTACTGAAGATCTGAACAGGTTTTCTTCTAGTTAAGTCATATCTTACTCTTATCATAAAAATATTTTGCATGTTTTTCATAGCTGTTATCTCTTAGGTGCTATAAGTGTCCCTCTAAAAATGTAAAATTTTACTTATAATCTACATTCCCCCCAAACCCGTACCTAAAAGGTTTTCTAACATTAACTAGTTTCAGCATTTACTTATCACCCTAAGTTTTAGTTGTAAACAACAATTGACTTTGATGTTACAATTTTACCCAACGCTCAGCTGCTAAGAATGCATACAAACTATTTTGCATGTAACTTTGAATTGGTACGTCACAACATGAAGGGCTTTACTTGCAGAAATTTAGCTTGTCAGAAATGCTCATATCAATGTTAAGTCGAAGAAAAAGTCGGGTTCTAAAACCATATGGATGTACAGTCTATAAATGGAGTAGACACAGCTAATATTTAGTAAATATAGGTCATTACATTGCATATTCACCACGATTGCTGCCCTTGCAAATGATCTTATTCTGCTGATAAATGTACATTACACAAAAACAAAATCTGGTTAAATGTATATAAAAACCCAACAAAGTTACCATATCAGCAATGGCAGTCAGTGCAGTTTGCCATGTTTCCACAATTAGCTTCTCATCAGTTTCAAGTATCTGTTTGGATATCTCCACTATCTGATCTTCTTTGCCTTTCGTCAGTGATGTTTTGCTCTTCTGCTTCCCTGGGCTTTGCTCAGGTGACTGAGGTCTTCTGCTCACAAGGGGAATTCTTCAAAATACACCAAAAATAAAATAATATAAATGAATTAATAATAATGCATGATGATTTACTTTGACAGCTTTATTGGAAGATGGAATATTTGACAAATATATTTAAATCATAAAGTTCCATTGCACAATTCATTATATACATTCGATTTATCACTAAGTATTTAAGTCACCTGAACCTCATTGGAAAGTCTTGTTCCCTGGCCACATTCCCAGCCACTTGATTCAGAAAAATCTGTCCCTTAAACACTATTTAGAATGCGTACAGGTATAAAATACAAAGTTCTGTGGGCTTAAAACCGATCTCACCATTTCTTAGATCTGACCAGTGGTGCTTTCCATTGTGAGTTTAGTATAGTAGGGCTTCGGTTTGTCGCCAGTTAATAATACTTTTAGTAACCAAGGCTGTTGTAAAAGCACAGTTACAGTTAAAGTGAAATCACCACTATATTTTAATGTATTTTATAATACAGGTTTGTTTACATTTTTTCTAATGGCTTCTATGTAAAGTCACCAATTGTAAAGTAGATTGTGTATTATTCCCCCTACCCTGACCACAGGCAGGAAGCACTGCTCAATAAAACTTAAGGTTAGGTTGTATTTTTTCCCCACAGGACCACATGTGCCACATTTCTGCAAACACCCCAAATGTGTAATCTGCTACTGTTCTCGATTAGAATGATACCCCATATGTATAACTTCTCCTCCGAATGTATCCCTTAATCCAACACTTAAACCAACCCTTAACCAAACCTTCAATCCAGCCACTAATCCTTCCCTTAATCAAACCCATAATCCAACCTATAGTCCAACCCATAATCCTATGTAGAGTCCAACCGCTAATCCTACCCATAATCCTGCTCCCAATCCTGCCCATAATACATCCCTTTATGCCACCTCAAAGAGATTCCCTCTGCTGACGTCAGTACTGATATCAGCAGAGGGATTCCGCAACTCTGTGCATGCAGGCAATAGCAATTAAAGTGCATAATGAATGTCAAGATCAAGGTCTTATCTCATCCTGCGGTTACTGTCAAAACTTCCAGGGAAATCAGTCTGGCAGCCTGGTCAACCTCAGATATCAAAGACTTCCTGGAACTGTCCCGAATGAGCCATTCTCGAGCTGGATAGCACTAATTGTGCAGGTCACCAGCCCATGCACTAACCCACACAGTGCACGGCTAACAAAGGCCCTGCACAATTCCTAATGCTGTCTTATTGCAGAACCGTGCAAACAAACATTCCAACACACTATTTTCAGTATAATTGTTTGAGGCTGCAGTCCACAACCACCTTGCCAACACTTCCATTGTAGTGGCCAGTGAGGGGAGGCAATTGCCCTCCTGTAAGCCTTGCCAGCTTACATTCTGCTAAAATAATCCATGTCCACATGTTTCTTAGATCAACGTTAATTTGACAATTTTTGATTGCTGCAATTACAAAAAAAATTCTAAAGAACTCATAAGATCATAGATTGTAGACACGTTTGAGCAGGACCTTCTTCACCTCTTGTCTCTGATATATTCTGTATGTCAATTACTTGTCAAATTTCTCAATTCTACAAATGTAATTACTTGTGGAATATGTTGGCACTATATACATGGGTGAGGTGCTGGCATGGTTCTAATAAAAGTTGGCAGGAATTTATATACTTGTTTAGAAATACTGGAATAAAACTCTGTTTTTTGGTCTCAAAATATAGGGATATGTTAATATATTGGAAGACGTCCCACGTTTTAACCTCTGTAAAGGCCAAGCCGCAAGATGACAAAACATTAAATAAATAAGTTTATTCACATTCAACGTGTGGCAAATTAACATTGCAAATCAAACAGATTAAACATAAGTGAATGGTGGTTTGGCTAAATAGTGAATACATATAGCCAGTTAAACAGATGGTATTCATTAGATTCTGTGCCCAGTGCTGACTATATTCCAGGTTAGCTACAGTACCCTGTTTTGTAACAAATAGAGTATAGATTGGATCTTTCAGGCACATCTTCTGCTATTTATGACACCTCACTCACCCACCCCCTCCCCTTCTCTAACATCAGTTGTTTTAAGTGTGAAACTCTATCAGATAGATCAATATTGCTTCAAAACTGGGGAAAAGAGGGAAACTCCGGAAAGATTGTCTTTGACATATTATGTTAGTCCAATAAAAAAAGTATCATTAAATACTGCAATACTCTGGTATATTGTAACAAATATATAAATAGGGCTGCTCACTAAACTGAGAATTCAAAGTGAATTTCAATTTAAGACTAGAGTAGCTGATCTTAGATAATATTCCCAGTTTGGCTATTTTGATCTTAAACTTTAGTGATTAAGAGTTCATTTTTCTTTATATTTTTGGATACAAAATACATTCCTTTTTAAATATGTTGCAAAGTTAAAAAGTTGCATTGTACCTTGTAGGTTTTTCTGATTCCCCATCCAAATCGGAAGAGAAAATGTCTATCAGGGGTATGCGAGTAAACTCAGGGGTGGACTCTGAAGGTATCTTTCTCTCCATTCCTTGATAATAATCGCGCAGAAGTCTCACAGTGTCTTGAAATCGGTCCACCTCTGCCTTTATATGAAAAAAAACCAAAAAACAAATCAGAAACTTACATTAGGTAAGAAAATAACACGATAAATGTGCCAAGTGGCTTTGGTCTTACACTATATTGTAGCAACTGGCCAAATACATTTTAGGAAATAAGACTGAAGAATAAGTCATATCACATCCAATGGTTATGGTGCCAGGAATGCCCTAGCACACCCACAATGTAAGGAGTCAAACCATTTTAGAACACTTCCTACCCGGGAAATAAATGGCAAGGAAGCACAAATTAAGTCAAGGAATAAAAAACAAATGTCCTGGTAAAATATATGTAACATATAAGTGTCTGTCTAGAACAGAGGTTATGTTAATTAATAGTCACTTTTTTTCTCTACTTTACACTGGGGTAATAAAGAAAAATATAGGAAATATAGTATGAATTAATTAGTGATCAGTACAACTTCTAATATTTATTTATGCAGTGAATTCAACATACGCAATTAACCATTATAGCAACAATGTATTTGAATATTTGAAGCATAGTTTTTAAACACAGGTCCATGCAGTAGAGTTCTTAAGTATGGTGAAGGATGAGTCCTCCCTGGATTACTAGTAGACCCAACACAAAAACCTAATCACGGGGAAGGAGAAAGGAGAATGGTCGATCACAGCCAAAGTCAGAAACAGAAATCAATCAACAGTATAACGCACTATAGGGAACAAATGAGTTTGAACCACAACAGGACAATGATCTAAGCCCTCTGTGCCTTTTTATATTGTGGCTTTTTAATTGAATAGCCACCCCCCCAAAACGGTCGAACATTATGGTGGGCCGTGATGTCACTGACATAGATGCGCATGCACCGCTGCATAATAAGGGGCGGGGCTACAGAGGCCGGCGTCGGAACTGCTGAAAGAGGACCTTGAGAACGGTCATCCTCCACATAAATTTAGTCCCCAGCCTGTGTCCCAGCCTGGCAACTAAGGAGAGGTACCCTGACAAATATGCTCACTACCTGTCTCTTTTTTTGTAACTTGGGCTCATAACATTAAAATTTGAAGCTTCTGGGGTCCTTTTTTTAATGATTGCTTTTAAGGTGTCCAATAGAGTGCAACAATGTATACAGGGAGTGCAGAATTATTAGGCAAGTTGTATTTTTGAGGATTAATTTTATTATTGAACAACAACCATGTTCTCAATGAACCCAAAAAACTCATTAATATCAAAGCTGAATATTTTTGGAAGTAGTTTTTAGTTTGTTTTTAGTTATAGCTATGTTAGGGGGATATCTGTGTGTGCAGGTGACTATTACTGTGCATAATTATTAGGCAACTTAACAAAAAACAAATATATACCCATTTCAATTATTTATTATTACCAGTGAAACCAATATAACATCTCAACATTCACAAATATACATTTCTGACATTCAAAAACAAAACAAAAACAAATCAGTGACCAATATAGCCACCTTTCTTTGCAAGGACACTCAAAAGCCTGCCATCCATGGATTCTGTCAGTGTTTTGATCTGTTCACCATCAACATTGCGTGCAGCAGCAACCACAGCCTCCCAGACACTGTTCAGAGAGGTGTACTGTTTTCCCTCCTTGTAAATCTCACATTTGATGATGGACCACAGGTTCTCAATGGGGTTCAGATCAGGTGAACAAGGAGGCCATGTCATTAGATTTTCTTCTTTTATACCCTTTCTTGCCAGCCACGCTGTGGAGTACTTGGACGCGTGTGATGGAGCATTGTCCTGCATGAAAATCATGTTTTTCTTGAAGGATGCAGACTTCTTCCTGTACCACTGCTTGAAGAAGGTGTCTTCCAGGAACTGGCAGTAGGACTGGGAGTTGAGCTTGACTCCATCCTCAACCCGAAAAGGCCCCACAAGCTCATCTTTGATGATACCAGCCCAAACCAGTACTCCACCTCCACCTTGCTGGCGTCTGAGTCGGACTGGAGCTCTCTGCCCTTTACCAATCCAGCCACGGGCCCATCCATCTGGCCCATCAAGACTCACTCTCATTTCATCAGTCCATAAAACCTTAGAAAAATCAGTCTTGAGATATTTCTTGGCCCAGTCTTGACGTTTCAGCTTGTGTGTCTTGTTCAGTGGTGGTCGTCTTTCAGCCTTTCTTACCTTGGCCATGTCTCTGAGTATTGCACACCTTGTGCTTTTGGGCACTCCAGTGATGTTGCAGCTCTGAAATATGGCCAAACTGGTGGCAAGTGGCATCGTGGCAGCTGCACGCTTGACTTTTCTCAGTTCATGGGCAGTTATTTTGCGCCTTGGTTTTTCCACACGCTTCTTGCGACCCTGTTGACTATTTTGAATGAAACGCTTGATTGTTCGATGATCACGCTTCAGAAGCTTTGCAATTTTAAGAGTGCTGCATCCCTCTGCAAGATATCTCACTATTTTTGACTTTTCTGAGCCTGTCAAGTCCTTCTTTTGACCCATTTTGCCAAAGGAAAGGAAGTTGCCTAATAATTATGCACACCTGATATAGGGTGTTGATGTCATTAGACCACACCCCTTCTCATTACAGAGATGCACATCACCTAATATGCTTAATTGGTAGTAGGCTTTCGAGCCTATACAGCTTGGAGTAAGACAACATGCATATAGAGGATGATGTGGTCAAAATACTCATTTGCCTAATAATTCTGCACTCCCTGTACAGTAAGTGATCATATACAAAGCACAGATAAAAAAAGGCATAAACAGATTGAAAGCAAGGTACCACACCATTGCCCGCTTGGTTTCTTGGTAAACATACTCAATGATTATTAGTGATATGCCAAAAGGCTCTAAGTATCCCAGTGGGTGGAGCCATGGGAATGATAGTGAGAGAGTTACCCAATAAAATACAGAATAAAGAAAAAATTAAGAGCTCAAACTCCCACTGCTTTTGGGCAGCAGCAATGATTATAGAACACATCAGCCCCAAAACATACAATAAAAACAAAACAAAAAAAGTTACTTGCGCACTATCCCAATTTTTAAATATCACTCCAATTTCTATGCAAGTGATACTAAAAAAACCTCCAGTTTAAATGTGCATAGGAATCACCCATCAACGCAGTTATTTGTAGGGGGGACGAACAGGAAGGGTCGACCAATGGTCACTTAAGGGACCTTTGGAAGGCTTGCCAAGGGTAAAATAAAGGTAAAATAAAAGCAGATATTGATTCATACATACAATTAGTGTTAAGCTTATTAAGTTATTCTTGACAGGACATTCTTTTCCAACAAAGGGCAACAAGGATCTTGGCTGCTAGTGGTACATAAGTAGCAAAGGTGTGTTGATGGAAAGATACAAAGAAAAGACAAATTGCTGGAGACATAGGTAGGTTCAGATTGCAGAAGAAAATTGAGTCCAAAAAACGTATATGGTAGGACAGTCACACCATACATATTTTGTGTTACCTTAATGATGGTAACATCTACAACACTGAGGGCCAACTGATGCATACATTTTGTGCAACCTCTCTGGTATTAAATACCAGCAATATGAGAATTTCTGGTGACCTTCTTTATGGTAGTAATACCATGTAACACACCACAAACCACTGAGCATCCTAATACACTCACACTTTAGGTAAGTCACCATATGATCGTGTTCCAATTATTGTATGAAACTGAATATAGTTTCAACCATTTTTATCATCAAAGCAGTGTAGCAAACAGACATAGACTTGGCTTTGATCTGTCACTTCTAACAATGGTGACAAACCTTCTATAAGACAACATAAAAGTCAGTTATTATTTTAAATCGTGTACACAGCATTTCTGTGGAGATCTTCTCTGAATATTCCCTGATTTAATAATGACATTTTTATTTATTTTTCTACAGTACAAAGTACAGTTTTTAAATGATTACTGAGGATGTTGGAGAACATACAGATTCTGTTGTTAAAGCACTAGATTGGCTGATAAGAACTTTGCTTGGTATGTGATAACAAAGCACTTTACACATTGTTTCTTATTTCTATTTTCACTATATAGGTTAATAGGGTCCTGGTGGGGTTTATAGCTGCTCACACACAAATGTGGTTCAGGGTTTGTATCTCCTTATGTTTAGATATATAATTTTAGCTAGAGCACCTGCCAGTGAGATATATTAATTATGCATAATAAGTAAAAATTTACAACTGACAAAAACGGTGATGCCAATCCCTGGGAACATTAACAAAACCACAGTCACAGGCAGCAAAGACCATTAACTAGGAGGCAGTGTGTGGCACAGAACTGTAAATACATGTGTTCGCTTTGTACTTGGGAAGAATTGCACCTGCATTTTAAAGGTCTGATAATCAACTTGATCATGGATAAAAAGTGCCAACTCTACAGAGATGTGAAGTGCTTATGTAATAAAGCCTTCTGCCCACCCAAAATGTAAATTTTTCTTTAAAAAAAATAAATAAAGTTTTGAGAGAATAATTGGTGTCAATTACTCAATACAACCTAGTATGTCAGCTTACGCTAATGCACATCCCAAATTCCTATGCACGTTTAAATAACTGGAGGTATTTTTAATATCACTTGAATAGAAATTGGAGTGATACTTAAAAATTGGGATTGTGCGCAAGTAACTTTTTTTAATTTGTTTTTTATTGTATGTTTTGGGGCTGATATGTACTATAATCATTGCTGCCACCCAAGAGTAGTGGGAGTTTGAGCGCTTAACTTTAACTAAACACATTTTTTATTTTTTTATTTATGCATAGGTTAAACAAGCAGATTTGTTAATTTTGTAATTTTGTTTTAGCTGTGTGTCTGTGTCTAAAGCAGGAAGAATGTGTATGTCTGTGTATATGTATAGCAGTACAGATTTGTGTTTTTTTTGTCGCATGAACGTCTGGCAGTAACGATCGGCCTCCGGGAGAGACAATGAATGGGCCAGTGGTCCCCAGGTAAAGTGACTTTGATTCCCCCGCTTTAGTCTGACCTATAATAATGATGCTAAAGTGCCATATCTTCATTAATTTTGGCAACATTTTTTGCTAACTTGCAAAATACTGATTAGGCTGGCATAATAAGCATAATAAAATTAATAATAGGGACTTAATTTATGTGTTAAGGAGATAAGACTGATAAGCTTGCAGTATTGGTGCAAATGTTGGTATAACAGCATTAAAACTGATTTTGCTGGCATACCTGCATTATGGAAAACAAATGGTTCACTAGAATTCCCATGTGGTCTGGCAGCCATTCTTCATTCATTATATCATGTCGTTCTTGCTCTGCTTCCTCCTTTCTGTTGTCACAGATATCCCAAAGACGATCTCTGAGGTCCTATCATAGAATGGAAAAAAAAAAAACAGAAACACTGTCCATCAACATACAAGCACTATATAGATGAGGCAAAATGTCAAAACACTGAAGGCTTTATTACAATTTTATCAATATATACATATACAAAAGCAAGTAAAGTGAGTTGATAATTTTGTTGAGCTCTAGGTTTAGGATACATGCATTTAGGTACTGGTAAAGTTTTATATATTTTACAATAAATACATTTCATTACTTCGTGGTTTGAAAACAGAAGTTGAGATGGATTAATACTCTCCTGTTTATATATACATGAATCCAAGAAGGATGCACTCAGATAAACATGTATTCACTATAATGGTGCTGCTGATCCTGCCGGCACTATAGCCTCCAAGATCTATGGGCATATGAGTCAGTACATGAGCAATACTCAAAAGGGGGATTGTAAACAACACCAGAGGATCAAAACTCCAGCTTCTGGTAGACCAAGCAGTCACACAGGGTTCTAAGACCAGACAGACCAATCTGTGCAGAACCTGGATTGACTATAAGAAAGGCTATGACACAATGCCACACATATGGATACAGCAATTATAGGTACTCTACAAGGTTAACAAGACAATAAGAGTCTTCATCAAGAACTCGATGGGCAAGTGGAAAATAACTCTAGAAGCCAATTCCAGGACAAATACACAAGTGAACATCAAATGTGTCATATACCAAGGTGATGCTCTATATCCAATGCTGTTCTGTATTCGCCTCAACCCACTTAACTAGATCATCATAAAGATGGATAAGGATACAGGTTCAAGAGTGGAGCTACCATGCGCCACCTGATGAGATATATATATACATATATGCATATATACATACATACTCTACCTCTTCGACATCAACCTGAATGCCAGAAGTGAGCTGGACTTTGACTAACTGATCTACCTAATCAGGATATACAGAAAGGACATTGGAATGTTGTTTGAAGTAGATAACTGTGGGCGGATGTTAACAAAAAGAGGGAATATAATCTGGACAGTAGGAGTTCAAGTGCCAGAAGGTCAAATTGGATATGTAGAAAACAGCTATACGTATCTAGAGGTGCTACACACACATGGCAAGCATGAGGAAGAAGTAAGGAGGACAGCAACATTCAAGTACCTTAAGAGAGTCATATAGGTCCTGAAGTCCCAGCTCAATGGCAAAAACAAGATCCAAGCCATCAACACATATGCCGTACCAGTCATCAGGTATCCATATGTAACAATAATCTTGCCAAGAGAAGAGCTGGTCACCATGGACATCAAAACCTAGAAACTACTCACTATTAATGGAAGATTCCACCCATAATCCAGCACCTAGAGACTGTACTCCAGCCAGAAGGAAGGAGGTCGGGGCCTGATGAGTATCAAGGCCACAGTCTTTGATGAAACACAGAGCACCCACAAGATCATGAGGGATGAACTGCTAAAGGAATGATTGATACAACAACAGATAGAGAATGCAGAAATGGAGAAGGTTCCAAGGCAAGACAAACCTTTCCATGGGGTGTACCACCGGCAGATAGTGGATGTGGCTTACATTAGGAAACCCTAACAGAGGTTAGAAAATGCAGCACTAAAAGGCAGTACTGAAGCACTAAACCCAGCAGCTTAGGAACAGGAATTTAGGACTATATCAATAGAAGCAGGGGTCTACCACACCAGGCAAGACCCAAGGTGCAGACTGTGCATAGAGGCATCTGAGACAATCAATCACATAGTAGCCGAGTGCAAGATATTAGCAGGGGCAGCGTACACTGAGAGGCACAACCAAGTTGCTGAAATTTTGTACCAAAATATCTGCACAGAATGGAACTGGACTGGAAAAAAATAAGTCCAGATGAAAGATACCACAAAGGGTAGTTGTGAATGTCAGGACTAACGTGGGACTTTCAGATCCATACAGACAAGCATGCAGTGGCCAACAAACCTGACATTGTTGTGGTAGACAAGGAATGGAAGATTGAAGTGATGGTGGATGTGACAATAATTAGTGACTATAACATCAGGAAAAAGGAACATGAGAAGGTGGACAAATATCAAGGACAGAAAGAGGGTCTGGAAAGGATGTGAAAAGTGAAGGCCGTAGTAGTCCCAGTTGTGATAGGCGCACTCATGTCTGTGACCCCCAGGTTGGGATAGTGACTTCAGCAAATTCCAGGTTGGACATCTGAGATCGCTGTCCAGAAGAGTGCAGTACATGCAGTTGCAGTGTTGTTAGATACTCTATGGAACGTTAGCTTTAAGAAGCAGTTTTAGCGCGTAGGCCATCCCCTGCAATCACTGCTCAATTCTCTACCATTTGAGATTTAAATCACTTTTGTTTCTGCATGAACAAAAATGATTTAACTCCTAAGTGGCAGAGAATTGAGCAGTTAGGCTGCAGTGTCATGATATATACACCAAAATCACTTAATTTATCTAAAGTTGTTTTGGTGCTAAGGTGTCCATTTAAGATTCAAATCAAAACTATAAAAGCACATATTTGCAGAATAGTGCTGCTTTATGCTTTGGGTTACTTACTGCTGATCAAATGCTGCAAAGCTGGCAGTCATTTCTTGTAATGTGCTCCTTTATTTTCAGAAGAAATCAGCATAGGAGATTTGTATCTTAGTCAAAATAAACTTTTCACTAGGAAACTTGGCTCTTTTTAAGTATGGAGGCTCAATGACAGAAGGTAAAATGGTATGCATCACTAACTGTAAATCATTTCAATTTGCTGGGTTTTTTTGATAAATAAAATCGCCAAACTTAAAGTTTTTTTCTATAGAAAAAAAAAAGTGAATAAAAATAGATTATGGCTCTTTAAAATACCTTGGCACCCACATATAATAAAAACAGAGGAAAATGTAGTAATCCTTGTGTTATTTGAGTAAATAATACATTAAGTGATGGATATATTTTTGGATGTTGTATTTATTCTATGCTATACAACATATCCGTGAGTATGATATATACTTACATCAACCCGTTGGTGAAGCTCTGCTTTTGTTTCCTCATCTCCCCTCAAGTCATCTGCCACAGAGCTGAAGTCAGATTGCCACTGTGACACAAACTCCTGCTTGTGGTCTGGACGCTTTAGATAATCTCTAAATCTGTTTCTGCAAAGGAAAAATTAGTCCTTAAATGCATGTAATGATGACTGGATAAACAGACGTAAATAAAGGCAGGTTGAGACTTAAGAGATATTCTAAACTTATTACTTTACTCCCGGTTGTGCTGTTTACGCAAAGTATCCTCCTTTTCAAAAGAAAAAAAAATGATTAACAATAAATGCAAAGCTGTTCTAACATAATAAAAATTTATAGAATCCCATAATGCTAGGTGCATAATGCTATGTGTGGATATGCATATGTGTGCAAGGAATCATGGGAAGGAGATGCCAAGTTCATATACCTGTACATGTCATCGTCCATTAAGAAGCAGGTGGATGTATGCTTGGGTGTACATATATTTTTGCTCCATACCTCAACACAGTAACTGTCTCAATATCATCTACTATGTTTAACAGAACTGCCCCAAAAAACGCAAGTAGGTGACAGTTGAAATGTTAGTACATGTTGTTCTTTCCTATCACCAGCTTAACTGAAAGTAGTGATAGAATCAGGATGACGACTGGCACTAATTTTATCTGCCATGACTAAGAATTGTGCTAAATACCGTCACTAACTTAATTTGCATTTACATACATGCAGGATGTGGACAGTCATTAACAGTACTTGAGTTACATTTGTGATGCCAAACCATAATGAAACAAGCCTTGAGTAGATTGGGGGTAGTGTTGGGGTTTAGTGGATCAAGGTTATCCCTTGTTATATTTATATAAATGAGAATGCTCTCTGGGCCCAAAAAAAAAAAAAAAAAAAAAGGGTTTGTAAAATTGCTAAAAACCAAACCACTTTCCATGCCAAAAAAATAAATGCTATCCCGTGGCCTCCAAGGGAAACATACCAGGTGCTTAGATGATGCAAGATATTAAATATGATGCAAGATATTAATATAAATATTAAATAAAACCAGGGCCCTCATTGCTTTGGAAATAGGATGCCTTGTCTATTCAGCTATCTTGGCTGATTAAAAATAGTTTTTATTCAAGGTTCCCAATGTTTACTTTAAAATTAGTTTGACTTCCCTACAAAAGATTACAATTATTCTTAGTCTAGAGAGGTTTTATAAAAATATATATTGAATAACATGTAGGAAATTGCATTAGGTGCAATACATTTCTGAACGTTAAACCTGCAATTGTGATTTTTAATGCAAAAAGATGGAAATAAAGAAGTGTGAAATAGTATATTTACCTGCTATCATAAAAATAGTTAATAATAATAAGTCGTTCTTTTCTCATGCTTCTCAGCGCAGTTTTAATGGTAAGTCCATATGTATTTTCTATATTTTCCCAGTAGGGTACTAGAATTTCAGGAATTTCCTGTGAAATGATTATTAACACAACGTTAAAATGCCTTACAATGACTATGGCCTCTATTTCATTCTTTTCGATAAGCTTTTCAAATTAGAAAAATCTGTTAAAAAAAACTGTTCAAAATATTTATATACAAAAAAAATCCATAGACTTTAACCCCTTAACCCCTTAAGGACACAGCTTCAGAAGCTTGACTTACGCTTAATGACACAAGCAATTTTTGCATTTTCTTGCTGTTTGCGTTCAACTGCAATTTGCATCTCTCTCATTTATTGCACCGACACATATTATATACTGTTTTTTAAAGGACAGAAAGGGCTTTAATTTGATATAACATATATATATATATATATAAATGCTTACTTATTATAAAAAAAATACAGAAAAATGCAAAAAAAATGAAAAATATTGTTTTTTTTTACAGTTTTTGCAATAATAATGTGTGCATAATTAGTGCAGGTTAAGGAAAGTAATTAAAAATAAATTTATTTATTTGTTCTGATTTACAGAATATATAATGTGTCTGGGATTTTAAGTTTTTTTTGGTAGTTACAGGTCACAAAGCACAAGGAGTAAAATAAACTTTTAATGTGGAGCGATTTTAGAATTTGGTATGTTTGTCTTGTAAGCTTAATAGCCATAAAAGAAAACAAAATTGCCACACAAAAGTATATATTTATATAAAGTAGACATCACGGGCTATTTACCTAAGGTTGTTTTGACACTTTCTACGTAGCCATTTCACCGCCAACCTCTGCTAAATATTGGAGTAAAATTGTGTTCTTTTTGGTTTTTGGCACACAAACTTATAACAGAGAAATTCTCGTGTATATTTTGTAAAATTGGTGTGTGCTATTCCTGTACAAAGTTTTATTTTGTGTTCAGTTACATCTGCTGAGTAAAATGACACCCCCATTGTATGTCTTTTGCACTATTTCGTGAAGTTACAGTGCCATACAGGATACCTGTCCTTTTCAGTATTCACAGTAGAATTTTGAGAGATGGATTTAATGAGCCTTAGCTTCCATTTTGGGGTATTATAACAGTTTGGCTGTTCAAAAAACCCCCACAAAGGCCTACCATTTGTAAAAGTAGACACTCCAGGGTATCTTATAAGGTGCATATTGTGCCTTAACATGCCCCCATTTTTTCACCAATATATGCCAAAGTATGTGGTAAAAAATAATTTTGTGCATTTTTTACATACGGATTGCATTTTTGCTGGGCGTTTTGTATATTTCATATGTGCCACTAAGTTCAAACCCCCCAAATTATGCTCAGCTAAGTCTTCTGAGTAAAATGACACCCCATATGAATGTCTTTGGCACTATTTCGTGAAGCTACAGTGCCATATAGGAGACCTGTCCTTTACAGTATTCACAGTAGAAATTTGAGAGATGGATTTAATGAGCCTTAGCTTCCATTTGGGGTATTATAACAGTTTGACTGTTCAAAAAACCCCCACAAAGGCCTACCATTTGTAAAAGTAGACACTCCAGGGTATCTTATAAGGTGCATATTGTGCCTTAACATGCCCCCATTTTTTCACCAATATATGCCAAAGTATGTGGTAAAAAATAATTTTGTGCATTTTTTACATACGGATTGCATTTTTGCTGGGCGTTTTGTATATTTCATATGTGCCACTAAGTTCAAACCCCCAAATTATGCTCAGCTAAGTCTTCTGAGTAAAATGACACCCCATATGAATGTCTTTGGCACTATTTCGTGAAGCTACAGTGCCATATAGGAGACCAAGCCATATCCGTTTTTACCAAACTTTGAATTTTGACGCTGGGCCTATGTGCAATTTCCAAGCATCTTCGCAGGTTTTAAATTCAAACTACCCCACAAAGGCCTACCATTTCTTAAAGTAGACACCCCAGGGTGTTTCAAAAGGTATAGTTTGAACCTTAGCGTGGGATCATTTTTCGCTAGCTTGTACCAGATGTAGTGGTAATAAGCGTTTTTTCTGCCTTTTGACATACAAAGTGAGTTTGCACAGTATATTTTGCAAACCTTATGTGTGCTACGACTGTATAATAGTTCATATGTTGCTCAGCTATGTCGGCTGAGTACAGCAATACCCCCGTATGTACCTTTGCCAGGTATGTGTGGACATCGGAGGGGCACATTTGGGACACAGCCATTCCAGTTTTTTTCAAACTTTGAATTTTTATGCTGTGCCTATGTCCCATTTTAGAGTATTTTACCAGGCTATATAATCCAAATTCCCCATAAAGCCATACCATTTCTTAAAGAAGACATCCCAGGGTATTTCAAAAGGCATATTTTGAACCTTAGCGTGGGATCATTTTTCCGCTAGCTTGTACCAAGTGTAGTGGTAATAAGCATTTTTTCTGCCTTTTTGACATACAAAGTGAGTTTGCGCAGCATATTTTGCAAACCTTATGTGTGCTATGACTGTATAATACTTCATATGTTGCTCAGCTATGTCGGCTGAGTACAGCAATACCCCCGTATGTACCTTTGCCAGGTATATGTGGATGTTGAAGGGGCGCATTTGAGACGCAGCCATTCAGTTTTTTTCTAACTTTGAAGTTTTACGCTGTGTCCATGTTCCAATTTGGAGTAGTTTAGACGGTTGGTTATTGAAACTTCCCCACAAACACATACTATTTATTAAAGAATACACCCTGGGGTAATTCAAAAGGCATATTTTGAACCTTGGCGTGGGATAATTTTTTCTCTAGTTTGCTCCAGGTGTAGTGGTAATGAGCGTTTTTAAAATGTATTTTTTTACTTTTTATAACTTTTTTACTTTTAAAAACTAGTTTTTAAACTTTTGTTTTGCTTATAAATTTTTTTTAAACTTTCCTAAACTTTCTTAAAACTTTTTTACAGATTTAACATTTTTCTAAGCTTTTTTTTTTACCGTTAACCCCTAACTAGCAGTACGCAGCACTAACAGTAAATTCCCCATTTTCCCATAACTCCCACCCACCCCAGCTAGCAAAATATATAGTTATAAAATATTTAAATTAATTAATTAAATAAATTGAACCCCTGAGGGTTAAAAAAATAAATAAAAGTTAATCCTCAGGGGTTAAAAAAAATTAGATCACAGTATAATACTGTGATCTCTATTTGATCGCTGTAGGCAGTGATCGACTGGCAGGGAAGGGGTTAATTTTTATTTGGACTAGGTAAAGTGTGTTTTTTTTGTTTTTTTTACTTAAATGTTATTAAAACATTTTTTTAAGCTTAATTTTTAACTTTTTAAAGTTTCTTTTAAAACTTTTTTTAACGTTAACCCCTAGTTAGCCTAACGCCAAATCCCCCAATTCCCCACTAACTTCCACCCACCCCAGCTATCTAAATATATAATTAAAAAATAATTTAATTAATTAATTTAATTAATTTAACCCCTGAGGGTTAAAAAAAAAAAGAATTAACCCTCAGGGGTTAAAAAAAAAAATCAGATCACAGTAAAATGTAATCCCTGCCAATTGATCACTGTAGTCAGTGATCAATTGGCAGGGAAGGGGTTAATTTTTTATTAAAATGGGTAAGGGGGGGGGGGACTTTAAATAAACTTTATTTTTTTAAACAGCAGGGGGCAGGATCAGCACTGATCCGGCTCCCTGCACTTCACACAGAACCCGGAAGTGCAGGGAGCCGGTAGGTGAGTATACTGAGCACATGTGCTCGCTCAGACTTGTGGTCAGAGCGAGCACATGTGCTGGGCAGCTTGACCGGGTGCTCCCGGTATGCCTCTAATGCAGAGGCATACCGGGAGCACCATTAACCCCGCGATCGCCGCGATAGCGGCGATCCGGGGTTAATTTTACCGCGTGACGGACGAGGTCCGTCACCCGTCGTTAAGGGTCTCCCCTGTGTGACGGACCTCGTCCGTCACCTGTCCTGAAGGGGTTAAGGACTGAGCCAAATGTACACGTTTTGATAAAAATAAAACGTAAACAAAACTTGGAATTTGACTATATTCTCTTCAACCGTAATTCACCTCTTTCATATTAAGTGCACCCACACTTATTATATGATTTTATTCAGGGGAAACAGGGCTTCCATTTAACATCAAATATTTAGCTATGAAACATAATTTAATATGAATAAAATATAAAAAATGTGAGAAATTAAGAAATGTTATTTTTTTTAGTTCTACAACTGTGAATGTCATAATACTGTTTGCTTTTACTGCAACAAAATACACATATTTGTATTCAGGTGTAAAACAGTACCCCATATATACAGGTTTTATGGTGTTTTGGGAACTTACAGGGTCAAATATAGCATGTTACATTTTTCAGTTTTTTCACATTGAAATTTGTCAGATTGGTTACACTGCCTTTGAGACGGTATGGTAGCCCAGGAATGAGAATTACCCCCATGATGGCATACCATTTGCAATAGTAGACAACCCAAGGTATTGCAAATGGGGTATGTCCAGTCTTTTTTAGTAGCCATTTAGTCACACTGGACAAAGTTAGCGTTAATATTTGTTCGTGTGTGAAAAATGCAAAAAACTAATTTGAATGCCAATTTTGGCCAGTGTTTGTGACAAAGTGACTACTAAAAAAATGTAAATTTTTGTAGTGTTGCTGCACAGGACCGTGGTGCATGATCTTTATATTCCTCTATGAGGTGACCAGAGACAGGGATAGTATATTTAATATCTCCATCCGCTTCTGCTTGGAATTTTTTGTCAGACCAGGCTCTGTGCAACCCCCTCATGCCTGTTATCCAGGGTGGACCACCCCTCTTCCATCTTGACTCTATTGTACTCTCTTGTTGTGTCATTTTGAAGATTTTTTTATATTTTTAAAAAAGATAAAAGCAACATAAATACAGAATTTACAAACGATGGCCTCGATTTTATATTTTTGCATACGTTTTGGATGATTTAAAATTTTAGATAAACTTTTCAAATATTTTTATCATATATTAAAATATCAAAAATACATCATATATACAAATATATCACTATACATATATATATATATATATATATATATATATATACACAAACAATATTAAAATATTAAATTATTTTTAAAAGTTTTTCCAAAAATATTAAGTTATTTGAAAAGCTTATGCAAAAATAATATATCGTGGAGAACATACTTAGTATATTTAAATAAATTGTATCTTATCCTACATACTTGTGGAAGTGGTTCATCCACATATACCCATTCAGCAGATCCTGGCTGAATAGGTGGAGGTCCAGCAGGAATGGGTTCTGGTGGTTCTGGGGTAGCAGGTGCTGTCAATGACTTCTTGCCAGGTGATCGTCCTCGTGCAGAGCCTAATGTATATATACAAAATAAAAACATATAAATATATATATATATATATATACCATCAAACATAGTGAGTTTTATCCATGTTTATCAAAAGTAAAATAACTGTAGAGGACATACAAACCATTATGAAATGCAGAACATATCTATGCAATATGTTGGGGACATTGACTTATTTAAGGAATTATTTACAGTGGATGTGTAGATGGCTTGCTATGCTTACCTAATGATTGGACCTGGGTCTGTCTTTGGACTTTACTTACATTTCTGGTTTCTGGCAATGTCACCCACAATCACAATTACATACTATAAGATAACACACTTAGCATTGTGGAAATGGCCAGACGTGCAAACACCAGGCTTATAATTCATACTGTTATAACAGAAGAATAGGCAATAAAGTAAAAGAAACACTATGGGTTCTCCTACCAGAATAAAGGTTTAATATGTTTCCTGAATGGAAATCCCTCCACTGAAGCCTAAGGGACAATTACTAATCAACACTCAGTGCCAATCCTTACTCCGTGAAGAGAATCCAGCTCTATATCTACATATATGTCATTAATTTGGTTAGCGTACTATAAAAGTTAAAATGACACAGCTGCCCAGCTGCCATACTTGAAACTAGTGGGCGCAGAGTTAGAATTTCATAGTACAATTTCATAGTTAATTAAAGCTAAATATCATGCTTTGTGATGTACAGTAACACCCAAAATCATGTGCAAAAAATGTCATATTTGCATTGCATTTGTAGTTAGATAGGTATCCAATGTGCATCTTATATACTTGCTGACTGAGTGATATCACTACTGCAACATATTTGCTGTGCAATAGTACAACCTGTTCCAATGAAAGTGAGCGTCTTGTGATACCACTGTATGAATTATGCTTCTCCAAAGATTTAACTCTCAGCTATATTTATCTAGGATACTTGACACAGACTTCAAAATGCTTTAATAAGAACAATTTAAGAAAATTAACATTAACAATAAAAAAGGTGATGAGATTTTAGTATGGGTTTTATTTGCCCTAATTCAGCCAGCTTTACTATACTTTCCTTATGAGATGAGACCAGTTTTTCGCAGATATTGCGATAACAAGACTGTATACCAACTTTTGAGATGATGCTTGCAACAGCTGTAGGAATTGACAAGACTTGATGGCAAAAGCTCAGTCTTTTGCCAAGTTTTGTCAATGTAGGCCTTGACCAGAAGCCAGTTTTGTACCTACTTTGTGCTACAATATATTCTCATTGTGTTACATTTTCAGTGAAATTCCAACATAGCTAATATTAATATTTTTTGATCATTTTAATTTCTAAAATACTCAAAAAATTACAGGACAGTGATATTGCCGCTTTGTGCTGCTAGCCTCGAAAGTAGTTGGCACACTCACCTGGGGTAAATTTCTTCTAGGTTAATTGCTACTGGCAAGTGAACATTTTGAACTCAAATATTCCTGTGGCAGTAATGACCTTGTTAGTAATTGCATTACTTGATGTGCTGTTGTAGTTAAATGTGGGTTTAACACTAGGTATGGCAAAGACTGCAAGGTTGAAACACAGCTGGCTACTTGGTCTACAGGGGGGTGGGTGGACTCTTAAACAGTGCACCCATGTTATCTCTTGGTCTTGTTACTAAGTACAGGCATCTACAATCATTGGCCTTGTATTTAGGCATTTTTAAACACTAATCTATAAATACTATTATTAGCTGTGCCCTGTATAGTTTTCACACAGAAAGTCAATTAAATGGCACTCCTCTACCCTAATTGAAGAAAATAAATATTACAAATCCCTGTTTAGCACACAGAAAACATACTTGGTTTTAATGATCTAAAACAGCATGTAGATCTCTTGTATGAATCCTTTGCAAGCCCTCCTCTTCTAACCCCACTCAGACTTTCTGTGACTGTCCAATCACAGACTTCCCAGTACAGCTCAATGAGAAGTCTTTGCAAGGCAGGTGCTCTGAGCAATTGCCTGTCTCTTGAGTTTAACTCCACTGAGCTAACCAAACCAGGAAGTAACTGCACTGGTTGTCTGATTGACAGTCAGCAGGATGTAACAAGATTCATTGATTTAAATGCCAATATTTACTGAACCTTGCACTTTTTGTAAAATTAAAAAAGAGGACATACATAACAAACTTCACTAAGTTGAAATGCTTTAGGAGTCTGGAGTGTCCCTTTAAAATTCTTTATACTTTCTTTAAATGCAACTATACATGGAACACATTTTGAAAACAAATTAAACCATACAACCATATTTCTTTAAAAAGAAAAAAATATGACCTTGATGGTTTAAAAGGGGTATCATAGTCACTATGATGATTAAAGCTTATTCTTATTTTGTTTTGTCAAACCCTTTCGAAGCCAGTAGAATAATTTCTACATTATCTGTACAAAGTGGAAGTCAAACTTTTGCATAAGCCAACTGGTTGTGTATGGGCTGTGTTTTGTGTACTGAGGAGAGCCCTAGTTTTTGTAAAACCATTCCAAAACAATGGGATGAAAAACTGGGAGATAGCAGTGCACCCAAAAGACTTATAGCACATTTATATCTTAACATATCCCATCATCCCAATAAGCACATTCTGTATGTCTACATTGCCAATTGCACTGTTATATATTTTATTGATCTACTTTCAAAATGTGGCAAATAAAAAAAAAAGGCATACATTGTTAAAATACAGACACTGTGGCTTTAAGTGAATTGGCATCCGGTATACTGAACCACGAACAGCTCTGACCAAATTAAAGCAGAACTACTGAGACATAAGTAAATGTGTGTCATTTATGGTTTTGCTATACTTAAAAAAGTTGAAGGAACTTCTCTCATTTTATCGCCTAAAAACGAAGAACAAAAGAAAATCCCAATACAGTTCCTTAATTTTCAATAAAATAATTGCAGTAATAAGATTGACATTTTCTCTGTAAATTACAGAAAAAGAAATACAAAATAGAAGAAACAAAAACACACAATCATGCACTCTACGTGGTTCTACAATACTGGATCACTAAAAAGGTGTATGTACTAAAGTGAGAATTTAAAGTGAATGTCAAATTTAAAGCCAGAGTGGCTGACTTATTTTTCCACTTCGGCTATTTTGACTTGATATGTGAAATCCACAAGAATTCTCACTTTAGTAAAAAGCCCTGACATTGTCCAAATCTAGAAAAAATGCCAATACAGTTTTTATTAAATATCTACATATATTTCTTTACAACTTTTTGTAACTTATAAAGTAATAGTGAATATATTTCCATATCGTTCATATAACTTTCTATATTTTTATTTTTTCACTCTGGTTAAATTGTCTGAAACAAATATTTGTCATGTGCATTGACACGAGTTGGGTAAGCATCATAGGACACGTTTCCATATACTTTGCAAATTACAACTCTCCCCTATATAAAAAAATGCTATATTGCTTATATAGCTGAATCAACACTTTATGGATATTAGATGATAATCAACAAATGACAAATCTGTAGCAAAAGTCTAGCAATGTCATTACTTAGTAGTCCAAAACAAATTCATCCCTCTTCCCCCCCCAGAAAAATATATTCCCCAAATGCACAGGGTTATTCACCAAAGTGAGAATTGTCTGGAATTTAAATTCATGGCAAGATTAACTGAACTGGAAGCATAGATGATTTGTAGAAATTTTCCAGTTTGTCTATTTTGTATTTTTTATATATATTTTGCCCTATCTGCAAATTTCCATAAATGTGTTCTTTTAAGGTATCATTGAAGAGCAATTATGGGCTGTTAATAAATCTTGTGTTTCAAAGGATTGCTCAAGTATTACTATAACTTAGTGATGTTAGTGAATTGGTTACCTGTTTGTGTTTACTGTCTTCATTATGTCAAGACATCTAAGCTGAAATCTCTAACTGACCAAGATTAGTTAGGCAAATTGGTAAGAAGTCAGTGCTTAGGCACTAGACATGTTGCCTTGGTGATAATAGTAAGTCTGAAATATGGCTCAAAATGTTAGTCCAAAACCACACTGCCCCTGATCTGTGAATAAATCATGTTTTATTCACTAAGCAAAGCAAGCTGAAATCCGAATGGTAAATGTAGCTGATTCCAAAAACATTCAATTTCAACTATAGTCACAGGCTGGTATTTTAGCCCAAATTTTGCAATTTGTATTACAATTAACTACAAATTGGCGCTTAGCGAATAATGCAAATATGTATTCTACTTCTAATAAGAGGGCATTCTGTCTAGGTCAACTGCGTGCCTATTCATTTGGAAAATGTATTTATTTATTTACCAAAATTTTTTTAAACATTCCAGAAAAAAATATTTAAGAAAAAAAAGATTATTTTTATAACTTGGCTATCGTGGTGTTTAGTTTGGAAGATAATCATCAACTCATCAAATTATAACTTTTGTTGTATAATCACTAAAGCAGTAATTGCAGAACATTGAAAATGGAATTGCAAACTTCGAGAAGCAACAGAGAAACTGTAAATGATTTTTAAATTTGGAATTTTTTTAGAATTGGTTATTTTGACCAAAATATGTAATCATCTTTTCAATGCTCAACACGTTTAATAAATGGGAAGGAGATAATTAAAATGGTAGCAATGATTCAAAATTCAACAATGATAAAAACATGTACAAATCTTCATCTAAGTCGGTATCAACAAAATGAATGAAGGGAATAGAGGGATTTTATTTTAAATATTATCCACCCACACACGATTTTAGGGTAGAAAATTAAAAAGTCCACTTAGTGTAAATATACATTGTGTCACTGTACGGAACTTTGTGAGTAAACAGTGTTTTTTTGTGTTAAAAAAAATAAAAAGTTCAATGAATAAATTGAAAGACAATCAACATTACATGATATGAAAAGCACTTGGGGTTCTGTTAATGTGACTTTACATATAAAAGAGAACTAAATTTGATATTGGGGAAAAAAAAATAAAAGTAGGGGACACAATGTCTGTGTTTGCTTGTAGGTCTTTGTTACTGCAAGTAAAAAAGCACTTAGGTTTCCATGCATAGCTGCATTTCCAAGAAGTAAGAGCGTTGAGATAAGAAGGAAAGTTGAAAAGCGCTGCAAAGAGTTCCATAAATAGTGAGCAGAAATAGAAAATATTCAGGAAAAAAGTGAAGTTGGTAGATGGAAACGGAGGCATAGGTTGCAGACAAAATGTAGAATATTCCTTGTGGTGAATGTGAGAAATTTACCAGTCATCTGCACTCGGAAGGGTATGGAAGTTCAAAAGTAATGTTACACATGGAATCAGGTATGGATGATAATATAGAAAACCAATGCAGCAGTGTCTTCTGTCTGTATTATTTCAGTGGTTCTTCTACCAGATTTATATTCACCCCCTTCAATACATGCAAGTTTATGTGTTAAGAGGACTAGCATAGGGGCATTGTATTGCATGGCAGTCCGTTATGTCAAATGTGTTTTTTAGCTGCCATGTTCCTGGGCCCCTTAGAGGGGTACGTACCACAGACTTTAAGTTGCCAGCAAGCCACTGTGTGAAAAGCGGAAGAAAGAATGCTTATATATGAACACACTCATATAAGAAATATTATACTGAAAATATACAAAAATTATATAACTGGTTAAAAATATACTGACATACTGACTAAATCAATGCAAAATAATACAAAAACATATTTATCTTCTGATTTTGCTCCAGTACTGATCCTTGACTAACGAAGAAATTAATTTCACCACCTCATTGATGACCTTTTCCCACATTGAAGATCAATGAAATATGAGAGCTACTACTGCACTATGTATGAGTTTTCATTGCCTAATCCGTAGAGAACTGCTAAGTAGAGACCAGGAGGATAATTAGTAAGGGAGGACTTGTGTCACCTACAAGGGCATATTTGCAGGCTGTAATGCCTGGTGGTAGACAGGCAGCTATATTTACCTATGCTTGCATTATGTCAATGCAGACACATATTAACAATGTTCTATAATTTTGGGAATCTGAATACCAAAAAATACTATCAAATTCTTTACGAATAGCTGGGAATTTAAATACTTTTATTTATGGTTGTATTGTCTCAACGACTCTTTGTAACAAAATTGACAAGGGATATGCATCTAATCTGAATGAGGGGAAATTACAAGCATGGGTAAGAAAATTGCAATCTGTTTACCTGTACAGAGTATTTAACAAGCTTTATATAAATCGAAAGCGTTAAAACATTAATATTTGATTCCTGTTATAAAGCTGGATAAAATTAGCTAATTACTTAATTAGGAACACATATACCGGTAGTCCCTTCCAGTAGAGTTTGTAGTTATAGGAAAATGCTATTACTACACGGTGCAAGGACTTTCACCATGCTTTCGAGGCACAGAAATTGCTGTATATGGGAAAATTGTTCTATTGGCATAACTGACAGTTAATAGCTATATTTCCTTTTAATCCCTCACTACCAGTTTGTAGTTGAAAATGATATTGCCTTAACAGATTGTTGGACATCGGTTAGTAGTGAATTCAGTCTTCATTAAACATAAAATTAAAAAAATTTACTCAACCAGATTTTGCAGATTTCTGTCCTAGCTCTTTTCCTGTATCAGCTTTTTTTTCTTTCTTCTCTATTGATTTATCTTTACGTCTTGCAGATCCTTTATAGAAAAAAAATCAATACAAACAATATGAATTAATTTTATAACTATTACCAAGTTGTAGATGTGTTACATGAAAAAATTGTGGACTAACTTTCAAAAGCAAATTCATTAATACTTCAAATTTTAAAAATGTAATTAAAATGAAAAAGGGATTTCTCTGTTTTAATTTCACTTAATAATGGTTCAGCATGACACACAAAGGTGCTCCCGTTATAGGACAGATTTAGTATTTTAGTAACAAAAAATATAGACCACTTGCTGGCAATGATTTGGATACAGAAACTCCATTTTGGTGTCATCCGTGCATAATATCTATCTGTCTGTCTGTCTACATATATCTTTATATCTATATAGAGAGAGAAAGTAATTGCTGCTTTTCAGTATTCAGCCACAAATACTTAAGGAGCTAAAGGTGGATTTAATCTTTCAAAATTCTTTTCTTTTAGGAATTGTACTTGAGAATTAGAGGGAGTCAGATGTGGTTCCAATGTTCAAAAAGGGTTCATAATCTTTGCCAAGAAATTATAGATCTGCGAGCTTAACTTCTGTGGATGGGAAAGTATCTGAAGGGTTAAAGGGATAATATTAAGGTATTTATTTGCGAAGAACATTATTATTATTATTATTAGCAATAATCAGCATGGATTTATGAAACATAGGTCATGTCAAACTAACTTAATTGCATTCTACGAAGAAGTAAGTAGAAGTATAGATCAGTGTGTTGCAGTTGATGTGATCTACTTGGATTTTGCCAAGGCGTTTGATACAGTTCCACACAGGTTAGTGTTCAAACTAAAAGAAATTGGTCTACGGGAAAATTATTGTTTTTGGGTAGAACACTGTCTTAAAGATAGAGTACAGAGAGTTGTCATTAAAGGTGCAATTTCAAACTGGACATAAGTGGTAAGTGGTGTCCCTTAGGGTTCTGTTCTGGGACTGCTTCTATTTAACAGATTTATAAATGATCTTGCATTAGGCATTTAAAGTCATGTTTCAGTGTTTACAGATGACACCAAACGCTATAATGTAATACAATGTGAGCAGTATATTACTTGCAGAGGGATATAGATTGATTAACTGAGTACTCAAATGGTAGATGACATTTATTGAAGATAAATTCAAAGTTATGCACGTTGAGGTAAAGAATGCACAACTCAACTTACACCCTAAACGGTAGTGAATTAAGGATGACAACACATGATATGGATTTGGGAAATATTATAGACAACAAACTATAATAATTATATTAGTTGTCTCTCTTCTGTCTAACCCTTTCTATGGTCTACACATTGATACGATATCTACATCTCTCCATGTATCCTGTAAGCGGTGTATGTCATTCAAACTAGAGCTAGTTCAAGCTCTACTACATGTGAGTAGGACTATAATAGACCCTGTTGTCCAGGGCCGGACTGGGAGAAAAATTCAGCCCGGGCATTTTTTTAGCACAGCGGCCCACTAAGAAGGGGGTGGGGCAGAGAGGGTGTGTTTCGTCATCACCAAAGACAAACACGCCCCCTCTCAAAGTGAGCGTTGGGTCAATGCTCTTCCAGGGCAGAGCTCTGCTAAAGAGCTCTAGCATGAGAAGAAAAAAAAACCTGTATTTGTTCTGCACAGTGCAAGCAAATTTAATAACATGCTTGCACTGTGTTTCCTTGAAACTTGTCTCTGGTGTCTCTATAAATGGATACCAGGAGACAAAAGGGCAAGGAAAGAGTATTGTGCATGTGTTTGGAGCCTGCTTTGGGATTGTGTGTGTGCAGAGTGAGCTGGTCGTGGTTTGGTATTGTGTAATAAGGTGGGTTTTAGTCGTGTTGTGTTTGTGGTGTAATGTAATGCATATGTGGCTAGGAGCTGAAGAGAATGTGTGTATAGGGGATGTAGTAAATGTATGCACACAGGCTATAGTGTGTGTGTGTATATAGGTGATGTAGTGTTTGTAGGGGTTGTAGAGAGTGTGCGTTTAGGGGTGTAGCATGTGTTTGTTTACAAGGAATCTAGTGTGTGTGTATCAGGGATCCAAAGTATGTATGTTAGGAATGTAGTGTGTGTAGGTGGTGCAGTGTGTGTGTGTGTATACAGGAGTCTAGTGTGTGTTTGAAGGACCCAGAATGTGTATGAGATCTAGTGAGTGTGTGTATATAACGGAATCAGAGTGTATATAGGGATTTGGTGTGTGTATATGATCCATAGTTGGGTAAGGGATATAGTGTGTGTCTGGAATGTAATATGTTTAGCGGTGCAGTATGTGTGTGAGCGGTTCAGTGTGTGTGAACGGTGCTGTGGTGTGTGTGTGTATATATATATATAAAATATATATATATATGTTTGGAAGTATTGTGTGTGTGTGTGTGTTTAGTGCAGTGTGTTGGGGTTCTGCGTGTATGTGTGAGGGGTGCAGTGGGTGTCTGTGAGGGGTGTAGTGTGTATGTGAAGGGTGCAGTATGTGTGTGTGATGGATGTTGTGTTTGAGGGGTGCTGTGTGTGAAGATGCTGTGTATGTTGTGTTTAAGGGTGCTGTATGTGGGTGCTGTGTTAAAGGGTGCAGTGTGTGTGATTTGTGTGTGTGTGTGATGTGTGTGAAAGTGCTGTGCTGTGTGTGAGTGTGCTGTGTGTGATGTGTGTGAGAGTGCTGTGTGTGAGAGTGCTGTGCTGTGTGTGAGAGTGCTGTGTGTGATGTGTAAGAGTGGTGTGTGTGAGAGTGCTGTGAGTGAGAGTGCTGTGTGTGCTGTGTGTGAGAGTGCTGTGCTGTGTGTGAGAGTGCAGTGTGTGTGAGTGCTGTGTGTGATGTGTGTGAGAGTGCTATGCTGTGTGTGAGAGTGCTGTGTGTGAGAGTGCTGTGTGTGCTGTGTGTGAGAGTGCTGTGTGTGCTGTGTGTGAGAGTGTTGTGTGTGAGAGTGCTGTGTGTGAGAGTGCTGTGTGTGAGAGTGCTGTGTGAGTGCTGTGTGTGAATGTTAAAAGTGATTGTGTGTTGGGAGGGTAAAGAAAACCAACAACAAAAATGCATTATATCTTCCCCCCCCCCCCTTTACCTTTAGCCTGGGAGGGGTCCGGCACGGTGGTAGCTGGGAGGAGGGGGACCGGCACACTCACATCATCCCTGGTGGTCCAGTGGAGTTCACTCTCGCGAGATCCGGCGCGTTGCCATGGCAACGCTCCGGATCTCGCGAGAGAAACCCGGCGGAGCCGCAAGATAGAGCTCCGCCGGGTCCTCTCCCTCTCTCCCCAGCCGCAGGTCTGTTTAAATGGGCCGGTGAGGGAGATCTTTGATCTCCCCACCGGCCCTCCATGGAAGACAGCGGGGCCGGCGCTCGGATAGTGCCGGCCCTGCATAGACCGGCCGGGGAGATCCTGGGACCTCCCCTGCCGGCCTCGGCCCCACGGACACCGCGGCCCACCGGGCATTTGCCCGGTGTGCCCGATGGCCAGTCCGGGCCTGCTGTTGTCCAATTATTTATCCATCTGTACTAGACGTATTGCAACATTATTTTCTCCTCTCTCCACATATGGATCCAAAGATATCTATACCTCTACACGTATCCTATAATTGGGAATTGTACCGCTATATGCCATACATACTAGAGCTAGTTCAAACTCTACTACACGTGAGTAGGATTACAATAGACCCCATTGTCCAAATATTTACCTTCTGTACTAGACGTATTGCACCATTATTTCCTCCTCTCTCCACACACGGATCCAAAGAAGTCGTCCCGATTCGGCCCACACAGAGAATATCTCCCCATATAGGCCGTGAGTTGTCCATCTGGCATAATCAAGGACTCTCTCTCTTTTAAGGTTTATCTTTGGATTTTCCATTGTACTTTGGACTTTTTGTTTGTTTATTATCATATTTACTATAGTCTGTTTTGGAGCAACCTTTTCTTGTCTTGTCTTTTGTACTATCTTTGTTAGTAGGGCTTGGAGGGAGCCCTAGTTTAAGGTTTGCTGCCTCTTATACCCTTCACTTATAGTGTTGGTTTATTTTAGCGCTGTTTCCGTTGTTTTTGCATTCTCATTGAATATCATACAGTGTCTTGTAAAAGCACACATTCCCCTAGGACATTTCTACTTGTTGTTTTAAAACCTTGACTCCATTGGTTCTATTGAGATTATTCATGTTTAATTTGAACACCATTCTTCCTTTATTAAAGATTCAATTACAATTATTTATATTATGACAACATATTCCACAGAGCAGAAAAAAAAATATTTTCTTTTTTTGTGACACAAAGACCTTGATTTAATTGTACATAAAAATAAAAGCAATGATAAATGAAAAACAGCAAATGAGCTCCTAATGCTGTTCAGTTGCTCACAATATATAGGGAGAACAGAGAACAGATCCCCCAGTACCTCCACCCATAGGCATTGGGTGTCTTAAAATTTAATAATGAAGAACAGGTCTCTGCCCACCTTTCTGCCTCCATGCATGAGTGATGGGTGGGGCTATCATATAATAATCAGTTTTGGGTCCTAGATCCCCACCAGCCCCCACCCTATCAAATAATACATAGGGGAACTAGTGCTCCCCAGACCACTCATGCAAGGTGGGTGATGGCTATTAACACAATAAAGGGGGGGACCGGCGAGGCCTTTTATTGTTATTTACGTGCCAGATAAATAGAATTAAATCACCTTGTCTTATATTTTCAATGTAAAAGATAGATATCAGTTTCGATATTCAAACCGATATTTATCAGCTTCTAATGAGCATTATACTTTGGTAATTTAATCAATCTCAACCAATAAATGGCTTATCAGGCGCCGAAGAACTGTGATAAAAACATGATTAATTAAATCCACCCCAAAATTTGTTGACTGCATAAGTATTCAGCCATTTTCCTATGAATCCCAAAAAAGTGTTGCAGCCTATTTCCTATCATGGGTCAAGATCAGATCAAATGAGTTCCTTTATTTTGTGCCCACAGAAACAACTAACATTTTGACCTAATACAATGTTTATACCAAACCTAACCTAACAGCATAAAGCGAGATCTGTATTAAGTTAAAAAAATGACTTGTTCAAAATAAAGAAACAACTTTGAACTGAGCCTGTGCTGGACAATCCATTCTTTATTTGCTATTTACTTTTTTGGCAGAACCAAGAGCTGAGCACTTTCTATTGAATAAGCCCTTTCCAGTATATCTCTGGTTAGCATTCTCATTAGTGTGATTCTTTCTGAACTGGTGGATACCTTTGACTTTTATCTAACTGCAAGTATACTCATGCCTATACTATATTTAGTCGACAAATTAAAAAAAAAATTTTAACAATTCATTTAATACGTAAAATATTTTAGAACACCTGCTAAATACTAAATAGTTAAGATTATAAAAGAAAATATATATGAAAAAAACCTTTTGGTGACTTTGATCCCTTTTCTTTTTCTTTCTTTGCTGTTTCTTGCTTTGGAACCAATGGAGGTTGATCATCAACAGAAGTTTCTGCAGGAGGAGGTGGTATAACAGGCGCTGGGGGTGAAACTTCTTTCTTATTTTCTGCCTCTGTATCTGAATGTTAAAAACACTGATAACTGTCAAACACTGAACCAAATATACAGAATTTGAGGGTAGTTACGGTGTTGTTGATTTAGTCGTAATGATTTTAATATTAATTCATTTAATTGGCTTGATTTTTAAACTGCCTCTCTATATTGCTGAGTATTTGTTCATATACTTCTGTACACTTTCATTATTTGAAAATAACTGTTTAGTTCTTTAGATCAGCTGTCATTATATATCCATGCTGTGGCTATGAGTTTGGAGATTTCTTTTTTTTCAAATTGCCAATTGTGGCAGAAATGCCTCTGCCACGTGTTCCTGGAGGGGCCTGCTGGCTAGCCCTCCTGCCCAAAGACTATGGGCTCTGCAAAAAGCCTGTTAAAAGACTTAGTTTGTGCCATTTTCCTATGCTGTTCGGGAACTGAACAGGCGCACGAACCATGGACCACCCAGGAGCTTGTTAAGCTCTATCATCACCTCTTAACGATTCTAACCGCAGGGTTCTAATTGTTCGTCTGGGTGTCCGCAATTTGTATGAACGAGCACGAGGTGGCGGCCATCTTGTTCGCATGAATGCAGGCAGCAGTGTTTGGTCAGCGAGTTCATGGAACTCAAATCAGACACGGAAACTCCCGAACACTGCTGGACTTCCATCATCACCTGCGTTCGGATTCTACACCACCTAGAAGGGCACTGTTCGGTGGAATCGTTCGTCTGGATGAGGGGAACAATCTCCATGGTATGACTATTGACAACATTCGGTAGTTTGTTAGTTTTTAAACTACCAAACTTGACAGACCGTTATCACTGATTTCATGGAACTGTTTTGGGCATAGGACCATGTGCATGGTCGGTCAAATGATGACTTCCATAGAAATCCCGAACCCCTGAAACAATATGGGTGATTTTTGGATATATTGGTCACCCAGATTGGGGCTATCAGGGGCTGTACCTTTTGTGTGGTTTTCATGTGTTTTGGGGGTACTTTAGGGGTGTCTGAAAAATGTGTGTTTTTCTGTACCTGGAGATAATTGTGTTAGTACAGTTCCAGACTCAATTATCTCTCAGGCACAGAGGAGGAGTTTGTAGCTTGTATAAATTCTGTGACTGTGCTTCCATTAAACAGACTACTTCCCAGCATTAAGCCTTGGCTCATGTGTCGGGGGATTGCCCCTTCTATACTCTCTTGGAGGAGAGGTCTTCCCACTGGGAGCTGGATCTAGGTATTGGTCCAGTGTGGGAAGGGATGGTGAAACCCCAGCCAAGCTGTGGCGGCTTAGGGGGCTACAGTGGTTTTGGTGTCCGGTACGTTTCCTTTAGTACTCGGTGAGCACTAGGAAGCATAATTGGCGGAGTTACCCAGTCGTAGTACCAGGTGGTCCGCCACACCAATTATAGCCTAATGTTTGTTATTTGGATTTAAAATGCCAAAATGTGGAGTTAGGAGAATAACCTTGCATGTCTACATGGGGAAGAAGATCTTTAGGGATATATCTGTGCATATCAAACAATAACATGGACTTATCATCTAGTCGATATACATCTTTGTGCATGAAATGCACAAACAACTACCTAATAGTTTTTAATGTTTAGCACTCTTTAGTTTTCAAGTCATTGTAGAAAATATTCATAGTACACCAACGTATATAATAGCAAAGGAGCAATTTTTATTGATAATAGTAAATCTCAAGAAATATTTAGCATGACAACATTTATAACACATATATTGTTAGCACACAGGTTCAATAAATGAACTGTTATATTCTGTAAATAAGGCAATTTACAAATATATGCAGCAGATTTAAAGATAAAACAGAAATCCTCAAAAATGAGATGGCCTCCAAACCCCAATAGTTCAGCTGGACACTAAACTCATTGGCTTGTGACGTTTACTATAATAGTTTGGTCAAAGTGTGAAGGATGAGAGCCTAAAGCCTTCCTAAACAATGCATGCAACCTCTGTAAATCTTTGAAACCTTACTGCATGTCGCCTGCCTATACCTCTTCAAATTACCACTGATGAGCAGCACTAATCTGGGGATAGAAACACTTTTATTGTGCAAACTACATAAAAAAAACCTTAAAATGTGTATTTATAAAAATGTTATATCACACACACCACCAATAGGGTAGTACTTGACTGGTAATCTATCCTGATGTGTGGGTGTCTTTCATAGCTTAACTAGGAAACCTCCTAGTGACCTTCTTTCCATAACTAACCTTCCCTACTCTTGTAGTGTAGTGCCTTTCCAAACTCTGGAACTCACAGTATGCAAATACAAAAACAACTAAAACACATTTCTAAAGAAACAAGCCAATGGCTAAATAAATAAACCATCATTTTGGGATCTCCATGAAGTTAGTGTTCAAAATAAAAGTGATACAAATATAATATTTTTTCATCCTCCACTATATGAGTACTTGGGGACCAAATACAACAAGCATAGGTGGTCCTTCAGGACCAATTATGAACCAGCTTGGATCTGTACAGCTCCTGTTTCTAAAACCACTCCAACAGGTGAGATTAAGATGAAAAATCTAAACAAGGGCCCTGAAAACCCCCTGTTAACCAGTGAGAATTGAAAATAGTTACTTTCTCCTATTAACCTGCCCTACTCAGCAATCCCTGATAGAATGAGCAGTTACAGATCAGATACTATGATCCCCAGAACACTTGGTACAAGCACTATGCTCCACCAGCACAGTGGCATGCCCAATGTCCTGGTAAAGGCTATCACCCACCTATTATTTGACATTTATTTACAGATCCCTGACCAAACTGTTATTAGAAGTGCAATAAAACATATGATTTGATTATTTGTAATAATGTCATAATTATAATTATGTTCCAGATGTTAGGCTGAACTGATATTTGGGAGCAAGGTACTAGGCATCACTTGGATATGGGATGCAGAACATTTGTATATGTGCTTGAGGAACACCCTGTCCTATCATAGCATCAATATACTAGTAAGTAAAATAGCAGAAAAAACATCATTGAAATTCTATATGCTACATAAGTTCACCCTTTGCCCTGTTCTACAAACATCCATTACAGTCTGTCATATCGTCTAGTGAAATCTGCAAGTGCAGTATCAAAGGTCCATCGAGATTACCTTTGTGATTAAAATAACAGGGTAATTGATCTTTCTAAAACTTACAAAGAATTCAAAATGAAGGGTTCTTAAATTTGACCCCAGCTGGTAAAACAGTGTCTTTAGCATGATCAGAAATTTAACCGCACTGAAGCAGAGCAGACACAGCAAAAATAATGAAGTTTCTACGTTTTTGGTAGCCTAAAACACCATTCAGCAATAAAGGTTTAAACGTGAAAAAAAAAAAACAACACACCTGAACTGTGCTTTAATCATACCTTTATTTTTTTTGTTGAATATAGCAGTCAGAAATACTTCTTCAATTTTCTTACACAGGGCATCTTCTCCCACTTCCCCATTCACTTTGATAAGAATATTTTGTTGTGCTGAAAACCACATCTCTAATTTCTCCCAGTTGTCAAGGAAGCCAACAATTCTATAACAGAAATGAAATTGTAAGGGATCCATCAGCACAGACTCAGTACCATATAACATACACACATATATGTTATATAATATATGTGTGTGTATATATACATGAAATGCTTACCTTTTTTTATTGGACTAACATAATTTTGGAAAGACAAGCATACAGGAGAACCTCTCTTTCACAACACCTGGGTGCAGAATTTTTTTTATATGGGCATGGTCATCTTAATACAAATACAAAGAAACTAGTCCTGCGCTCAAACTCCCATTACTCTTGGGCGGCAGCAATGACCATAGTACACATCAGCCAAAATACATATAGTAAAAACCAAAGAAAAAAAAAGTTACCTGCGCTCTTTCCACATCCCTATGTATTTTTAAACAAATGGAGGTTTTTAGTTACCTCCAATGGCCATGAGAGGGTATGCCCACCTGCCACATCAAGGCAGACCTCTTAGGTGGGTCCTAACGCTAACCATTTGCCTTGCTTCCTTGAGCTTCTGGCAAAAATATCTCTAATGAGACAGAAAGGGGTCACCTTAATAACTCATCTCCTTTGCAAATGTCCAGATATGCATGTTTCTATAGCAACTGCTCCACCTTTCTATCTATAAGCCCCACCAGTAACTGACAGTCACACACTATCATTGTATTTACAAGACCAAGTCGTACAATGAGAAATTTGGCTAGGTAAACACTCTAGCCTTACACTGCATGGTGCAAACATAAGTGTTGGAAAAGGGGTGTTAAGAATAGCCCATACTTATGGATATATAATTATAAACTTGATTATATATGTTTAGGACATTACTCCTCTTCAGTCAATTTTTTATTAAAAGAGAGTCTCCATTAATAATATATTTTTATTTTATTTTTTATTATACTAACCCTACGCATAGTAAAAATTATAAACATATACTACGTATATATCTATATTCTAAAACAATACAGTCACAGTGTAACTAAAACCCAGACATAGATGAGAAAACATTAAATAATGTTGGATTGTCTCACATAAGATATATACCCATCTTTTATTTATTTATTTACAAAATATTTTACCAGGAAGGATACATTGAGATTTCTCTTGTTTTCATGTATATAACTTCTAATTAAAAGTGTCTAGTGTGTAAATATGGATATTTCTACAATATTCTATTCATACACGTTGGGTAAATCTAAAGACAGACACGTCAGTTAAGTAAAAATAAAGCCAACTTGCCGACTCAAAGACTATAAAGTGCTAGATTCAATTCTTTGATGTGATATTATCTCACACACTCATAGACAGACAGACACACACACACACACACACACTTAATGAAAGACACAAACACACACACTTAATGACAGGCACAAACACACATTCTTGCACACTCTTAAAAATTTATTTTATTTTTTTGAGTCCCATCCAGCCTCCCAACCTCTTTCTGGGGTCCAGTGTGGGGCTGTGCTGTAGTCTAGCAGTTGCTCACTCCTCCCGTGCACGCTGTCTAGTATGCCAGGGACGGAATTTGGTCATTTTCCGTCTCCCAGCAGCACAGAGGGTGTGCGAGGGAGGAGTGAGGAACTGCAAGATCAGCTCTTCCCTGCCACTGGAACACATGGCTGCCTGCCTTATCTCCCTTATCTCCCTCCCCGGCAAATATCAGCAGAGTAGGCAGGTGCTTTTTTAGAATTAGAAACTATATGCATGTTGCTTAAACTCACCTTTCACCAGCCCTCCTGTTGTACGGGCTAGCCTTCTATTGTGAGCAGAACTCTTCTCTCCAGTGTTTACTTTGTGTAGGTTATATGCTACACCATGTTCCTCGATCATGTAAGCCATTCAAAAAATTACTTCACAGCATTGTAGTATTGTCCCTGTTAATTGTCTCACGGATAAGATCCCCCACCCCGGGGTTACAGGGTAATTTTACAATGCATTAGAACAACTTCTATATGCCCTTACTACCGGTGAAATGCATCCCATCTGACCCTGGTCGGAAGACCATATCACTATAGCACTATTCTACTATAAGCATCTCCAACCTTACTTCCTATAGTGATCTATTGATCCCTTCAGCTATATTGCTATATCCATAGGCACAAAAGGCCGAAGACAAAGCACTAGCACCCACAATCTAAAACTAAATTCCCTCAGCTCGTGGCCCATTGACATCCTGTTTGTTATGCTTTACCGAAGGTTTCTGATGTCATACATATGCTTGTATCATGTAATGTTGTCTATTGAGGCTATGACCCGAGTCAAAAATAAAGAATTTAAAAAAAAAGAAAAAACTATATGCATGCTATTTTTCTGTAAACATATCATATTACATCATTTATGTATTATGTACTCTGCTTTTATATGGTCAATGTATGGTACTATATTAATACTCTTACCAACCTGTGTTGTATTTGGTCTCTTGGTTGTGTCTGATCCTGCCCTGTAGGATGGTCTGCATTTGGTGAGTTGCTTTCTTGTGAACCTGGTTGTTCTATTGCCCCTGTGAAAATGAGATTATAGAACGATAATATCTAAAAAAAAAAATATTATAAAAATAATCCAAGTGACATGTAAATAGTAAATATGCATGAACTATGGCTGCAATTTGCAACAGCACAATGCAATAACTCACTTGGTTTAATTGTAAATGATATTTATATTGGGGGTGCATTTTTGGAAAGCCGCAAACTACTAAATGCCGTAAGATTCTGTAGAAAGATGTCTTTAACTCTACTAGATTATTTTCCACATAGAAGAAGTTGTCCAAATCAAGTAAAATGTGTTTATTTTACTCTAAAAATTTTTATGTTGGGACAGTGCGCACGTATAATAAGTACATACATAGTATCCATATAGTACAGCACATTGCAGGCTGCTTTTGCTGCCTGCAAATAATCCCTGGGATGCATCAGTAAAGCTTGACTTACAAACATTGCTGTACACTGTAGGTATAGAGGGGACATGGCTATCACCATTTATAGTCCCTCTGCAGAGATATAGAGTTATAGAATATTGTTCCCTGCAGAGAACTTACTCTGCAAGGGAGAAACCAGCACTAGATAGAAGATGTTATGAACTAAACTTTATTTTACTTTGGAAGTTAAAGTGAACGTTAACATATATTGAATTAATTTAAAAATGAATTATTAAGAAAATAAAACCAAAGACATTTTAGGTGACATTTATGTTTTAAATTAAATTAATTTTTATTATAGGACACAACTAATAAAATAGTTATTTTGCCTTCATTTTGTCCATATCTGTCTGTCTGTCCAGTAAGTGATGACCAGGTTTAGAACAGCATGTCCAATATCTAAAAACTGCGATAACTATTACTCAAAAAAGTGATTTGCCTTACCAAGTTGTTCAGCAGCTCGTTGTAATACTACAGTGTCTGAAATGTCTATCAATACCGCACAGTCAAGAGCAGGGGAGTGTGGTGGTGCGTCATTACGTCCTGATGGGATTTTCACTAAAGATAACGACTTGTCCTTCTTATTCTTTTCTTTGGCCTTTTCAATGTCATCTCCTGTGAGGGCTTTCTCAAACAATTTGGCCTGATCAATTGTTGCTGGAAAACCATCCATGATCCAGCCTGTGTTTTCAGGGATTCGACTAGAATACAAACATTGTAATATGATAAAAAAAAAAAAAAAAAAGATTTGGTCTCTCACGCTTCTCAAATGAAAATGCAGTATTTTAGCAAGATATTTATATATTTCCACACACACAGGCACCCATATTAATGTAAAGTGGGGTAACACATTTTCAGAGATTTGTAACTTTTCTTTGAACTAAACAATACGGTACTTCCACTCTATTTACAAAGTGAAGCAATGCAAATGTTTTTGAATGGTTAATACTACATTTGTTGTGTGCAGACAGTCAACCAGGACAGGAAGGAGGTTGTGGGCCTGTAAATATTGTTGTTATTGTTTTCCAACTCTAAAATTATTATATAATTCTGAGC
Source organism: Pelobates cultripes (assembly GCA_933207985.1). Lineage (NCBI taxonomy): Eukaryota > Metazoa > Chordata > Amphibia > Anura > Pelobatidae > Pelobates > Pelobates cultripes. Next base: position 269,239,194 of record OW240916.1, on the reverse strand, counting down.
ACATGTTTAGATGACCACAGAAATTTAATTTTGTTTGTCAGAAAACTGCACCACAGTTGTCTACTAAACATAAATATTTGATTGCTCCTATACCATTGTTGGTGTGTTCTATATATTTTGTGCTAGCGCACAGTTTTCACATTTAAAATTAGATTTATGAGAGCTAGTTTTTCTGCAACAACATACCAAAGCAAACATTTGATGTACAGTGTTTCTTACAAATTCAATGTTTTTTTTTTTTTTTTAAATCAAACAAAAAAAAAATCTACTTCTAATTCTAGTGACATTAAGAAAAACTATATAAATAAATAATAAAAAATAAACATTCCATTTCCTTGCCATTCAGTTCTAATGTGCATAGCAAATAGTTAAATATACTGTCTGTTTGCCGTTATAGGTGCTGTGTTCTCTAAGCGTTTGTTTTTTATACCTGTTTGTGTATTAACAAATCTCACGGTGTCCAATTCTTTTCCTTTGACAAAATATGATGCATATAAAAAGAAAACTCGGTACTGTTTATAAAGTGTTACAACTGTTTGTAGTACAATAAAAGTTTTATTCCCTGCCTTAAACTGTGTTCTCTTGTGCCATAAATTAACAATTTGCTTACATAAAAAAGTGCATCGTGAAGATTTTGAAAAACTGCAGAGTTCAGGATCCAGGGCACTAAATCCAGATGCTAGCGTTGCTAAAACTTAGTTCACTTTTACTTTATGTAAAGTAAGATTGGCTGGAAAACTCATTATTCAAAAATACAGTCAATGTCTCCAGTATTAGCCGAGATCGTTCTCTTCTCAGAAACTCAAGAAGACGGAGAGGACTAATTAAAATGAATTAAAGGCTCAGCTATGGAAGGAATATGCAGTACCAATTGAATTGAAGGTAATGATGAGAAAATCTTTGGACAGTTTTTGGTAACACGACTCTGGACAAAGTTAGCTAAATAATCTTGAAAATTATTGTCTTTCTGTTACTCTTGGCCCACTCAGAGTTACATTTTGCACTGTGTATGTATTTAATTGTTTAGAACGTTCAATACTATGTTAACAATGTTTTGCTGTTTTGCTGTATTTAAACAGTCACTTAAATATTACCATATCTATGAAATCAACATCAAACACTTTTTAGCACAATGAAGAATACAAGATTACAATTATTGTGAGATATCAATCATAGTATGTACTTTATGCATGTATTTCAACTTGTTCCAGGAAGTTGCAGTTTTTGTTTGATTCCCATCCTCATTAAAAGTACCATTGGTGTTAAGTATAACTATTTACAGTTCTAAACAGACCAGATGCATATAGCTATATCCACCCCTGATTGATATATTACCCTGAATCCCAGGATCTGAAATGTGAGACATAACTTTGTAAATGTGTATTATCCATTCTACTTACTTGATTGCGTTAATGATTATCTTGGTAAGCAAATCATCAGATGCACTTTTTCCTTTCCTAAGTTGCTTGTCCAGCATCTCTCCTAGTTGGGCACGTTCTGAAAACTGCATATAATAATTCATGATTAATAACATTTTATCAGAAATGAAATGGTTGAGTGGGGTTTTAATTAAAAAAGTGCAAAAAAGATAATTTAAAGGGAAACTATAGTCATGAAAACAACTACAGCTTAATATAGTTGTTCTGGTGAGTATTGTCAGTCCTTGCATAGTGACTCTATCTTCCTCAAACAACTGCTGCTGAGCTGATATCAACAGAACACCGGGGGTGTCATCAAAAGATCAATTGCACCATTACTAATACAAAATGATATAGTGTTGTGGTGCATAGAACATCTCAATTAATTAGGATGATTATTGAAGCCTTTTTCATACTTTGAATTTTGCAAGATATTTTAGTGATAAGACTCATCACTTAGGTAAGGAACTCTTTCCATTTCATTCCTCTTTCTCTCAACCTATGCTTTTCTTATCCTTAAGGTGTTCACTTCAGTTACTGAACAGTAGGTATCTGCACTTCTTCTCTTGCCCCACCACTTGCCCACTTGATTATATCCCCTTGCATCACATCAGATATTAACAAACATCTTCAGCTGCTCTCTTTCACCTGATTTAGTCCCCACTTCCCTTTAACATGCTGCCATCACTCCAATTCTACAAATGCCGTCATTTGACCATCCCGTATTCCTACTCTCTTTTACCTCATAGTTTCTTGAATGACTAGTTTGTACCTAGCCAATTTCCTGCCAGTGACCACTTTCCCCTGTCATACCTGTACAGATGGGTCTTGTCCTTAGAATTTCTTAAGGGCAGTTCTCTTCCTACAGATGAGTCTGCTTCACTGTCACATGGTACCCTAGTGTTCAGTCCTTTACGAAGTCTAGTTAAGCTTCCGGTAAACCTATAGTCTCCCTTGGTAATTTCATTTCTTAAAGGGACACTATAGTCGCCAAAACAACTTTAGCTTAATGAAGCCGTTTTGGCGTATAGAACATGCCCCTGCAGTCTCACTGCTCAATTCTATGCCATTTAGGAGTTAAATCACTTTGTTCATAAAGCCAAGTAACAGCCTCCCTAAACACATCCTGTAAAAAGTCATCTACAATTTATCCTTCCTTTATTGCAAGTTCTGTTTAATTTAGATTTTCTTATCCCCCGCTATGTTAATAGCTTGCTAGACCCTGCAAGAGCCTCCTGTATGTGATTGAAGTTCAATTTACAGAGAAAGAGATACAATTGTTGAAGGTAAATTACATTTGATTGAAAGTGAAACGAGTTTTTTTTTCCATGCAGGCTGTGTCAATCAGATCCAGTGGAGGTGTGACAAGAAACAAAGAGATTTAACTCCTAAATGGCAGTGAATTGAGCAGTGAAACCTGAGAGGCATGATCTACACACAAAAACTGCTTCATTAAGCTAAAGTTGTTTAGGTGACTATAGTGTTCCTTTAACCCCTTAAGGACCAAACTTCCGGAATAAAAGGGAATCATGACATGTCACACATGTCATGTGTCCTTAAGGGGTTAAAGCTGTCGGTAAATAGTGGCTCCATAGTCACCTTCACTCTCCTAACTTCTAATTCTACTTGTTTCCTGCACATTTACCTGTCGCACTTATCTCACACGTTGCCGTGCCTCTTGTGTAATCATACTTCACAATAATAATTGAGTCAAGGAATTCTGTAACAAATAGATGTTTAAGCAACCAAACAATGCCAGCGTTTACCTTCTGTATAGCATGTTTATCCTTAGATGAGGTCACGATGTGACATGGAGAGATTTCATTTTCAGGTGGATCCTCTTCTAAAACAGCAATGAGAGACATATCTTAAGGGCATACTTATTTTCATTTAGTAAATTGCCGAGGCATCTGAATGAGTTACCATATTCATGCATGCTTGCAAAGTATGTCCTCTTCTTTTAATAAATACATTTTCCTAACCAATCCTCATTATAAAAGGAAGCATGGTGTAGTAAAGTGATTTGGTACAAATGTTTCAGGTGATTAAAGGGGAGAAAAAAAGGCACACCGGAACATGCATTTCTCAGCAGTGATGCTGCAGCAGACACCAACATTTATACACAGATTAAGGAACAGCACACACAACAAAACAGTTTTTACTTTTACAAGGCTACTTAAAATCACCTAAGAAAACAAATATGGGGAATCAGTTCCACTGTATGGTCATATCATGTTAAGTCCACCACTTAGCCACAGTACCGCCATGTTGGTGGGTCCTACACTAATTTTAGTGTGGGTGACAGAGTAAAAGTGCTAGTGCTAAGTGAACTAAAGTCCATTTAATTAATCTGTTGTTTGATTTTATATAGAACAGATATATGATATGCATTGTGAGCATGAATATATTATAGTAAAATCACTTTAATTGTTTAGTTTTGACACTGTACTTTTTTGAATTGTGTTTTTTATCACATTAACTTTGCATTATATATAATTACAATGCTCTTACAACAGATTACTTAAATACACCTTAGTTCATTTAGCACTGGCACTAATTCGTCTCCCATGTTAAACTTAGTGTAAGACCCACCAATATTGTGATACTGTGGCAAAGTGGTGGGCACAATATGATTATATGGTAGAACTGCATCACCATAGTGTGTGCTGTTCCTTAATCAGTTGATGATAGGGACACTTGAAGTAGTAGAATCATCACAGCTTAATGTTGTGGCTCTGTGGCCATTCTCAGCAATACAAATGATGCAATTTTTTTGACAAACGTTGGTGTCAACATGCTTCATGAAGTCACCTCTATTAGCGGTCATTCAGACAGCAACTAGTGGCTCTTCCTGGAGTGGTCTTGCAATCTTTGCAGGAGTGACGTTTGTTATCTCCAGGCTCAGCATTAGGACTCCAAATGCTCCTCATAGAGGTACGTTGAATAATTAATCTCTATAAAGAGTTGCTGACTGATGCAAAGTGGCAGCCTCACGCATGTGCACTATTCTCCAATGCCCCCTATAGGTAAGCATTGGATTGGCTGAGATCATCAGTAATGATGATCTCAGCCAGGGAGGGAGCAGTGGCCATGGCAGTATGACCAGTATAATCAGTACCACAGGTAAGTAATAATGCTTTATTTAACTACATTGGGAGCACAAATCTAAACAGCAGTTAAATAGGAAGAGTGTTAATTTAGAAAAAAATCTGACCACTAACATAATACCTAACATAATGTTCCAACTACATCAGAATTAAGAGCGCTTCTTAAACAAAACATTAGTGAGTTTTTATAATTCACTATAAATGCAGAATATGCAATAACTTGAATAAGTCACTCAATCCACAAAAACATGTAAGGTTCTTAGCTGAGGTTTATACTTTGTTTACACAATAGCAGTTGCTCTAATGAAGACATTGACAGAAAAGGCTATTCAATAAACATTTTTTAAGAGAATCCAGCCCTTAGTATTTTATCTTGTCATCATATATGCTTGTAGGATATGACAACATGGTATAAAATGGTATAACATTTCTGATTATGAACAACTTACTTTTAGTAATACTTTCATCAGCTGATTCTTTGGGTTTATTGGGAATATAAGAAGAACTGTCTTTGAGCTGAATAAAATACACAAAAACAAACTGAAATTGCTGGCTATGAAAAATAATTAGGCAATGCAAAATGATATTATCTAAGCAACTTATCAAGCTCATAAAATATTTAATGAATGCTCCACCACTGTACACTACTCTACCAACATTGAGTATGCCACTGAAAAGTGTTAGATTTTTTTTTTCCTTAAATGAACACTACATGCACCATTACCACTAAAGCCCTCCCAGGGTAAGTAGTCAAACTGTTTAAGAACTGTTTGACAACTTACGTTGGTCCTGCCAAAAGCCTGTAGCCACCTCTCCTGCTGCCAGAAACCATAGTCACTTAGTTAAGCCCGGCCAAAGCAAGGCCATGATCAGTAGTTGGGAGTACAGCAGACGTTCTCACCAAATAAGAGCAGCACTGCATGGCAAGGTTTAGCTTAGTGGAACTAACTGGAAGTGCAGGGGAGACAGTGGCGTGTGCCCAGCGCGACACAGGTAATTTGTCAAACCATTCTTGATCTTATGTTGGGAATGTGCCAGTGAACTCCACACACCAGTATCTTGTAGTGGTTATGCCGCTCAGTGTGTTCTTTTAACAATTCCCTTAACAGAGTTTCCATATGCTCATTAATGGATTTAGTAGTTTGTTACCTAGAGAATAATTTTGAATAATTTGGTTTTTGGGACATTCCACTTGTTTATATATTATATAACAGCCAAGTTGCAAACTCTGGTGTTGACCTGGAGAAGCTAGCAATATATTAAAGACAATAGATCACTCATAAGGCAGGACACATTTGAAGTTGATATCTTTGGGGAATATCTTAGTGACTAAAAGGTCAGTGTTAATGCTCAGAAATCTGGCACCTATGTACTGTAGAGGAGATCTGCTCATTACTTCTACATGAGGTTCCATAGAGCACATGTATCCCAGCCATTCCATGCCCTGAAACATTTAATTACCGTAGCCTCTTTATCAGCCGTAGCCTCTTCCACTGCCAACGGTTCAGACAAAACTGTGACATTTTCCATTTCTTTGTCATGATAAGCTTGAATTGCTTCATTGACAAGATCATCCACATTGAGCACCTGAATGCTGTAAGCTGGAAAAAACAACAAAACACCTGTATGAGTTTGTTCTTAAAAATAAATTGTCCATCCATCTGTCCTATTTTAAATAGAATAGCTGAGTGCACTATTCATACACTTTTATTATAACTTCATTTAAAAAAAAAATAATACATTTTTTTTTTCCCAACGGTGTCTTGAGCATTAATATTAGGTATTCTGTATTTTGAAAGGTATTACTCCATTACATGTTTAAAATCTTAAAGGTAGAGGCTATCCAATGAGTAAGGAGAAGAGAGTCTACTTAGCTTGTCGCATGGCTAATCCAACTCTGCACATAAAACATTTTGCTTGTTTAATGGAAAATATGGAACTTCTGATTACATACAGAGTCGACCCATATTTATCACCATAAATGCTGTGAAAATCCACCCTTTATGTCAACTTCCAGATGTAGTCAATGATTATAAAACTTCAAACAAATGTTTGGACTCCTTGAAGGGGAGAAACTAATGTGATTTGAATGAGTATGTTTAGGGTCTCCTATCAATTATTCATAGATACCCATTAAAGAAGTTAGGGGTGAATTTCTCTTTTGTAAAGAGAAAGAAAAGAATGAATCTTCTGTCAAAGGTGGTCATCAATACGGACACGTCACTGTGTGTTTTATTTCAGTGAGACTAATCATACAGTAAGGTCATACCTTGTGCTAAACGTTTCAAACATGTGCTTTTTCCAGAGTACAGTTTTCCGAGAACACAGCCTTTAATGGGGAATTGTGGAAAAACAGGTGGTGGTGTCGGTGCCTCTGGAGGATGGACAATTTCCAACAGTCTGCCAACCACATGCCCCAGTATGTTGTTATTGGGTGCCGGTGCTTTCAAACCAAGATCATTTGGTGGAACCCACTCTCCTGACATTGTCTGCATCAACAACAAAAATTACAAGTATCAGCCAAAAAAAGTAAAACACTATTAATTCACATATCATAAACTGAATTCGCAGAAACAGATTAGCTACTATATTTATCTACATCAGCCATGGCCAAAGCAATTTGTCAGTTGCAATACTTGTACAGGTATTAGAGTGTTATGTTCTATAATTACAAACTATTTATTGAATCAGTGTCCTCTGCATTATAACAATTACCTATATGGTAAGGAGCTATTTCTGATGGTTGTGGGTGTGTCGTAAAAGGCATGTGAACAAACATGCAAGCATTAGTTCTTATAGAAGACAAGCCTGCATGGGGACATATAACACATTAGTACATCTGAAAGATTCTCTTCAAACTTAGGGATCTATCATCTTGTGACTTTACACTGGAACAGATGCAACTCAATTAATACACTATTTTTTAAGTCGCACAAAGAGCCTGCCAGTTGGTCAATCTCCCTGAAAAGAGTCTCTCTTTATGCAATTTCCTTCCAAGTTTAAATGTATAATAATCTTAAAACAACTTTGTTAATGCAGCCATAAACAGCTAAAAGTACCATCAGGCACAAAGAGATAATGGATGCATTTTAATTTACATGGTGCATTTTACGTCAGCTTCATTTGCAAGGATTCCTGCATGCTCATAATGTTTACTGATTGACGACTTGGATGTAGGTCAAGAAAAAGCCTGTTCGTTGCCATAGCAACTGCCTTAGAACACTATAAAAGGTTTAATCGGTGCAATCTCACTTCACCTGTGATCACCTGAGTGGGCTGATCATAGTGTTTGCATACTTGTGGCTTGCAAAATTTAGTAAGAATTGACATATAAATACATAGATTGTCCTGTATTTTTGGGTTAACTAATGCCATGGAGGGATTCTGGAAATAACATAATAAATCAGGAAACTAAAGGTCAAGAGGTTTATTAATGTCTCAGAACCCTGAGATTATTTTTTCCCCTTAAACCTGCTTAGCCATTGTGTAACTGTTAGATAATACTGAATACTGTAGTAAGTGGAAAGGCCAATATGAGTTTTCATTTAATTCAATTTATAGTGATTCATTTCCTATAATTTTGCAACAGTGCTTGAAGGTTGGGTAATGAAATTTGTGGTTTAGATATTATCAATATCATCTGCAAATAATTTGTAGGAGCTACGGAGGTATGGAAGTATTAATAATAAGGATGCCTTTGATATCCATGCTAAATCCAACTTTGCTGCGATGGGGTTATAACAAAATCACACATTAAAGGGGGATAGGGGGCACCTCTGGAGTATCCCACTCACGATTTGAAAAGGAAAGAAAACACAAGTTATAGATTTGGTAGTTATAGAGTACAGGGCCACGATTGAGGCAATAGTTGGTTAAACAAGTCCAAACTTTCAAAGTGCAGCAACCACATAAATCCAGATTAAAGCAGCTCTGTCAACAGAAAAAAAATTAGCATTTCATAAAGGTAAAATGTGTGTTGTGAATGCAGTGAAAATATATCAAATGGCAAAGGGGTTACTTTGTCTTATGGTAAATCTTCAAGTTGACAAAACTTGATAAAAGGCTACCACTACCATTTTGTCATTTACCCCAGCTGTCGCCAGCAACAACTGTGGAAATAAGGCATTATCTTGATCATCATGAGATAATATCCACGGAGGCTCGCAGGATCCTCTATCGACATTAGTATTGTACCCTCGAGCATTCACGAAAGTGCAGCACTAACGCCGGCTCCTGATGGATGATATGCCAAGAGCTGAAGAAAGAAGATGGCGGCACCCAGGGGGGAAAGCATTAAATAAGTATAACTCACCTCCAATGTACTCCAAGTAGTGATGTCCCCATTGGATGTCTTTGCAAAATATGCAAAGAGCCCAGATGGAGACAAAGACGCTTTAAGCAATCAAGGGATTTTCTGCATACGGAGACCACTGCCAGCCCAAGTTTTTATTTCCGTTAATATAATACATGATATGGTCCATATATGAGTAACGTATGCCCTCCCTAAACTTGATAAAAAAACAACTTGGCTGTTGTGAATAATTGTAAGATAAAATACCAGTCAATCTTATTGTACTAATTTTAAAGTGAGCATTTGAATATCAATTTTTGGTCTGGTGAGATAGCTCAGTTGGTAAATTCCCTGACTACAGAGCTTGTTCATAGTTACATAGCTGAAAAGAGACTTGTGTCCATCAAGTTCAGCCTTCCTCACATAAGTTTTTGCTGTTGATCCAAAAGAAGGCAAAACAACCTAGTCTGAAGAGCTTCCAATTTTGCAACAAACTAGGAAAAAATTCATTCTCGACCCCAAAATAGCAGTCAGATGTCTCCTTGGATCAAGCAGCTATTACCCCACTAATTAGAAATTATATCCCTGTATGTTATGTTTTTGCAAGTATTTATCCAATTGCAGTTTAAACATCTGTATGGACTCTGATAAAACCACCTCTTCAGGCAGAGAATTCCATATCCTTATTGCTCTTACTGTAAACAAAACTTTTCTTTGTCTTAGATGAAATCTCCTTTCTTCTAGCCTAAATGTGTGACCTGGTGTTCTATGTATAGCCCTGTTTATGAATAGATTTCCCAAAAATGGTTTGTACTGGCCCAGAATATATTTATATAATGTTATCATATCCCCTCTCAGGCGCCATTTTTCCAAACTAAAGAGATTTATACTTTTTAACCTTTCTTCGTAACTAAAATGCTCCATTCATTTTATCAATTTTGTAGCTCGTCTCTGCACTTTTTCTAGTGCCATGATATCTTTCTTTAGAACAGGTGCCCAAAATTGCACAGCATATTCAAGGTGTGGTCTTACCAGTGATTTATAAAGAGGCAAAATTATATTTTCATCCTGAGAATTTATGCCCCTATTTATACAGGACAAAACCTTACTGGCCTTAACAACTGTAGATTGACATTGCATATTGCTGCCTAATTTGTTGTCTATAACAATTCCCAAACCCCACTCCTGTGTGGTTATCCATAATTCACTACCATTTAGGGCAAGCATGTCAAACTCAAAGTCTGGATCGGGCCACATAAACAAGGTTTAAGTTTATGTGGAATGCAAAAAAAAAAAAAAATACTGTAAATTGTCATAGAAAGGTAGGTTTATTTTAAAAAGTACAGTATAAACCCTCCCCCAGTAACACCTCTTCTAAACCACGGCACCCCCCTGTACTAAATCCCAGCCCTCCCTACCACCCTGTGCCAAATCTGATCCTCCCGCTAACACACACACATATTCACTGACAGACACACACATACATACACACTGACACACACACTCACTGACACACACATACTCACAGACACACACACACACACATACTCACAGACACACACACTCACAGACAGCCACACACTCACTGACAGACACATACATACTTGCTGACAGACACACACACACACACTCAATGACAGACAGACACACATACTCACTGAGAGAGACACACACAGACTCACAGACAGACACATACAGACACACGCATACACTGACAGACACACACACACACACTGACATACAGACACACACTGACAGACACACACGTATTTGCTGACAGACACACACACACTCACAGACAGACACATGCACACAGACACACACATACTCACAGACAGACAGACACACCGACAGACACACACATACTTTCTGACAGACACACACATACTCACTGACAGACAGACACACATACTCACTGACAGAGACACACACATACTCACTGACAGACACACACATACAGACACACTGACAGATACACACTCACTGACACACACACTGACATACAGATACACACTGACAGACAGACACACACACTCACTGACAGACACACACTCACTGACAGACAGACACACACACACACATACTCACAGACAGACACACACACTCACTGACAGAGACACACACATACTCACAGACAGACAGACACACCCATACTCACAGACACACACACATACTCACTGACAGACACATACATACAGACACACTGACAGACACACACACACATACTCACTGACAGACACACACACACATACTCACTGACAGACAGGGCCGGCGCTACCTGTTAGGCGGACTAGGCAGCCGCCTAGGGCGCCCCTTGGGAAGGGGCGCCGCCAGGAGCGCCGCCCCCCCCCAATGCTGCAGCCGCCCGAGCGCTCTGTAAAGAGCCTCAGGCGGCTGCAGCTTTTCCCGGGCGGTGCGTCCATCAGGGCGGACCGCACCGCCCGGGTGCAGCCTGAGCAGAGGGGCTGACAGGAGGGAAGCGCTCAGCACTCAGCGTTCCCTCCTGTCACTCCCTCTGTAGTAGCGTGGCCGAGCCCAGTATAGTCGGCGGGTACAGGGAGCAGCTGTCTCTTGTACCCGGCCGGACTAACAGGAAGTGCACACTGAGTGTTCACTTCCTGTTAGTCCGGCCGGGTACAGGAAACAAAAGCTCCCTGTACCCGCCGACTATACTGGGCTCGGCCACGCTACAACACAGGTAGGGGAGGAGGGGGAAGAAAGAGGGAGGGAGGGAGGGGGGAGAAAGAAACAGGGAGGGAGGGGGGAGAAGGAAACAGGGAGGGAGGGGAGAAGCAGGAGGAGGAGGGAAAAGAAACAGAGAAGGAGGGAGGGGAGAAGAAAGAAACAGAGAG
>OW240916.1:269201793-269227426 GCA_933207985.1 Pelobates cultripes | reverse complement strand
GAGGGAGTGAGGGGGAGAAAAACAGGGAGGGAGGGGGAGAAGGAAACAGGGAAGGAGGGAGGGGGGAGAAGGAAACGGAGGGAGGGGGAAGAAAGAAACAGGGAGGGAGGGAGGAAGGGGGAAAAAAGAGGGAGGGAGGAGGGAGAAGGAAACAGGGAGGGAGGGGGAAAGAAACTAACAGGGAGGTGGGGGTAAGAAACTAACAGGGGGGGAAGAAACTAACAGGGAGGGGGGAAAGAAACTAACAGGGAGGTGGGGGGAAGAAACTAACAGGGGGGAACTAACAGGGAGGGGGGAGACATTGACAGGGAGGGGAATTGACGGGGAGAGAGAAATTGACAGGGAGGGGGGAGTGACAGGGGAGGGAGGGGGAATGAGAGTAACAAGGGAGGGGGGGAGAAGAGAGTGACAAGGGAGGGGGGAGAGACTGACATCCATCACACACAATCACACACAATGCACCCCTTACACACAAAGACAATGAACCCCTTGCACACAGAAAAATACACAATGCATTACACACACACACACGCAATGCAACCCTTACACACAATGCATCCCTTACACACAATGCATTCCTTACACACACTCAATGCACCCCTTAAACACACTCAAAGCACCCCTTACAGACTCACACACTTCATCCCTTACATACACAGAAACACACCTTGCACATACAAACACAGATTTACACAATGCATTCTTTACACACAAATCAGGACATCCCCTACACACTCCACCCCCTGTGAACAAACTCATTGGTGGAACATGAAGGTGGACCCTGGGACCCAGACCTTGAGCTTTGTAAAGGGCCCCCCAAAAATGGAGCTGCTTCTCATTCTCCCAGAACATTGATTTTTGTGAGCACAGTTACAAACAGCCTCCAGAGATCCTGTTATACACCAGACCAGTGGAGCCAGACTGCAGCTAGAGCCCATCATCATCCTCATCTGCTTGTAAGTAGGTAATCTAGTATATTATTCGTGGCACTAATCTCTAATTTACCTCACATTAAAGAAACACTATAGTCCCCAGAACCACTGCAGCTTAATGTAGTGGTCCTGGTGTCTATAGCCTGTCCCTGCAGGCCTTTTAATGTAAACACAGCGGCACTGCAGCACTGGCATTAGATAACATGGCAGATCATATTGGTGGGGCATTGTGATGTCACGGGGGGGGGGGACAGCAAACTTTACTTTTGCCTAGGGTGGCAAAAATCCTTGCACCGGCCCTGCTCACAGACAGACAGAAACACTGACCCAGACAGACACACACTAACACATTCTTGCACACACATACTTTTTTATTGCTCCTTACCTTTTGGAACTGATGTGGGGCATCTCCTTGGGATCCTACCTGCTCCTCACTGCTCTCTTGCGCGGTTTAGTGATGCCGGGTGCCGGGTTATGACATCATATTCCGGTGCCCGGCTTCACGTCAGACGGCGCACGTGAGGGAGCAGGAACACTGAGCTCCCTCGCTGCCCGCCAGCGTCCTGCTTCCTCCCCGGCCAGTTAAGTGTTAGCAGAGTAGGCACCAGCAATATGGGGAAAGCAGGTGCCTACTCTGCTATAACACTGAGCATGTACTCATTGCTCGGCGGGCCGCAAAGACGGTCCTTGTGGGCCGCATGCGGCCAGCGGGCCAAAAGTTTGACATGCTTGATTTAGGGTGTAAGTTGCTTGTGCATTCTTGACCCCGAAGTGCATAACTTTGCATTTCTCTACGTTAAATTTAACTGGATGGCTGCTCACTTCCCCTTTAAGGACACATGACATGTGTGACATGTAATGATTCCCTTTTATTCCAGAAGTTTGGTCCTTAAGGAACTCAACCTGTCCAAAACAGAACTTCTGGTCATTCCTCCCTCAAATGTTGCTACTCCCGTGTCTGTCTCCCTTCAAGTTAATGGCACCACCATAACCTCTACCTCACAGGCTCGCTGCCTAGGTGTTCTCTTTGACTCAGAAATCTCCTTAACCCTTAAAAGGACAAAACTTCTGGAATAAAAAGCAATCATGACATGTCACAACTGTCATGTGTCCTTAGGGGGTTAATCCCTCATGTCCAGTCGATCGCCAAATCCTGTCGCTTCCATCTCAAAAACATAGCTTGCATCCGCCCCTATTTAACACCAGTTGTGAGTAAGGTGCTGGTCCATGCCGTTGTTCTTTTTCGTCTTGACTACTGCAATCCCCTTCTCAGTGGTCTAACGTGTTCCCAGATTGCACCGCTGCAATCTATAATGAATGCGGCGACGAGGCTCATTTTGGATTATCTGCCCGCACCTCCCACGCCTCCCCCCTCCGTCAGTCCCTACATTGGCTTCCAGTAAGATATAGGGCTCAATTTAAGGTTCTGGTGCTTGCTTACAAGTCCCTACACTCCCTCTAGCACTCCCTCTAGCACGGCCCTCAACCCCTCTTTTCCTGTGCGTCCATTTGTCTGGTTACATTTACGGAATTAGCTGGTGCTATATAAATAATATCATGAATTTAGCACTGTGAATGTGACATGAATCTAGATGCCTTTGAATATCTTTAATAGTTAGTAATAAAGATGGTGACAGATGTAATTTATTTTCAGAGAGGTTTTGGAGTTTAATTAGAAGATCATTAATAAAAAAAAATAGTTCTAAGTGTTTTAAGTCATGAAACATTTTTATAAAGATGGTTTTTGAGCTAACCAGATGGATTCTCAGAGAGCTATCTGGCGTATTGTATATTTTTCAAAAAAGATTGCAACTCTGTCATTAAGCATATGTAGGTCAACTAAAAGTCTCCATTAACACAACTTCTTAGAAGGGAAGAGCTGTGTAATCTGATAGGAGTGTGACCTGATAATTGTATCTAGGGTACCATTCTTTTTAAAGAATAGATCAGTTCTAGCTTATATAGTATTTACATGCGACTAGAAGGATAAATACTTTGCAGAAGGATAAAATATTGGCCACGTATAATTGAAGATTATGCTAGCGTTAGTGTACTTATAATCTTAATTTTAGTAATGACAGGAGGCGAGTATTTTGCATTAACTCTCTTTACTAACTCCACACAGCAGTAAAGAAAAGTGAGAAAACATTAACCAATCAAAAATGCAGTAGGAGGTACAATATTCACAGTGATGAGGCTCCTCCCCCTCTTTCAAAAGCGACATCAGAAAACAAATTTCCCTCGATAAATCCAAAGTCTTGTAACATGCACCAACGGGTGAACTTTCCAACTGAGCCTGTCTAGAGGCCGGAAGATGGTCCAAACGTGTCCATCCTGAGTGTGAGCTGCAATATCCTGAAGTTATGCTGAAAAAGAACGTGGAAAAGGTTAGGTACCGATCTTGCAACTGTTTGCAGTAATGAAATAGACCAGCTACAAATTCCACTGACAATGAGACATTCATAGCAGAATGACAGTAACAGATAACAGGGACATAAATAGACCTGGTACAAACATGATATCCTGCAGAGTGAGTAGGAAGATAGTAGAGGGGTGAAAGCCCACAGTGTAGGTATACTCACGTGAGAACGTATCCCTTGCGGGTGTGGTGGGTGGGAAAATACTCGCCTCCTGTCATTACTAAAATTAAGATTATAAGTACACTAACGCTAGCATAATCTTCAATTTTACAACATGACAGGAGGCTTCATATTTTGCATTTTTAACGCTGATGAAGGAGAGACGCGGCTGCCCCCGTGTTCGGGCGGAAATAGAAGGTCCGAAAGGTCGCTTCGCGTGACCAATCCGCGGCTCGTAGGATGTCTGCCAGCGATGCGCCCGCGGTGAAAGCCGACGAGGCCGCCGCACCGCGAACGGAGTGGGCGCCGAAGGTCTCCTCCACTCCTGCCAGAGACAGGATCCATCGCACCCATCTGGCGAGGGTGGTAGTGGAGACGGGTACGTGAGGTCTAACGTAAGACACCAATAGTTGGCCCGAAGATGAGACCCGAAGTGGGGATGTGATTTGTACGTATCGACGCAGAGTGGAGACCACGCAGAGCAGCGGTTCCGTAGGGAAAAAGGGGTAAAAAACCGACGAGGAGTCCGATTTGGTACGACGTGACACTTGGAAGGTAACTCCCTCGGGGGAGACCGAAAAGGCGTCAATGTCGAAAGCCCGCACGTCCGAAACTCTGCGGAACGAGACCAAACACAGAAGAAGTGTTAGTTTGGCCGACAGTTGTCGGAGTGAAAGTCTGTCGTTATCTGGCCAGTCCCTAAGGAACTGGAGAACGACCTCCACATCCCATAACCGGGTGTATTTGGGTTTGGGAGGCCTCTGGAGTCTTATGCCCCTGAGAAGACGGCATACCAGAGGATCTTTCCCGACGGGCATCCCCCGGGTCGGAACGTGAGCCGCCGAAATCGCGGAGCGCACAACGTTGAGGGATCGGTAAGACCGTCCCATGGAGTACAGATGGGAGAGAAAGTTCAGGATGGCTGTTACAGGTGCCGTAAAGGGATCAAAGTTCCGTTCACTGCACCAAGCGGCCCAGGAATTCCATGCTGCAAGGTAGCATCGTCTGGTTCCTGGTGCCCATGAATCCCATAAGAGGTCTCGAGCCGTCTGCGATAGGTCCTCGGTTTGCCAGGCACCCCTGAAAGAGTCCAAGCTACTAGAGTGAGGCGGTCTTCCAGAATGAGAGGATGGAGGTTCCCTCTCGGGTCTGTGAGGAGTGTCTGGTAGGACGGTATGAGGAGAGGGTCCCTGTAGGATGATACTAGGAGGTCCGGGAACCATGGTTGGCCCTGCCATAGGGGGGTGATGAGGAGCAGAGACCCGCGTTGCGTCTTCAGGTATTGTATCGTCCTTGCCACCATGGCGAATGGGGGAAAGGCATAAGCGCCCTTGAGCGGCCATGGTTGGAGAAAAGCATCTACTGCCTTGCTCTCCGGATCTGGTAGCCAGCTGAAATACTCGTCCGTCTGCCTGTTGTTGCGCGATGCGAAGAGGTCTAGGTGGAGGGGGCCCCTCCTGGCCGAGAGGCGCTGAAAGATCATTGGGTCCAGTCTCCAGTCGCTGCTGTCCCGCCAATGGCGAGAAAACCAGTCCGCTGTCAGGTTCGTCTCGCCCGGGAGATATTCTGCCATGAGGGAGATTTTCCGGGGTAGGCAAAACTGGAATATTTCCTTTGTGATCTCCGAAAGGAGTCTGGAACGGGCCCCTCCCAGTCTGTTGATGTAACGGACCGCTGAGACGTTGTCCATCCGGAGGAGGATGCAGCAATTCGTCCGGTCTTTCGCTAAGCTGCGGATTGCAAACGACCCCGCTAGGAGTTCCAGGCAGTTGATGTGGAGGTTGAGTTCCTGGGAAGTCCAAGTGCCTCCTGTTGAATTGCCTTGGCAGGTGGCGCCCCATCCCCAGAGGCTGGCGTCTGATTCCAGGACTATATCGGGCGTGTTTCCGAAGATGGCTCGGCCATTCCACGCTTCCATGCTGTCCAACCACCATCCGAGTTCGTCCTTGACTTCCTCCGTCACCGGAACAGTTTGGTCGTACGAAGGGTTCTGGCGGAGAAAGGAAGCCTTCAAGCGTTGCATCGCTCTGTAGTGGAGCGGGCCCGGGAATATCGCTTGGATAGATGCGGATAGTAAGCCCACGATCCGAGCCACGTTGCGGAGTGGAATGGTGTGGCAGCGAATGGTTCTGCGTAGCTCCTTCTTGATGGCTGCGATCTTTGAGGTCGGGAGCCATAGTGTGCCGGTCTTGGAGTCTATTTCGAAACCCAGAAATTGTATAGTCTGGGTTGGGGATACTTCTGACTTTTGGAAGTTCACCACGAAACCTAGGGATGTGAGGAGTCGGGTGGTATATCGTGTGTGTTGCGTTAGACTGTACCTGTCTGAGGAGAACAGTAGCAGGTCGTCCAGGTAGATAATGCACCGAATTCCTTGTCTTCGTAGTCGAGACACTACTGGTTTCAGTAGTTTGTTGAAACACCACGGTGCTGAGCTGAGGCCGAAGGGGAGGCACGTGAATTGCCAGGGGCGACCTTGCCATCGGAACCTGAGGAATTGTCGGCAGGAAGCATGGACGGGTACCGAGAGGTAGGCGTCCTTGAGGTCCAGTCTTGTGAACCAGTCCCCGTCCTGGAGCAGATCTCGTAGAAGGTGGATGCCTTCCATCTTGAAATGTCTGTACAGTACGAAGGCATTGAGCCCCCTCAGGTTTATAACCGGCCGGAAATCTCCGGATTTTTTCTTCACTAGGAAAATGTTGCTGAAGAAACCGTTTTGGTCGTGAGCGGGTTCTATCGCTCCTTTTTCCTTGAGTTCCCGTAGTTCGCCATCGATTAAGTGGCGATCTTTCTTGGAACAGTGAATGGGGTGCGGAGGGGCGGTCTGGAATGGGGTTTCCACGAAATCTATGACGTAGCCCCGAACCGTCTGGAGGATCCATGCGTCCGTGGAGATGGCTGTCCAGTTTTGAAAAGACAGAGCAATACGACCTGCAGTACATGGGGTAAGTGGACATTGAGACACTAAGGTGCTTACCTGTGGAGAAGGTCCTCTGCCTCTGTCGGCTCCTCGGGTGTAGGAGAAGGGCTGTCTGAAACCCACTTCTGGGTAGAAGGGTTGGGGTCTGTGTGAGCGGGGGCCAGAAGGCCAAAAACAGCTGGCTGCTCGGCCCCTGTAGCGGCCAGCCCGTCCAAAAACACCCCGACTGGGGTGGCCCCTGAAGACTCGCTTCATGGAAGTGTGAGCCTTATTTAGTGAGGTGAAAATGTTTACATGCTTGTTCAGTTCCTTGAGGAAGGCCTCCCCAAACAATTTGCCCTGTGCAAGCGGTCCCAACTCCTTGGTGCCCAATTCCACCAGCTTTCCGTCAATACGGAGCAGCGCTGCTTTACGCCTCTCAGAGGAGAGGGCTAAACAGAAGCACCTCTGTGCCCATTCTCGTATATCATGTGCCCACTCTTTAACCATACTGGCATCAAATTCGTCAGCCCTTGTAAAAGCATCGTCAGCCAAAAACATGATGCTGGAAAGTGGGCCAATGGAGTCTAGGAGTTTGTCCTGAACTCCGTGGAATCCTTTTTCAACGCCTCTCCTGGGGTCACGGCCACCCCGAGACATGAATGTGTTCATGACCTGGTCGAATTCGGGAGTCTGAGCCACGTGGTCGGGAAGGGAAGGGCGAGGGCATTCAGAACGAAGTCAGTTGCGCACCGTTTTGTCCAGGGGTTTGCGGAGCCAACGATGCATAAATTTGGAGAGATGATCCGGGGGGGTCCAGTCCCCCGAACGCGGGTGTCGTATATTGCGAGGGTCGAATAGACGCTGGCCCGTGGGGTCCAGGATGGCTTCCCCTTCGTCATGGACTGGTGTGGGGTCATCCGGCAGTTGGGTGTCGTCCAAAAAGGTGCCCTGCAGGAGGCCCGTATGGGATCCTGTGTCCGAACCCCAGTCATTATCTTGTGAATCAGAATCTGCGGCCTGCCACTCGTCCAACACGGCCATGGAGCGTGTGTGTTCTTCCCCCTCATCCGAGGAGTAGTGGGCGGGAGTGGGTGGGACTGGCCTGTGGCGTTTGGCCGGTGCCTTGCCTTTGCCCGGGTTGTCAGCCCCTTTTTCGCCCTTCCAGTGGCGTTTGCTGGGCCGTGAGTCGGCCTGCGTATGGGATTCTGAAGCCTCAGAATCATAGTCATGGGCTTGGGCTTTTGTGACTTTTTTAGCCTGATCGGCAGTTGCCGTCATAACCCTGGATAGCGCTTTCTCCATAGAGGCGGAGATGGCTTCCGCGATCATGGTTTGGAAATCCGCAGGGTTTTGGGGTGTATCCATAATGATAGGAGTAGGACCGCTGTAATAGAGAAAGCACAGTAAACGTTGGGCTAGGGGTCAATCCCAGTGAGTGAAAAGGTACCTGCAGTACCCAGGCAACCCCAGCAGAGTAGTGTGTATATGTATAATAACAATAAAATAGGAATAAGCACCCCGGCAGGGTGAGAATGATAAATCTGGCAGCAAAAGCACCAGTTTCCCCCAGCAGGGGATATTGGGTTTTTTCTGGGCCTCACCCAGTTATATATGCATGTACATATATAGGTGGCACAAAATCCACCTGATAGCAGCGGTAATTAGATGATAGGGCCTCACCCTGAATGTAGCAAAATGGCACATAAATACACTGGAGAGCCAGTAATGATAATCAGTATGGGGCCTCACCCCAATGCACAGTTTTATAACCTTATATGGGAAGGCTGACTGACCTGGGGACCCCTGCCTGATTGCGTCCGGTATTGAGGTGATCGGGTGCCGAAATGAAGAGACCGCAATGCTCCCAAGATGGCGGCCGTGGATCTCGCGAGACGCGAGATCCAAGATGGCCGCCGGAGAAAAAACGGGAAGTAATTTCCCGCCGTGCGGTAGAAACAGCGCGGCTGTGAAGCCGCGAGGTGGGGAACGGGTGGAGGAGGGTGAGCGTTACCCTCAGTTAGGAGGAAAACGGTCGGTCCGACGGCGGGGAAAAGCCGGCGGACCGCGTGGGAACGAAAGGGGGGTAAGGGAAAAAGCCCTGAGAAAGGGACAAAAGGAGAAACCCCCCCCCTCCCCAAGGGATAAAGTCCCAGAGAGTAAAACGTCTATAAGAAGATGTATAGAAACTACCTATGTAAATACAAATATACAGTACATAGAAATACAGTAACTACAAATGTAATATAGAGCAAATATAATAAGTAAAAGGGAAGAGCCAAAAACTCTGACCTGTCTGCTGATGGAGCAGTAAAGAAAGAGGGGGAGGAGCCTCATCACTGTGAATATTGTACCTCCTACTGCATTTTTGATTGGTTAATGTTTTCTCACTTTTCTTTACTGCTGTGTGGAGTTAGTAAAGAGAGTTAATGCAAAATATGAAGCCTCCTGTCATGTTGTAAAATAATGATTAACAGAGTATAACATTTTGTTAAGTTCTTTTCTAGGTGTTTCTCTTTGATAGTACATAGGGTAAAGCTAAGGAAGAATCTAATAAAAACTGCAGCAACATTTGAACATCAAAAGGACCAAAACTGTCTTTTTCCAACCTACCTAACATATAATCCAAAATCGAAGATACTCTTCGGAAGGTCCATAAGCATAATTGTTTTTTCATTAAATTAGAAAAGCTTTGAGTAATTATTTATTATTTTGGAAATATGTATTTTCTTTGATAAATGACAAGGATAGTGAACAGTCTGGCAACGTTAAAAATAAAATTTAGGTTTCAGGAAAATGTGTTCCCTTAAAGAAAACATCTTACTTCATCTTCTAGATGCACTTGTTCTTTCTTGAGGATAATGTATACGGGAGCTGTATACGGTGACATAAAAATGAGCCCACCCCAAGCCCCTTATATATGGAAAATTAAGTCATTAGTAAGGGTTTAGAGCATGGCAATGGATGGATGTGGTCTGACAACATATCGTTGTCCACTCTTAGATGTAACACTCTAAATTAAGCTATTAAAAATATGAGTATTTCACCTGTAAATATAGATTATTTACATGTCTCAAATCCTAACGCTATTGTGCTGTGAGTGTCCTTCATATTAATTAAGTATGGATATTAAATTATAGACTGTGGATTCTAAGTTTGCCTGCCCATCAGTCAGGTTGCTATGAGCTGTATTTACCTCCTCAGCTTATTCTCTGTGGTCCAGTGCATTCACAAAATGTTCGAATGTCTCTTTGCAGTGCTTCTAAGAATTTGCTGATAGATTTTTTTTCAGTGATTTAAGAGTCCAGCATTCTCTGAACCATTTGTGAGTGCAGAATCTGCTATGGTAGATATTGCAGTCTTATTGTTCCGGCCCGGAAACAATCTCAGTTACATTTCAACATGTCTGGTAATCATGCCTCGTTGAATAAATTCGTAATTTAACAGTCTCCTTTCTTCTCTCTCTCTCTTCTACCTCTTTTAGCTCACATGAGATTTGGTCAGTATAAAGTTTGGCTCTTGTTAAAGTAATTTAAGTAAAATGAAACAAAATGTTGCTTAGTCCCAAGTGTGGATGTAGTTCCTCTATTACACATCAGTACTCATTCATGTCAATTCACATAGCAATTTTATTTGTTTAATAAGCGAACGTATATCCAGGGCTCAAAAATTCCACTTACCACTAACTATTGGTGCATAACTTTTAAGACCTGACTAGTAGCAAAGGGACTACACATTTTAACTCCTGATTATGTATTCCACTAGACTGAAGAAGTCCACCTGTCAGTCCATTTAAGATAACTGTATTGGTTATGGTGCCCTGATGCATTTCCATTGTAAGTAGTCAAACCATTGAAAATGGTTTGATTTCTTACCTGGTGTCCACTGGGCACCGCTCCCCACCTGCTGACTATGGCGAGCAGTAAGCTCCTAAGCTGCATCCGTTAAGTCTACTGTGCTAAGCCCTCAGTGCAGGGACAGCTAATTGCCTGAGTCTGAGCCCATGCTTAGACAGAGAGATTCTGGATCTCCATCATTAGTAGTTGAGGCGGCGGACATCACATAAGAAGTTCAACTATTCTAAAATGGTAATGGCTCAGGACTCTTCAGGAATTCTAACCACTACAAATGTATTGTAGTGGTGTACAAAGTAATATACATGTCTGATAGTTTTATTTTGTCTACAACATGGACTAACTTGATCATGAGCAAATTTTGAAGAATATGTTATATTTGAATTTTTTTTTTTAAATGATCTAAGCTTATTTCTAAAAGGGTAAGATACCGAGGTACCTTTGCTTTGCACGTATGTTTGGAAACCTGTGCCTCGACAATTGTAAAATAGGTCACATTATAGAGCCCTTGACTTGCTACTAAGTGACATTAAGTATTACACATACATCTGACTTTAAAAAAAAAAAAAAAAAAAAACAGAACACATTTAGGTCATGACATATAATTGTGAAATCCACCCAGCTCAATACATGTTTTTAAACACATAATAGAATATTTGTTTTATTTTTCATTAAATTGATGTCTCTCTCCTCTCTTCTATTTGTGCAAGCTTTGTCCACAGGTAACTTTCTCTGCTGCTCCCCCCCTCCCCCACTGTGTTTCTGTGGTTGGGTATGCTGATCGCACGCCACTTGAGCCACAATAAGATTACATGGGATAACCTTTTCACCGATTATATAAAGTGGTCTTTATGGAGTTGCATATTTGGCGGAGAAAATAACCAGGTCCCATACAATGTAGATAATATAAGTAACTCTGAAACAACAGTTGATTTACCTGCAGGTTACTTTACCTGCGTGACTTTAACAGGCAAGACAAAGAAGGCACAAATTAAAACACTGCTAGGTTCACTTTTGATAGTGTAGAAAAATTGCCAAGTTACTTGCAGTGAATTATCTACAGTGCTATCAATTGGGTAGTGGGCCTTGATAGGTAAAAGAGGAAACGTCAGCCCTTTGAAAGTGAATGTTTCTCAATCATTCATGCCAGTATGCAATATTAAAGTGTTGAACGGAGTATGGAGCGGAAAGGAGGTACAGTCAGGTCCATAAATATTGGGACATCTACACAATTCTAATCTTTTTGGCTCTATACACCACCACAATGAATTTGAAATGAAATGAACAAGATGTGTTTTAACTGCAGACTTTCAGCTTTAATTTGAGGGTATTTACATCCAAATCAGGTGAACGGTGTAGGAATTACAAACAGTTTTTATATTTGCCTCCCACTTTTCAAGGGACCAAAAGTAATGGGACAATTGGCTGCTCAGCTGTTCCATGGCCAGGTATGTGTTATTCCCTCATTATCCTATTTACAAGGAACAGATAAAAGGTCCAGAGTTCATTTCAAGTGTGCTATTTGCATTTGGAATCTGTTGCTGTCAACTCTCAATAAGAGATCCAAAGAGCTGTCACTATCAGTGAAGCAAGCCATCATTAGGCTGAAAAAACAAAACAAACCCATCAGATAGATAGCAAAAACATTAGGTGTGGCCAAATCAACTGTTTGGAACATCCTTAAAAAGAAAGAATGCACCGGTGAGCTCAGCAACACCAAAAGACCCGGAAGACCACGGAAAACAACTGTGGTGGATGACCGAAGAATTCTTTCCCTGGTGAAGAAAACACCCTTCTCAACAGTTGGCCAGATCAAGAACACTCTCCAGGAGGTAGGTGTATGTGTGTCAAAGTCAACAATCAAGAGAAGACTTCACCAGAGTGAATACAGAGGGTTCACCACAAGATGTAAACGATTGGTGAGCCTCAAAAACAGGAAGGCCAGATTAGAAGTTGCCAAACAACATCTAAAAAAGCCTTCACAGTTCTGGAATGAGACCTATGGACAGATGAGACCAAGATCAACTTGTACCAGAGTGATGGGAAGAGAAGAGTATGGAGAAGGAAAGGAACTGCTCATGATCCAAAGCATACCACCTTATCAGTGAAGCATGGTGGTGGTAGTGTCATGGCGTGGACATGTATGGCTGCCAATGGAACTGGTTCTCTTGTATTTATTGATGATGTGACTGCTAACAAAAGCAGCAGGATGAATTCTGAAGTGTTTCGGGCAATATTATCTGCTCATATTCAGCCACATGCTTCAGAACTCATTGGACGGCGCTTCACAGTGCAGATGGACAATGACCCAAAGCATACTGCAAAAGCAACCAAAGAGTTTTTTAAGGAAAAGAAGTGGAATGTTATGCAATGGCCAAGTCAATCACCTGACCTGAATCAAATTGAGCATGCATTTCACTTGATGAAGACAAAACTGAATGGAAAATGCCCCAAGCACAAGTAGGAACTGAAGACAGTTGCAGTAGAGGCCTGGCAGAGCATCACCAGGGATGAAACCCAGCGTCTGGTGATGTTTATGCATTCCAGACTTCAGGCTGTAATTGACTGCAAAGGATTTGCAGCCATGTACTAAAAAGTGAAAGTTTGATTTATGACTGTTAATCTGTCCCATTATTTTTGGTCCCTTAAAAAGTGGGAGGCACATATACAAACTGTTGTAATTCCTACACCGTTCACCTGATTTGGATGTAAATACCCTCAAATTAAAGCTGAAAGTCTGCAGTTAAAGCACATCGTCTTTGTTTCATTTCAAACCCATTGTGTTGGTGTATAGAGCCAAAAATATTAGAATTGTGCCGATGTCCCAATATTTATGGACCTGACTGTACGTATGAAACCCTTTTAACGTAACATTTTTACTTGTGGGTGACTTCATCATCCCATGTTCCTGTGGGCCCACTCATGTAGATACAGATGATTTGATTGGAAAGACATATTGCCATGGTGGGGGTTAGATAAATCTGTATCATATAGTCTTACTGTCCAATGGCAGCCTAGCAATTAAGTAATTAGAAAATGAAAACGTTTCAGTTTACTCATTAAACACAACCCCTTTCTAATGTACAGTTAGCTACTGAGCAATGCCAAAACCAGAAAAGTTATAGTACCACTTTAAAAATAATGAACAATTTGTTTGTATGTACAGATTATGAACAGCTTGTATTCATGCAGATGCAGGTGTTTGGGGATATGAAGTTTGCACCAATACCCTGAGCTCGGATGTAGGAATTCCCTCATGATGAGTTTCCTTTGTTTATCCACCAAGCCAAAGCTTTACCGTGGAGTTCCTCTTTAACTCCAGGGAGCTCTTAGAGAATATGTTGGTGTCTCTTGATCTTAGTCTGCCTGGTTCTCCCATTATAGGGACATAGTAATGCGTTTAACCAATTAACAATCCAATTGACTCCACATAACCTATCTAAACTAAACTAAACAACAATATACTTAGTCTTTCTTGGACTCCACAATGTATACCCTTTCTATCTTTGGTAAATCCTTTAGAACTATATTTGTAGGTTTCAAGACCACTTCACCTTATATATGCTCCAAATACATATATGGTATATAATCTATGACACTTAGAGGCATATTGCCTGGATAGAAGCAATATATAAAGATAACTGGAAGATTAGATGGACAAAGGAGAGATTTTTATTTGTTAATTGCATAATTTATGATTTCATGACTGAGAGCATGACTGGAATTGCTATTTATGTATCTTATTAGAAATATTGAGAATTAAATAATACCGCCAACTGAGACTTTTATGAAACACAAATGAAAAGGTGCTAACATCAGAGCTGGGGCTTGTAAGAATGGCAGCTGGGACTCCAACCCTGGTCAGCCTCCTTAGGAAAGCTTCATAATCACCCTTACCTGAGATTTTTGTTTTAATGCTAATTTTTAATCCTACAATCAAATTAACAAAAATGATTAAATTATTTAAATTCAACCACTAATTTATTAATATTTACACAAACATATTGTTTTGCTAAACCTTCAACTCTTCCTAAATGATCTCATGTTGGCACCCATATTGTTAAGTATGTAAGGGCATTATGCAAAACTTCCACATGGTCACAAGAGGTTTGCTACGAAGTACATACCACGATTCAGAGATTACATTCTGTTCTCATCAATTTACTACAAAAATAACCTGAAATAACAATTACTAGATACTAGTTTAGGTTGCTTATAAAATAGTTTTTGTCCTAAATTGTTAATCTTGTAGGGTTATTCACTAAAGCAAGTATTCCAAGTGAATTTCAAATGTGAGGCTTGAGTAGCTGAACTGATAGCATAGCTGACTGAGAGAATTTTTTTCAATTTGGCTATTTTGATCTTAAATGGAAACTGTAGTGTCAGGAAAACAAAGCTCCCTATAGTGCCCCCCTCTGTCACGGCAATCCAGTCGCCTGTGGTGCAGAAGGGGTGAAAAAACCCTTCTGTCGCATTTGGACTTCTCCCATAGGGAAACATTATACAATGCTTTTCTATGGGGTAAGTGGTGATGATGGATGTCCTCACCAAAAGTCGCCTAATGACCCAGAAGTCCCTCTTGTCGCTGTCTGGTAGACAGAGCTAGAGGTGGAGTTAACCCACCAAGGTAAGGTTATAAAAAACGGCAATGATTACAATTGCAGGGTTAAGGGGACTGGGACACTGCACCCAGACCACTTCAATGACCTAAAGTAGTCTGGGTGCCTATAGTGTCCCTTTAAATTTGAAATTCACGTTGAATTCACTTTGAATTCTCACTTTAGTGATAAATTGCATACGAACTGTCTTTTTTTCTAAATTAAATTGCAGTGGCCTCCAAAAATGAGACATTTGTACAGATACCAAACATGCACATATAGATTCGCTAAAGTACACAGTGAGTACATTTTAGACTAACTACAGCCACAAGAAACTGGTTGACTGAAGATTGGTCTCATTGAAAAATAGCATTTAACATCTTTAAATTCAGTGTAGTTTTTTTTCTACATATTATGTTTTGGGGTGTGTTTTTTTTAAGAATGCCTGCTAGTTTGAGTTTGACAGCACATTATATATATATATACTTGAAACAAAACAACCTAAGGAAGGAAGGGAGATGAAAAGAAGTTCAGGTGACAGTAATCCGCTAACTCCAGCCTACATTAGATTGCTTTATGACTTCCGGAGAGAACAAAAACAGACTTGCAGTTTCAGGAAGTGGGTAAAACATGCATGACTGTTGTGGTAAATATTTTCCAAACAAGTCAAAAATAAAAAAACACACAAAAAACAAAACATAACCAAAACCAAATACCTGCCAGTAACTTTGTGTTTTAAAAGTAATAACAGAAATAACGCTATATGATTATACATTTAAAGGTTTGATAGCACTGACTGCCTTGATGGTCACATACTTGTCCATAGTAGAGGCACACAAAGCAATTTTGTTTAGGATGTGCATCGTGATTTATTTATTTTTTTATAACAAGAATGTACTGAAAACTAAACCTTCCCAAGGGTCTTTTCTGTTATCATTATTGCCATTTTAATAGCACCAACAGATTCCATAGCGCCCCCATTATACGAGGGGGGATTTAGCTATAAATAGGACAATTACAAGAAAACTTACAGGAACGATAGGTGGAAGAGGACCCTGCTCAAACGAGCTTACACTCTATAGGTGGTGGGTAGTAAACCACAATAGGACAGGAAATAGCAATCAATATAGGTGGGAGTGAAGCAGAGCTGGAAGAGAGAATAGAGTGCTGCCCTTAAGTAGAGAGCAAGAGACAGGTATGTGAGGTAAAGGTTACTCTGGGAGGCCATAAGCTTTCCTAAAACGATAGGCTTTAAGGCACTTCTTAAATGATTGAAGACTAGGGGAGAGTCTGATGGCGGTAGACAGGCTGTTGCATAGGCAGGGATATGGGTTGGATGGGTCGAGGGATGGTTCTCATTCATGAATTAAGTACAAATGTAGCTAAACTATTTATAAAACTTATAATACAAAACATCTTGATCTGGTGATAAAGATAATTTGCAAGAACAAATGATAATCTCCTCTTTGACAGAATAATGACCTACAGGTGATACTCGAAAAATTAGAATATCGTGAAAATTCTTATTTATTTCAGTAATGCAAAGTAAAAGGGGAAACTAATATATTCGATAGACGCATTACATGCAAAGCAAGATAGTTCTAGCCGTGATTTGTCATAAGTGCGATGATTATGGCTTACAGCTCATGAAAACCCCAAATCCACAATCTCAGTAAATTAGAATATTGTGAAAAGGTGCAATATTCTAGGCTCACAGTGTCCCACTCTAATCAGCTAAGTAAGCCATAACACCTGCAAAGGGTTTCTGAGCCTTTAAATGGTCTCTCAGTCTGGTTCAGTAGGAATCACAATCATGGGGAAGACTGCTGACCTGACAGTTGTGCAGAAAACCATCATTGCCACCCTCCATAAGGAGGGAAAGCCTCAAAAGGTATTCTAATTTTTTTGAGTATCACCTGTATTTCAAACTGACATAAAGTACATATAGAGGCTAGCTCCAGGCTCAATTCAGTGATTAAATAGTTTGCTCTTCTAACAAATATATCTGCTATATGTTTTAAGCATTATCTTGCTATGTAAGATCTTATTTAATCTGTATTTGGGCACAGCATATCAGGTTGCCCCGGTAATGTGCATGCAGTGACATTGTGTGGACTAGATCCTATGGACTAGGGGCAGAGTCTTTGGACTTGGCATGAATGTAAGGTCTTGGTGGGTGATGTTCCATTTATTAGTGTAAGTCACTGTATACACTTTGTGAGCATTGCACATTGATAAAAGGTTGCTAGGCCTGAAATATTTGTAATTTTAAATTCATTGTACCTCAAATGAATCCTGAGCAGCACAAGTGCACCATGAATGAACTATTTGTGCATACAGCTTATTTTCTTTAGATCTAGACTGTAAGCTCATTTGAGCAGGGTCCTCATCTACCTATTGTTCCTGTGTCACTGTGTAAGTGTTTCATTTATTGTAAATATAACCCTTTCATAATATTGTAAAGCGCTGCGGAATTAGTTGGCGTTATATAAATACCACTAATAATAATAATAATAATAATAATAGGGACTTAACCCCTTAAGGACACAACTTCTGGAATAAAAGGGAACCAAGACGGAATAGTTCCGTCGTGTGTCCTTAAGGGGTTAAATGAAGATGGTGTGGACAATTAAGCCTTGGATTAGGTTGTTCTTGGTATACCTAGCTTGGCTAAATCAGGAGTAGGCAACTTCCATCACTCCAGATGTTGTGGAGTACATCTTACAGCTTTAATTCTGGCAAAGCATCATGGGAGCTGATTATCCCTGATCTATATAACGGTAGTTTAAACATGGGAGACAGACATTAAAAGCCCATATTTGTGGGGCCTCTTTCCCCTACTTTATCGCTTGTCATTCAAACTTTCACTTGTGTCTGACTACAATACTGTTTTAATTCCTTTTTATAACAACTATAGGAAAAAAAAATGTTAACAAGACCCACAACATCTGAGACTGTCAGATCACACCAGCAGAAGAAAAGATAGATAGCCTGTATAATAAATGTGGGTGAAGCTTTTTTCCTCAATGAAAAAGAAGTGAACCAGCCAAGTACAGCAATGAGGGTTACTAAGATATTGATGTTGCAAAGTCAAATTTTGGATTCAGCACCAAGGGTTTATAAAGTGCCACCTCCATTACGGGTGTAGTTCCAGAATCAATACACAATTTAGGTACCAAGAAAAACTGCTCAAAGTTACATGCTACTCACAATTTGCTGCTTTAAAAATTCCATTTCGTTACTATTGACTCTTACTTTAACATAACTACGAGTAAAACAATTGAAGCTAACAGTAATCTTTTTGGGCACATCTTTGCAGCAATTGTCTCTAGACTTACATTATGGAGGGAAGAATTCTGTGGTCAGAGTTAAGACAGGTCATCAGTTCCAAGTGTAAAACAGCAAAGCAAAATAACATTTCACATATAACTACAGTTTGGCTTCATAGAACCAGTCAATTGCATTGGTAATAGAGATGCATATAACTGTATTACATAAAATAAAAAAATAATAATAAAAGGCATGCATTCTTCCTCAATAACTTGAAGAAATGGAACGGTGTTTAATTAAACAGCACCTGGGTGTTTACATAAAAAAGAATACTTGATTTGCATCTTACACTTTACTATTTTTCTACTATGCAGAACCCGTGATTTGGTTGGAATCCGTAGGCATATAGACATGTAAAAAGAGGACACCAAAATCGCAGAACTCAAATCTGCTAAAAGTTAATGTTTATTAAGGTACTTAGCTAAATACAGGCAATAAACAATGACAGCTACTGGGGGTTGTTCAATATGACATTTTCCATGTGTACCTTGTATTCGTCATAGTCTTTTTCATCCAGTATCCCCTCCTTCTCCAGTTCCAGGAGCTGTTCTGGTGTTGGCTCTGAGGGCAGTGGGTCTACAGATGCTTCCTCATAGAGGGAATATCCAGTGAAAAATAGCTCCTTCCATTCTCGCATTAACTTAGCAGGAATTAACCTGACAAAAAAAATAAAAGTAGCAAAATAATTAGTAGGAAAAACCATAAACTCTTCAAAAGTGTAAAACCATGTCTAGAGCATTTGGGAGACCAACAAGAGGCCTAGTTCTGAGTTCAAGCAGCATGGAATAGTACCATGCCCCATCCTATCTACACATTTCCAATCCGAGGCAGAGTGAAGGCTTATCCATAGGGGCATTTGGGGAGGCAGCTCTCCAGATAGTAATTCTAAATACTATAGAATTGTATAAAAGTGTAGATATATATGAAGGAAAAGGGGTGACATGTGAGGGAAGTTATATGAAGTAACATGGGATGATAGTGAGGGGGTATGCTTTTTAAAAATATATATATAATTAATATGTATGCAAACAGGCTGTTGCTTCAAGGAGTAACCTAATTTTTTTTTCCACGTTTGATGGCCATGGTTTTTTTTGGCCATCACTACAAATTTATTTTGTTTTCTTTAGATCAACAGTTTTAAATGATGTGTTTTACATGATTAGACACAACATGACATTACATTATTATATTACACATTAAATTAGTTAAATTGGTTGCATTGAATGCACATGAATTTAAATTGTTCCTAAATTGTAAATTGTATTTATTATGGACCAACACATTTCATGGCACAGCTGTATTTACAGAAAATATATTAAGCTAGGGGAGATTTCAGTGAATACAGGAGGTTTAGAGCCCCTGAGTGATACAGTACAAATGAAATAAAATAACGATCAAGATCGAATTATATGCATTGTTTAACTGGGTATGGTTAGAAATATAAAAGGAGGGCTGCGCCAGAATAAACAGTGTCCAGTATCAATAGTTATTGAAGATAAAAAGTCCGACCTAAAAAGGTATCCTCTCTGTCGTCTTTAGGTACAGGAACGCGATCTTCAGGTAATATATAAAAGATAAAAGGAGAGAACAAACAATGGTGCAGAATGTACGGTTCAAATGAAGTCAAAATTGATTAATGATAACGAACTCACAATTTCCAGAGCTTCTGTCCAGCTCTAGGGTAAAGTGCACACAGCGGTATAATCCCCGCTTATGGGATTTATGATGGGTTCGTCAGGGTATCCAAAACTCAAAGGGAACATTTGATAAAGTCTGTTAGACAAAACGCGTTATGGAAATTTAATTTTGTATAATAAATATTAAAGTTTTTGGTTAACTGATAGTCCCAACTACTTTTATTTATACATGTACCCTGGCTATTTATCTTTTTAGTTCATTGACATTCCATTTGATAAAGTCTGTTAGACAAAACGCGTTATGGAAATTTAATTTTGTATAATAAATATTAAAGTTTTTGGTTAACTGATAGTCCCAACTACTTTTATTTATACATGTACCCTGGCTATTTATCTTTTTAGTTCATTGACATTCCATTTGATAAAGTCTGTTAGACAAAACGCGTTATGGAAATTTAATTTTGTATAATAAATATTAAAGTTTTTGGTTAACTGATAGTCCCAACTACTTTTATTTATGCATGTACCCTGGCTATTTATCTTTTTAGTTCATTGTTATATTTTATATACACTATTCTGATTTTAATACTATCTCTACAAGTTCATGACAATCAAAGAAATCCATAGGTGGGGATTATTCCACCAGCGCTGACATCAAAGAGCAGTTGGTCTGCTCTGTACTTGTAAGTACGTTTTTTTATTCTCTTTTACAATATACAGTTATACAGAGAGCACTATTTGGCTGTTTCTGTTCCCTTTGAGTTTTGGATACCCTGACGAACCCATCATAAATCCCATAAGCGGGGATTATACCGCTGTGTGCGCTTTACCCTAGAGCTGGACAGAAGCTCTGGAAATTGTGAGTTCGTTATCATTAATCAATTTTGACTTCATTTGAACCGTACATTCTGCACCATTGTTTGTTCTCTCCTTTTATCTTTTATATATTACCTGGAGATCGCGTTCCTGTACCTAAAGACGTCAGAGAGGATACCTTTTTAGGTCGGACTTTTTATCTTCAATAACTATTGATACTGGACACTGTTTATTCTGGCGCCGCCCTCCTTTTATATTTTGCTTTTATCCTGTATTTTAGGGTTTTGGGGGGATTCCCTTGTTGGGTTGCTGCCTTACAGGTTGTCTGGCGCTGTCTCTTTTCCTTTATTTATTTTACCATGGTTAGAAATATGGCTACCTGTTAGTGAGCTCTCTGTATTCCCCTGTTTTGGTGGCAAGATCTACAATCTTGTCCGTCACTTCTTGGCAGATTAAATAGTGCTTCTTATACCGAGCCTCTGCACGCTCTGCAGCTATCATGTCATGTAGCTCCTGCACTTTACGGACCTGTTCTTCACAGTCAAGCTTTGCTTGCCTTTGTATGGCCTGTTCGTTAAAGAAAAGAAAAATAATAATGTACATTATATCACTATAACAATAAAACATTATTATTGTTTATATTACAAATTTATTTTTTTATTTACTAAATATTTGCTCAGACTAAGTGGCCAGAAGTTTACATATTAGCTACAAGGTAATTAAGGGATGGTTAACGGCAATAAAGATGCCGTTAATTCTTAACTTTATTTAGCAAGGCTTAAAATCCAGTAAAGAAATATACAATGTTATGTTAGCAACAGGCCTTCATATTACGTGAAAAATTTTAACACCAGTTATAAGTGTATAGGTGGATACATTGAAAACTGAAAATGAAAATATTTAAATAAGAATACACAGCACATTTTCCCTTTATAGGAAGAATCACTGCTGAAAACTAAAGCATCTAAACTAGTCTTCTTGGTTACAGAAAACATAACTCAGGTCAATCAACTAATCAGCAGCCACAATGTCCAGTGCTCAGAATACTTGAGAATGAGAAACTGTGAGGATTATTCACAAAACATTCACTAAAGCTGAACTGAAAACAATAGAGAAAATTTATGACAAACTTATCGTAATTTTCTTTTCCTGGCTATTTCTCATGGCAGCATCACTTATGGGTAGCTCCTCCCTTAGCAGTCACAGGACAGGAATTAATTAGATTAATTAATTAGACTGAGGGTATAAAGAGTCCCTCCTCCCCTTACACCTCAGTCCAATTATAAAGCTGAAAAATAAAAGAATGGGTGGGAACCCTGATGCTGCCATGAGAAATAGCCAGGAAAAGAAAATTACGGTAAGTTTGTCATAAGATTTCTCTATTCCTGGCTAATCATGGCAGCATCACTTATGGGTAATACCAAAGCTCACAGAATTAGAGGGTGGGAAAAACAAACCAAAAGTACACCAAACAGACTCTTATGCTGCAAGGAAATTTAATATCAACAGGATAAAGAAACCGTAGACAGGACACCTTTCCCAAAGGAGGTGGAAGGAGAGTCCACATCCAGTTTGTAGTGTTTCATGAACATCATCGGGGAAGACCAGGTGGCTGCCCTGCAAATATCATTGTATGGAACCTCTGCCCAATTAGCCTATGAAGTCGACAATGCTCTGGTAGAATGAGTTCTTATCTTCATTGGAGGAGATCGATCTTTGGAGATATATGCTTTCCTGATCACTAGCGAAATCCAACGTTTCAATGTAGATAAAGAGGCCGCATCACCTCTCCTGGCTCCTGAAAGTAAAACGAAGAGTTGGTAAGTGTTTCTGTAAGACTCAGAATGCTTAAGGTACATAGACAGGCAGTTCATGACATCCAAACGTTGCCATCTAACCTCCTCTTGTGAAGAAGGATTGGTGTAAAACAATGGAAGGACCACTTCTTGAGAGAGATGGAACTGAGAGACCACCTTAGGAAGAAACTCAGGTTTTGGTTTCAGGCACACCCTATCATGATAGAATTGTAAACAAGAAGATAAGGTAGAAAATGCTTTAATCTCCGAAATTCTTCTTGCGGAAGTAATTGCCACCAAAAACAAAGTTTTGTACGTCAGAAGGGTAGCATCCAAACTCTCAAGAGGAACGAACAGATCCTCAGCTAGGTAACTGAGAACCAGCGATAGGTCCCAAAGAGGGGTAGTAGATCTGGAAGGAGGTCTCAACCCGAAAGCTGCCTTGAAGAACCTGGAGATCAAAGGATCCGAAGTCCATGAGATGTTGCACAAAGCTGAAAGAGCCGAAGACTGAACTTTAAGAGTGCTGAGGCTAAGGCCCTTATCCAGACCTTCTTGCAGGAACTCCAAGCTCTCAGTATCGTGAGGATGCAGGAAGTCAATATTGTTGGCCAAAGCCCATTCTCGGAACACATCCCAGATCCTATGGTAGCATGAGGAAGTAGAAACTTTCCTTGAATGCAAAAGGGTATTAACCCCAGCTTCTGCGAGCCCTAACTGTTGAAGTCTTTCTTTTTCAAGACCCATACCCCCAATTTGAGGCCAGATGAGGGTGGAATATTGGGTCCTCCGTTAGCAGATCCTCCATAAATGGGAGAGGCCAGGGCTGTTCCTGGCTCATCATAGATAGTAGGGGAAACCACGACCTCTGAGGCCAAACCGGAATTATGGCAATAACCTGCTTTCCTTCCGACCACAACTTCCGCAGGAACCTGGGTATCATGGGTAGGGGAGGGAATGCATACCAAGGAAGAGAGAGAGCATGACCAAGGAAGAGAGAGAGCATCCTGGCCCAGAGCCTGACTGTCCGGGTGGAGGGAGAAGTAATTCTCCACCTGATGATTCTGGGAGGACGCCATCAGGTCGACCTGGGGAATGCCCCACCGATGGGCAATCCATGCAAAAACTGCCGGGTGAAGTTTCCATTCTCCTGGAAGAATTTCCTTTCTGCTGAGGAAGTCTGCAGTCACGTTCTCCGAACCTGGAAGATAGATCGCCTTCAGACCCTGGAGATTGGTCATGGCGATCGTCATCAAGAGAGCTGGTTCCTTCAAGAGCAATCTGCTTCTTGTGCCTCCTTGGTTGTTCACATATGAAGCAACTGCTTGGTTGTCCGTTTTGATCAGTACCCAAGAATTTAAGATCCTTGGTAGGAATACCAAGATGGCCTTGGAAACAGCTCTCAGTGCTCTTAGATTTGAGTGTAGCTGACTCTCTTCTCGGGTCCACTTCCCTTGAGCCCATGTGGAATTGAAGTGGGCACCCCATCCAAAAGAAGTGGCATCTGTTGTAATAACCGTCCAAGGAGGTTCCTCCAACGGGAAGCCTGCTGCCAAATTCTTCTTGTCCTTCCACCAGTTCAACCCTGTCCTCACGGGCAGGGGCAGAGACATCCTTTGCTCCCAATCTGTTCCCACTCTGTCGAATTGGAGAAGGAAGCAATTCTGGATTGGACAAAACTTCCACTGGGCCCATTTTACCAACTCTATAGTTGATGTCAAAGAACCCAGGAGACTCATGACTTCTCATGTAGAGGCAGTCTTTAGACCTTGTAGCTTATCTACTTTGTCTCTAATTTTTGTGACCCTTTCCAGAGACAGGAACACATGGGCAGACATGGTGTTTATCACTGCTCGAAGGAATACGATCGTCTGTGAAGGAATCAGGGAGCTTTTTTCCACGTTCAGAAGCCAACCGTGGTCTTGAAGAATGTTCATTGCCACCAACATGTGATGAGCTACTATCCTTTCAGATGGACCTATGATAAGGATGTCATCCAAGTAAGGGAAGATCTCGATACCTTTCTCCCTTATGAAGGCTATCAAAGTAACAAGAACTTTCAATTTTGCCGGCCCAGCCGCGACGTCACTTCCGCCTGCTGAAACGCACAATGCGTTCCAGCCAACAACGCAGGGGCAACCAGGGAACCATAGGGGAAATTAACGAGCAAAACAGCCACAGCAGTAATACTGCAAGTCCCCAGGAAACCACTAATGAACAAAAGGAAGACAGACCCTGCACTGGATCCCCCCACAGGAGGACCCCACTCCAGAATGGATCCCAAAGATCTGCCACCAAGATAAGGGGGGAATTTTAGACCCCAATTACTAGAGGCAAGCCAAAGAACCAGGGGAATTTTTAAGGATGACCAGCCCCATCTTTGTTAATTACCTGTAGCTGTGTTTCCCTCAGAACACCAATCTAAATCCCACGCAGCAGTCCAGTAGATACACTGAACCTAACCCAGTTAGTCCTGCTCATGCAGGCTGTTTACTGGGTCCTTCAAATGAAGAGAGGCTGAACTTCATTTGGAACGAACCCACGACAAACGCAGGAAGGTGGCCATAAAAAAAAAAAAAACTTTTAAAAAGTCCTGTAGAACTTGCTAATGACAGGAAAAAAAGACTGAGGTGTAAGGGGAGGAGGGACTCTTTATACCTATCAGTCTAATTAATCTAATTAATTCCTGTCCTGTGACTGCTAAGGGAGGAGCTAACCATAAGTGATGCTGCCATGATTAGCCAGGAAAGTGTGGCTGCTAAGTATCTGCTGTAAGCTGTTGTTAAAACTTACAGACAGATGTCCTAGCTTCAACAATCTCTCCTAAAATGCTTAAATATGTTCATAAAGGAAGATTCCAAACATCTAAAGCACTTTAGCTTTTTTCATGTACAAAAGAGTGCATATTTCAATAGACTGGGAAGTGTGTGATTGGACAACCACAAAAAGTCTGGGCTGGGGAAGAAGGGGCAGGAGGCAAGAGATATGTAGCTATTGCAAGCTGTTTTTAGATATAACCCCAATGGAAAATGCATAATTAATACATGCATGTTTTTTGTTGGGGATATATCTACTAAACAGTGATATTTATTTTAGGCTTTGGAGTGTCTCCTTAATATAAAATTATTCATCTTTATAATTATAAGCTTTAAGAAACATATACTTATTTAGGAACAAAATACACAAACAATT
>OW240916.1:269153673-269175199 GCA_933207985.1 Pelobates cultripes | reverse complement strand
TCCTGCTGATCCGTCATATCTTGCGCCCCTGGCCGACGCGCCCTCATGGATGCGCTGGCCCAGGCAGTGCTGCAGCCACCTGAGACTCTCCTAGTAGGGTTAGGGGTTAGGGTTAGTTTAGGGGTAGGGATAGGGAAATTTTTGGCCATGCACATCCCTACTAGACGGTCTGTTGATTCCTTGGAATTTCAGTATGGCTTATGTTTTCCCACCAGTAGCTTTGGTTGCTCAGATTGTACAGGAATTCAGGTCTGACAATGCGAGAGTATTAGCAATTATTCCATACTGGACAAACAGGAGCTGGTTCTCAGAGATAGAACAGAAAGAACAGATGGCACTGACTCATTGGGAACTTCTGTAATAGAATACATCCTGGAAAACAAAGATCTGACAGTTGAAACATTAAAGATGTTCAAATTGACAGCTTGGCTGCTGCTAAGATATTACTTAAAGAACATTGTATTAATGACAGCATAAGTGATGTTATAGTATTCTGTCCTCCACTTGAAAATCCACAACTAGAATTTATCTCAGGATATGGCAAATGTTTCTCCATTGGTGTGTTGATAGAGATTGTCTTTCTCCTATACCTCCAATTCCATGCATTTTTTCTTTTTTACAAGGTGGGTTCCAGACTAGCCTGAGTGTTTCTACTTTTAAAGTCCAAGTGTCCGCTCTTTGCCATTTCCTTGTCCAAGATTTGGCTTCTAACATTCTAATTCACAGATGTTATAAGGCTATTTTTATCAAGCGTCCTCTACGTCATTCTTCTTTTCCTAGGTGGGATTTGTCAGTGGATCTGAAGGCTATGTGTGAAGCTCTTTTTGAACCCTTGGAATAAGTTCCATTGAAGATTCTATCATTGAAGACAGCATTTTTAGTCGCAATCACTTCTACTATGAGGATTGGAGAAATACAAGCATTTTCATCGTTGTTGAATTCACAGCGTTTTCACCAAAAAAAGGTTGTTTTACATTCAAAACCATACTTTTTACCTAAGGTTATCTCAAGACAGACTATCAAACAACCTAATTTTCTACCATCTTTCTGCCAGTCTAAATCATCAGATTCGGAAAGAAAATGGCATCTATTGGATGTTATAATTTACCTACACCAATCAGCAGAATACAGAACTTTGGATCATCTATTTATTAATTTTTGAGTTTCTGCCGGAGGCAAAAAGGCTTTCTTTAATATTGATTGGACCCTGGGCAAGAATTTTACTTGGGCTCCCTGTACCCTGCCATCCTCACTCCCTGGCATGCAGTCACACTCTTTACAACATTGTCCCCCTCCTCTCCCAAAAATCACATTCAGATACACAGGATGACACTCATACTGATACAAACACTGACACACACAGGTGCATACACAATGACACACATATAGACATACATGTTGATACACAGACACACAGATACACATGCAGACAAAAAGATACACAGACACACAAAACAGACATACAAACAGATACATAAAAAATATACACACACACAGACACACAGATAGATACACTGACACACAGAGAGATACACTGATGCACAGATACACATACAGACACAGATAAACATACAGACACACATGCAGACACAAAGATACACATATAGACACACAGTTATACACATACAGATACACAGATACACATGCAGGCACACATATACACATACAAATACACAGATACACATGCAGACACACAAATACAAATACAGATACACATACAGACACACAAATACACATAGAATGTGATGGCAGATAAGAACCATTTGGGCCATCTACTGCAGTATGCTGAGTTTTCTAAATACTTTAATTAATCCTTAATTTATTGTTAATTATAGACCCTGAGCCCAGCTCCTCAACCACTCCAACAGAAGCCGGGACAATGGACAGTCTTATTTATTTCATAAAGTTATTTTTATTTTATTTAGTTCCCAGCCAGGAGAAGATGAGCACTAGGACCATGCAGAGCACTTCAACGATAACTTTGACAATTGTTTGAATATAGTTTCCAGGTAAGGCTTGGTTAACAGCGTAGATTGCACCTGCTTAGAATAAAGGCAGCAAGGAAATACTATGGCTGTGTTTCCTCAAAAGTTAAACAAATTAAGGAGACTTCGCAATACGCCATTCCCCTCGTTCCTTATGTGCTCAAGGAGATAAAAATCTGTACATCACTAAATGGAGGATTTTATTAGTTAATGGCAACCATATTAAAGGAGCACTATTGAGTCAGGAATACAAACATGTATTCCTGACCCTATAGGGTTAAAACCACCATCTAGCCTCCCTAAATATTGTAAAATCTTACTTTTATTCAAGTCTGCAGCTGCATACTTTGTCCCTGTTTCCTTTAGACCTGCCCACTGGCTGCTTCCCCGTAGGTTTGGCTGACACTGACAAAGAGGCAGATCAGGGGCAGAGCCAGCACAATTCAAACACAGCCCTGGTCAATCAGCATCTCCTCATAGATATTAATTGAATCAATGAATCTCTATGAGGAAAGTTCAGTGTCTGCATGCAGAGGGAGGAGATACTGAATGGATGCATTTTAGGCAGCCATGACCCAGGAAGGATCTCTAACAGCCATTTGAGGAGTGGCCAGTGAAGGTATCACTAGGCTGTAATGTAAACACTGCATTTTCTCTGAAAAGACAGTGTTTAGAGCAAAAAGCCTTAAGGTAATGATTCTACTCACCAGAACAAATTCAATAAGCTGTAGTTGTTCTGGTGACTATAGTGTCCCTTTAACATTGAATGCACTGTTGTATTAAGCAGCATAAACCAGACATAACGTCAAAAACATACTATTTCCCAATTACTGTATATACTCGAGTATAAGCCGAGTTTTTCAGCACATTTTTTATGCTGAAAAAGACCCCCTCGGCTTATACTCGAGTGAGGGTCTGTATTATGGCAACAGACCAGGACGGCCAGGCTCATGACAAGCCCGGCGGACATGGGGGGGCCCGCAGAAGCTCTTACTTACCTTCCCAGCAGCTCCCTTCAGCTCCCCTGTCTAAATCTCGCAAGTCTCGCGGCTGTCAGAGCGTTGCCACGGGTTACCATAGCAACGCTCTGTGCAGCATGCTGGCCGTGAGATTTACACAGGGACCTGAAGGGAGCTGCTGGAAAGGTAAGTAACAGCTTGCACCTCCCCTCCACCCCGCCACTGCTCACTGGTCCTCCAGTGAATATCATAGCCCCCCTCCCGGGCCAGGTAACAAGCAGGGAGGGGGGGACTAGTTCAACAATTAAATATTTAATAAATAAAAATATTAAAATAATTAAAATGCCCTCCCCCACCCAATTTTTACACACACTACACAAACACACATACACTCTGCATTTTATACACACACACTGCATTCACACACAAAATTAGGTCCCTCGGCTTATATTTAGGTCGGCTTATACTCAAGTATATACGGTACATTTGAAATTACAGTGGAGATATTCAGTCTCAGCATTGCAGCTCAGCTACACTTCCTTTTGCTGAATCTCAAAATCTGTGCACCGTCATTTCGTTCTCTTCTGTCCATGATGTCGGCCGTTCTCCCTTCTGTGTAATATTATTTATCAATTGTTGGTACATCTGATTGCCAATTGAATAGAAACTTTGCTTAAAGGGACACTCCACTACGCAAATAAAATAAACCACTGTTTAGTAGATATACCCCAAATTAACGTTTGCATGCATTTTTCATTGGGAGCATATATCAAAACAGGTTACAATAGCTGACGATCACATGTTGAAATATTTGCAAGCCCTCCCCTTCTAACCCAGCCCAGACTTCCCAATTCAGCTCAATAAGAAGTCTTTGCAAGGCAGGTGCTCCGGGCAATTGCTGCCTTGAGTCTAGCTTCACCAAGCTAACCAACCAGGAAGTAACAGGACCTCCTGTCTGATTGAAAGCCAGGAGGTGTATCCACGTTAATTTATTATAGTGCCAAATCCTACTGGAATATGTACTATTCCTAGAATGAAATACCACACTCTTCACATTAAGCTATTCAACAAGCTAAAGTGGTTTAGGGGTCTGGAATGATTCATCATCAAGATGTGTCAATTTGACTCCTGTACATAAAGAGAATAAAAGTAATTTATTTTTTTGTATGTTTTTGTTGGAAAACTAGGGCAGTCAGCAAAAAATTAAAAAGATCCAGACATAGCAAGATAAAGGAATATTAAATAAAATGTATTTTTGGCAACAGAGGCTCTTTAAGGCACCAACAGAGCATTGCTTTATGTTGCTTTTGTTTTTTCAGCTTAACATTTGTAGGAATCACATGCAGAAAAAAGACAAACAAACAGTAAATCATAATCAACCCCTTTAGCCACAATAACAAGTGCTAACAGTTGCCACTAGTTCCTCTCAGAAAGCAGTACATTCAAGAGAATAGATTGTGCTGAGGAGCAATTGGTTTGCAAAGTGGGCTCAATTGTACAACCCTACATTTATTTGAAGAGTGTAACAAAATACATATATTTTGTATTGGGAAAGGCTGCTGTCTAAATGTTTCCCTTTAGTTATGCTCTATAAATGTAGGGATGCATAAGTGAATCCACTTTGTAAACCATTTGCATCTCAGTGCAATATTTTCTCTTGAATTCATAAGAATTACAGTACTGTTCTTTAACAAGTTCAAGTGCATTTTTTGCAGCATTTAACAATTGTTTTACTTGTTAAATAAAATAAAAAATGTCTGTTATTTTCACGGGGAGTAAAAATAAATCTAATGATCACAGCCAACACAATGCCAGGTGTTAATTCTTTTTAAAATAGGTTTTTCAGTAAATTGTGTTAAATTTATGAGTGAACTATTTTTTTAAATGTCTTTTTTTTATTAATGTTAGCTTTGTTTTTGTTTCCCAGTAGAATAAATTTTTCCTACTACAAATTTAATTATTTTTACAGCAATGTAACTGAAAATAATAAGGCAGATGGTGATAAATAAGATGATGTCCAACAGAAATTGCTGGTACCACGGCTGTTGGAAAGAATAGGGGCGTAGGTGACTGCCTCCTCCAGACTGGATGATGTGCTCCACCCATCGCACTAATTTCTGGTCTGGGGAAAACGGTTGAGACTTGCGGATCACACTGAGCTTCATTGCGGAGGACTTGTAGCTGTTGATAAAATTTAAAGAAAGAATGACTGATACCTTGAAAATCATGTTTTCTATACTAAACTCTGTGTACCAGCTAATAGTATTTATTTCTACGCAAGAAAACATAATTTATCATTCTCTTTTACAGTACAGACATTTGTATGTAAAATACAACATTGTTAGATATGTGAGGCAATGACACCAAATCATGGCTTCCTAAAACAACTCCCTGATCAGGTGACCTTTGCATCATTCAATTTCATGCATTTATGGGTTATTAATTGGAAACAAATCCTGCTTCCCACAAATCAATAGTGCTACATTGATTACAGATCACATTTAAGATATCTTCTAACCTACGTATCAAGCATAGCGAGACCTGCCTATCAGAGCACTGTGATTGGTTGACTTCTAACACCTCCAATTGCTGCCAGGAAGCTAGCACTAAAGATTTATTTTACCCTCCAATAGGAACATTGCAATTTCTACAAAACTGCAATAACAATAAAATTAAAAATAGAATGCATTGCAGGTTTAAAGCTACAGGGCCCCTGCACCCAGACCACTTTATTCAGATGAGATGCAGTTGAGATCCTTTAACTAGGACTAGCTAGTTAGCTACAGATTTTTCTGGATATAATTGATCTGTATCTTCTATCTATGTCTGTGGTTATTGAGTGTAAAGGAACTCGTGCACGGAGCAGTGAGTTCCAGAAAAAAATAAAATCGATGAGTTGAGGCAAGAACTGTTGAAGAATTAAAAAGCAAGCAGCTCCATGGGTAGTCTAAGTGTATTCTATTGAGCAACATACAGCGTTGCTCACTAATCCCAGAATAGTTGCGAATCGATTGAGGAATCTCAAACTGTAAGCTAAAATAGCTGCAATAAAAAACATTTTCCAAATCAAACATTTTCTTAATTGGCTTATTCAACCTAAACTTTGAAACTCACTGGTCAGACCCCATCAGTGTTTTAATGAATCTATCACAATAGTAGATGGAGATTAATATATTTCACATTCATTATTTTTCTCAGCATTTGGCACCAACACGTAGAAGAAATCCTTTTTCAGGGATCATCCTCCCAAACTAATCATAAACCTACTCAATACATTTCTCACACCTGTCATCATGCCAGTTTCAATACTTAGTGAATAATCATAAAGTATCATGTATCATAAAGCAACCATCTTTCAAGTCTATAGTGCAATTAGTTATAAAACATATATTCAACGCTCGAAAGGGAGGCATTTTTTCAATGGGTTCAAGATTGGGCATGTATTGTACTGTTTGAATTGCATTATGTTTACAAGAACAAAATTTCCAGTTGGCTTCTGCGCAAGCCCAAAAGTTACTGTACACTTGCTTTGTCTGTCGAGTGAAAAATAAAGAATTTAAAAAAACAAAACATATATTCAAAGCTAAACATGTTGATATCGTGATTTGAATAAATTCCCCTAAAAAGAACAATGAGATGAATAAGATCAGAAGTTATATCAAGAGACCTACCATGGGTTTTCTATTATATGTCTGATAGTGTTTGCCAAATGTTCTGCCTTAATCTTAATAACTGGGATAAATCTGTTCCCATCTGTTTGGCCTCTATTCGAGCCAAATTGTCAAACTGATCTCCAAAAAGAGGAATTCCCAACACCGGAACACCATGATATATAGCTTCCATCAAACTAT
Organism: Pelobates cultripes; assembly: GCA_933207985.1. Lineage (NCBI taxonomy): Eukaryota > Metazoa > Chordata > Amphibia > Anura > Pelobatidae > Pelobates > Pelobates cultripes. Next base: position 269,168,404 of record OW240916.1, on the reverse strand, counting down.
TCATTCCTCCATGAGACACCAGAAGACGTGCTTTAGGATGTCCTGTAAACGATCAGCAAAATAAAAATTACTGGGATGCTTAAACACTAAACGTAAATTTGCATTTGGCCACATATTCCATAAAGCTCATCCTATTCACTACAAAAAAAATAGTATAAAAGTTTTGTTTCATGTATTTTGCAGTATGAAATTGAATCCATAAAGCCTCACTCACCCTCATTTATACTCTAGAAATGATTACCAGCCTATAGAGGAATACATTTCTCTACCAGATGCCGTTATTTACGGATATATAGTCTTCGAATTTGCTGACTCTATAGGCACACAGAGCACTTAATCTGACAATCGCTAGAGGTGCTCCTGCCCCAATAGCCAAGTTAAACTCGGCTATTTCAATTTGATGGTATCATAGAGACCATTTCCTTGGCGCAGAGTGCCTTTTGGTTGGCATTAGTGATGTCCCGAATGGTTCGCCATGGACTCATCATTGAGTAAACTTTGACCCTGTACCTCACAGTCAGCAGACACATTCCAGCCAATCAGCAGCAGACCCTCCCTCCCAGACCCTCCCACCTCCTGGACAGCATCCATTTTACATTCATTGTGAAGCTGCATTCTTAGTGAGCTGTCCAGGAGGTGGGCGGGTCTGGGAGGGAGGGTCTGCTGCTGATTGGCTGGAATGTGTCTGCTGACTGTGAGGTACAGGGTCAAAGTTTACTCAATGATGAGTCCGCGGCGAACCGTAGGCATGTGAACTAGTAGGCATGTGCACTACACTCCCAAAGTTTTCCTATGGAGAAACATTGAATTAGAGGAGGTAACCTACACTCATGATCTGAGCCAAAGTGGCAGGACAGAGACTGAAAGGAAAGTAAATCTCAACTTTTAAACCCTCACATATTATTTATATTTAAAGTCACTTATCTCAGATAACACATAAACTTAATTTTTGTCACATTAAGCTTTTTCCTAATGTGTTATATTTGTGAATACACTCTGCATTTTATTATACAAGAGACCCAGAAAGTACTTCGATTTGTGTTTTGTGTTTTGTACAGTAGTAGTATTGTCTGCATTATTCTTTACCTATAAGATCGTTCTGGGAAATCCACTCCATAAGCTTGACATTTGGGGCAAGTTCCAAGTCATTGGGCCACAATGACCTTTTATATCTCCAAATAACTTTTTGAGGAATTTGAGCAAAACCTTTGTTCATTTCCTGTAAAAGTTCCTCCACCGGGCATGAATCTAACATTGATCCCATTGACACAACAATAAAGCCAGATTCACCTGATTGTGAAATAAAATCTACCAATTCCTACAGAAAACATAAAAAAATTTTTTATTTGAATTTGAATCCAGAAACATCATAAAGAAAACATAATAAAAAAAGCACAAAAAGAAAGGGAAATGGGTCAGAAAGTGCTACCTGGCAAAGATATACAATACAATAGATCATCAGGATAACAAACCATAAGAAATAATCACACAGGTATCCAGTCAAAAGCCCTGACCTGTGGTTACATAGAAGATAGCTAGGGTGAATGAGTTTACCTGGTGAGTGGTGGTATGTAGGAGGGGCATCACACCGGAAAGGAAGGGGAAAGAAAAAGATGGTGAAACACCACTAGACCTCTGCAGCCATAAAAGAAGCTGAGTAAGAAGTTCGAAGCATTGCTACAGAATTAAATCTTTAGAGCAAACATTGCCAAGAGTGGAAGATGCCCGTCATCTGCGCTTTAATTTCCATCAATTTAATGGACACCTCTTATTGTGCTATATTGTCATCTCAGTATAAAGAAATTAGCCAGAATTGGGGTATTTTGAGGTTGGGTAAGCCTTTCTATAGCTGCAATAACAAATTAAGTCTAATTGTTAGTGTAAGGGACAAGGTTGGAATAGGTCATCGTGAATTTTAAGCCGGTTGGGTTATTGCCAAATGGGTTTTTGGAAGTTACACAGCAATCTAGGTTCTTAGAAGACTCTACTGTATCACGTGTAATGTTTCTGTTTCACCTCTAGGTGGTGAATTCTGAAAGTGGCCATCCAGGTAATGATTGCACCTGGTATTAAAAAGCTTTATAATTGGATCTGCTACTTTGGATCTGCTAATTGGATCTGCTACTTATAAACTTGATCTGCTACTGAAAAATTAACGACTCACCTGTAAAACTGGCTCTGCTAGTTTTGCCATCAAGCCACCAATGTAATGAACATGAGGCAGAAGTGGGCGTGGAAATTCAATGGTAAAATCCACATTATAAAACCATAGCTCAGCTTTCAAGTATAGATCTGAAATGACCGGTCTGGATCCAACAGGAAAATGTTCATTAATGACATCTTCGAATACTGCCTCAATTTTTTTCTGAACCACATGAGAACCAACATACATGAAAATATTCTTTATACGTTGAAAGAAGTCCATTCGGTCACTGAGTTGAGACTGATATAAAGGGACGTAGGACAATGGAGTTGGCAGTCCAACCTGTGGAGCATTGGCAAAGATTCCAGGGGAAAAAGCAATGTACGGTAATCCTAACTTCTCCGAGATAAGAAATGTACATGGATTGAATGCATCTATGAAAGCAATATCAAACTTTTCATCCCTTAGTGATTTCATAATATTCGACTGGTTTAGTGAAAACTTGCACTGGTGTGATAGATGTGCCATTAATGCTAAGTCTTGCTTGAACTCCTGAAGAAAAAAAAAAAAATAGGACTACTCAACACCAAGATATGCTATTAAAATAAGAAATAAACAATGGTAAAATCATTCCCTATTTTAATTTTTTTTTTTTAGAGAGACTAAAAAAAAAAAAAGAAGAAAAAAAAAAATTTCATGTAAGTTAATAGTAAGAGATTAAGAATGGTCACAGTGGCATCACAAGGGGGTGCGGACCGCACCAGGGTGCATCACAGGGGGGAAAGCGAGGGTGACACCACCGTCATCAAGGCCGGCGCGTTCATAAGGCAGCACAAGAGGCTGCCTTAGGGTGCACCGGCCCCGGGAGTGCAAGATTGGAGTGACCAGCAGGAGGTGGGTGCACAGCGCTCCCTCCTTCCAGTCACTTAGTGTAGCATGCCCTATCAGAGCAGACCGCTGTACAGGACACAGAAGTTCACTGAGAGAGCACTTCCTGTCAGTATAAAGGTAGGAGACACACTAAGGACGGGGCGAAGAAACACTGTGGGACAGGGGAGGAGGAAGAACACTATGGGACAGGGGAGGGTGGGGGAAGCACTATGGGACAGGGGAGTGGGGGGAAGAACACTATGGGACAGGGTAGGAAGGGAGAAAGAACACTAAGGGACAGTGGGGAGACACTAGGGGGGGAGAGAGAGGAACATTAAGGGGGGGCACTAAGGTACAGGGGAGGGAAGGGAAAACGAACACAGGTAGTAGGGGACCACTAAAAGAGAAGGTAGAGGAACACTAAGACTGGTGGGGGGGACATTAATGGGAATGGGGGGCACTAAGAGACAGGTAAGGGGAGGGAGACGAATACTAAGGTACAGGGAAGGGAAGGGAGAGGAACACTAAGGAACAGAGGAGGAAGGGAAGGGAGGGGAGAGAAACACTAAGGGACATGGAGGGGTTGGGGTGACACTGTGAGTTACCGCACCAGATATCACCAACCCTAGTGACGCCACTGAATGGTCAAATAAACATCCTTTGGGAAACAAAGCAGAAAGGGACATTTCATTGTATAAATGTTAATTGAGTTGTATGAATTTATAAAGTGCCAAATAATGATCAATCACTCAGATTTTATAAATGGATTAAAATTGAAAACCCAACCTGCCCGTGAAGTATTGTTGCTTATGTTTCGTGATAAATTCATTAAATTGTTTAAGATAAGCCTCATCCAGATTCCAAGTAGTGACTGGATATGGGCTTGACTTCGGCTTGTAACCTAAAAATAACAGATTGTAAATTAATTAAAAAGAATACATTGTATAATTAAACATTGAATGCCACTGTAAATGTAATTTACCCCTTAAGGACACATGACATGTTTGACATGTCAGGATTCCCTTTTATTCCAGAAGTTTGGTCCTTAAGGGGTTAGGACACCAAGCACCAAAAGAACTACATCTGGTGTTGGTGCATACATGCTGTTTCTTTTCTCTGACAAAAGGAAACCATTGCTATTTCCGAGAAATAGCAATGTTTACATTAACCAAAGAAAATGTTTCTTGTGGCTTGTGTCAAAATTACAGCCACTAGAGGAACCTCATTATGAAGACCTTAAAGAATTCAAGGTCTTTATGTACAGGGTAATCAAGAACAGATGCTGTACATGTGCATGCACTGAAAGGTGAAGTAAATAACATTAACCCCTTAATGACCAAACTTCTGGAATAAAAGGGAATCATGACACGTCACACATTGTGTCCTTAACCCCTTAAGGACACATGACATGTGTGACATGTCATGATTCCCTTTTATTCCAGAAGTTTGGTCCTTAAGAGGTTAAGGGGTTAAAGGGACACTATAGTCACCAAAACAACTACAGTTTATTGAATTTGTTCTGGTGAGTAGAATCATTACCTTCAGGCTTTTGCTGTAAACACTGTCTTTTCAGAGAAAATGCAGTGTTTACATTACAGGCTAGTGATAACGTCACTAGCCACTCCTCAGATGGCTGTTAGAGATCCTTCCTGGGTCATGGCTGCCTAAAATACATCCAAACATTCAGTGTCTCCTCCCTCTGCATGCAGACACTGAACTTTCCTCATAGAGATTCATTGATTCAATTCATCTCTATGAGGAGATTCTGATTGGCCAGGGCTGTGTTTGAATTGTGCTGGCTCTGCCCCTGATCTCCCTTTTTTGTCAGTCTCAGCCAAACCTATGGTGAGGCATTGTGATTGGATCAGGCTACCACTTCTGCTGATGTCAGCAGGCAGTGGGCAGGTCTAAAGGAAACAGTGACAAAGCCATTCAGGTTTGAATACAAGTAAGATTTTACTATTTTTAGGAAGGCATGAGGGGCTCAGGGTGGCTAGAATGTGGTTTTAAACCTATAGGGTCAGGAATATATGTTTGTGTTCCTGACCCTATATTGCTCCTTTAATTATATCATTACAGTAGCACCTGTCAAGTGGGGGTGGTATACTAGACAGCAAGTGAACAGTCAGTTCTTTATTTGCATGTAAAAAAGAGAGAGAGAAAGATAAAAATCTAACAGATTACCAGGTGTAGTTATGATGTGTCCATAAAGGGATTAATTGGTGAATAATTATATAATACTGCCTTTTGTAATGATTGATTCTTCCCCGTTTTTTGCCTCTTGTTTTTCTTTTTCCTTTTATACTAATAACGGACTGCATACTTATGAGTTTCTATATCGACAGATAAAACACATCTCCAACGTAATGTGTCAGTTTGCCATCAGTAGGTGTATGCTCCTCAATTTATTATCAGAAGCAATTGCCCACACTTAAGATGTCCGCACAGCCCCTACATTCAAAGACACATTATGGACACATCCAGGACACACACATCAGGTGGGCGCACCTCATTTCTGGTTTTGGACTACGAGAGGCTACAGCTGGTAATACACACCCCGAAAACAATGATTGGCCATCGAAGGTATGCGGTGACCAATCAGAAGAACATTCCACAGATTTAAACACAGATGCAGCAGGAAAACGGACATGATGATTGAGAAAGCCATTTGGCGAAACGCGTCTCATTGAAAGGAGGACCACCCAGGACTCTATATACTGTTTATTGGTATTATTTACACTTAAATATTTTTAACATTTTTTATTTGTGTTCTTCCTTCCCCCATCCCATAGTGTTTTTTCCTGCCCCCCTGACAGGAGCTTCAGTTTCCTGTACCCGGCCAGACTGACAAGAAGTGCACTCTCAGTAAGCACTTCCTTTCAGTCCGGCCGGGTACAGGAAACAGAAGAAGTTCCTGTACCGTGGACCACACTGCTGCGCTCGGCCACGCTACACAGAGTGACTGATAGGAGGGAGCGCTGTGCGCCCACCTCCTGCCGGTCACTCCAATCTAGTGCCCTCTGGGTCGGTGAGCCCAAAAGCAGCCTCTTGTGACGCCTTATGGTCGTGCCAGCCCATATCCTCAGCAGTTTAGATTGTTTGTATAATTTGTAAGAAAATTTTGGTTAGTAACTAAAATGGGCTGGTGACTCTTGTTTAGCATGAAAACATTAAAAATGATAATGCTGAATGGAAGGAAGGCAGGGAACTCCAGACACTATAACCACTTCAATAACAAGCAGTTACAGTGCCTACAGTGTCCCTTTAAGTCCCTGCTTTGAGAATGTGTGCACCTTTAACCCAGTTACGTGCCTTCTAGTAGTCCTTCTCCAATCTGAAAGAACATCCTCACTTCATGGCCATTTCTGTGCAGGATGCGAGAAATCTCATCCATCAGCAGGTAATGACTTCCACCTAGTAAAGATAAAATGAATAGGATAGTTCAGGAAATGACTTTAAATAAAATACGTCCACATAAAACGCATGCTGGTCTCTGCTTTAACTGTTGTTTGCCCTTTTTTAATATAAAAACATTACTTAAACACAGTCATGGACATGGTTTTGTCATGTATGACTATACATTTTAGTGTACCTTGTACTTACCTTGTAAGTGAATACCTGACACTACAGTGTTAAAAACACTTTAGGTTGCCGGCTCTCCATTGCCCCATTAAATAAGTAAAAAAAAAAAAAAAGTACCTTTATTCCAGGGCTGCATGGGTCCAACAGCACTGGCTCTGTCCCTGCACCACCTAATAGCTGAGATCATCATAGCAAAGCATTGGGAGGCGATCACTGAATCTCTATGGGGAACATTCAGCATCTCCATGAAGAGTGTGGAGATACTTAACGTCAGTACTGAACAACCCAGGAAACACCTCTAGTGACCATCTGAGCTATTACCACTAGAGGTGTCCCTCTGCAGTAATGTAAGATTTGCCTTTACTCTGAAAATGCAGTATTTACATTAAAATGCCTGCAGGGACATACTATAGTCACCATAATAACTACAATAAGCTATCGTTGTTCTGGTGACTATAGTGTCCCTTTAATGATCTGTATATTTTGTTGTTTTAAATATCCTTTAAGCTCAGTCAGGTCCCTAGAATGCAGTATGAAATACAGAAGAACATCTTACTGCAAAAGATAAAAACATTAACTGCTTTGTAGCTTAAAGTAATATTTCAAGTAGCATAACCACTACAACACGCTGTTGTGGTTATAATAGTCAAAAATGTTAGTGCACTGCGACTTCTTACCTGAGACAACAATGGTCAAATCATTTTAGTGCTGCGTGATTCTTAGCTGGAGTCCGCTGAGCACCACTCATTTTAAAATTGATTGACTACTTACATTGTTGGAGGGGTGGGCAAAGGCATTCCTTGTATAATAACTGTGACAGCATGCTTGTAGTGTTCCTTTAAAGATTTTGTTTTTAGATAGTGTCTTTATGAAAAGCTGATATAATCCTCAATAAGAGGACATAAATGAGGCAGAGTAGGGGCTCCAACTCCACCAAGTCACTATACAAAAATTTGCTCAGTACATGCACACTCCATCATCAAAGCAAGTTGTCCTTACGGTTTTCATACAGCTGACTTTTGCAAAAGTTCACAATTATCTATTGAAAACGAAATACACCATGCTTATTGGTAGTCTGTGTGACATTGGCTAAATATATAAGAGTTTCTCCAATCATTAAAACCACCATTTTACAATGGTTCCCTCATTTTTTTAGAACTTTTTCTATATGTCAACCATCACAGCAACCATTATACAATGGTTCCTGTCTTACCTCAGTCACCACCAGGCGCTAGGACCCCTGGTTAGCTGGCTTGTGATATCCGGCTTCTGCAGAGCTGCACAAGCTGGATGCCGATCCCACTGGCCATCCATTAGGTGAGCGCATCAGCGTCGCTCTTGAATGCTCCTCTGTGCATAAAAATATGCACAGTATGGACATTGTCCAGTTGTTCCAGGCTGCCTAAGGATGCCCAAATGATGGCGTCGGAGGTAGAATTACATAGAAAACTTAGTATGTGCAGGGTTTTATAGTGAAATGTTGCACATACAGATTTAAGTCACCACGACCATTTCATATCACTGAAGTGGACATGGTACTTGGAGTAATCTTTTAAATTAGTGAACCCTAATATGCACAGTTCACCGAGATCCTTAGTTAGTAAAATGGTTCCAATTTCAGCCAGCATATCCCAAAGAATGAATGAGAGCTTCACGTTTTCAGATGGTTATTCAGTTCTGGAATGCTGCAAATCTGTCCTGAATGAAGTTATCGTTACACGTTACCTAGTGAGCCGGGTCTGTAGGTGTGGTTACTAGAGAGACTATCACGCACATGCAGGCTGCCTCGGTGGGTAACATAACACATAGAATTATTGTTATTACTAGAATGAGTCGAATAGCCTTTGATTTGAAAGAGAGCCATAGGTTGGAGTTCTTCCTGTAAAACTAGATGTACCATTTGTGTATCAATCACCGCACTGGGAGTTCCTCACTGAATCCTAGTGTGTCAATACCTGAGCTACACAATGTAAGCAAAAAGGGCTGACAAACAAATTCTCCAACTCTTCTATAGGCACAGCTTGCACTTTTTTATTTATTTTTTTGTGTGAACTTTGCAGCTCTGTTTACAATTAACTACAATCTGCGGTTTAGTTAAAAAACAGCAAAAAACGTTACCATATCATGACTTCTGTGTACGTTTAACCCTCTTATTGTCTTGGCTTTTGCACATATTACTCGCACTCCCTTCACACAGCACTGAAAGGGTTAAGTATGGACATGCCATGCGGATCCAGAGCTGACCGCCAGGATGTAGTTCAGATATTATAAACAGGGGCAGTCTGAATACTGAATATATTCATTTGAAAAGGACAATAATAGAAAACTTTAAATATGTAACGGTTTGTTCAATGTATGTCGTTTGTGTATCTTACCACGTGAGTATCCTTAGAAAATCATTTGTCATTTATTTAAAGGGAAGTTTCTTTGTAAAATTATAATACAACGGTCTGAGCTATGCCAGCCAAGCCCTGACTTCCCATACACTCACACAGTACAAGCAGTGAGCATTATCGGAACACAGGGGATTCTCCATACACTTACATTTATGGATGAACGATCATTCCTTTTACAGAAAGGAAGTGGTCATCACATTCCAATATTCCTTTAATTCATAATCTCATGTGAATGGTGAAACCATAGGACTTATAGATTGTATTGTGCATTCCCTAGCCCAGTGATGGCGAACCTTTTTGAGCCCGAGTGCCCAAACCGCAATACATGCCAACTTTTTTTCCCTCAAAGTGCCAACATGGCAATTAAACCTGAATACTGAGGTTTACGTTTAGAAAAAACTACTCGTACAGTTAACAACTTTTGTTTTAAAAGAAGAACACAACAGAGAGTTAAATTATACAAATTTTAAATGATATAAATTAAGCTTATATTAGTATCTCCAACAAATGCAATACATACACACAGACTGCTGAACACATTCACACACCAACTGCTTAATACATACACACACCGAGACACAGACAGACTGCTAAATACACACACAGTCCGCTAAATACACGCACACTCCTGAGTACGCAGTCTGCTGAATACACGCACGCAGTCTGCTGAATACACACACACACTGCTGAATACATAAAGACTGCTGAACACACACATATACTGCATTGAGGGGTGCAGTGTATGTGTCTGTGTGTAATGTTGTGTGTGTGGGGTGCTGTGGGGGGGAAAGGGTGCTGTGGGGGTGCTGTGTGTGTGGGGGGGGGAAAGGGTGCCGTGTGGCAGGGGTGCTGGGCAGGGGGGTAGGCGCTGGGGGCAAGGAGGGCAGGGGTGCTGGGGCAGGGGAGCAGGGGGTGCCGGAGGTAGGGGTGATGTGGCAAGAGGGCAGGGGTGCTGTGGGCAGTGGGGGGCGCTGGGGCAAGGGTCCTGTGGGCAGTGGGAGCAGGGGTGCTGGAGGTAGGTGATGTGGGGTGGGTAAGAGGGCAGGGGGTGCTGTGGGTAGTGGGGGTAAGGGTTCTGTGGCAGTGGGGCAAGGGTGCTGTGGGTAGGGGAGCAGGGGTGCTGTGGGTAGGGGAGTAGGGGTGCTGTGGGTAGGGGAGTAGGGGCGCTGTGGGTAGGGTGCTGTGGGCAAGAGGGGTAGGGGTGCTGTGGGTAAAGTGGGGGTGCTGGGGTAAGGTTCCAGGGTAGGAGTGCTGTGGATAGGGGGAGTAGGGGTGCTGATGGGAGGGGTAGGGGTGCTGGGGGTAGGGGGAGTAGGGGTGCTGGGGGTAGGGGTAAGAGGGGTAGGGGGGCTGTGGGTAGTGGGGGTGCTGGGGGTAAGGGTTCTGTGGGTAGGGGTGATGTGGGTAAGAGGGGTAGGGGTGCTGTGGGGGTGCTGGGGGTAAGGGTTCTGTGGGTAGGGGTGATAGGTTATTAAATCAGTACCCCCCCCCTCCCTTCTTCTAACCTTTGGTGAAGGGGAGGTGGAGGACACAGCCATCCCTGGTGGTGGTATGCAGGACAGGATGACAAGTCCTGCAGCTCTCCCGTCCTCCTGCGCGATGCTGTGTGGAGCGTTGCCATGGTAACGAGCGGCAACGATCCACACAGCTCGCGGGAGGACAGGAGAGCTGTTTCCTCGATCCTTCCTCCCTGCTTCCGGTCCTGCCGACACGGAAGCAGAGTAGGCGCCTGCCGTTTCGGGCAGGCAGGCGCCTTCTCTGCAGTGATGGCAAACCTATGGCCGCGTGCCCACAGAGAGGGCCCGGCGTGCCACCTGTGGCACGCGTGCCATAGGTTCGCCATCACTGCCCTATAAGCTCAATAGAGTCCTCAAGTTTTTTTATCTCTTCTTCCTCACTCCAAACTGTTTGCTTTTTCTCTCTGCTAAATAGCTAAATAGATAAATAGATAAATACTAGAGTCAGATATAGGAAGATTCACGAAGCTGTGGAAGCCTCAGGAAGATATGGCATCTAAAATACAAGAGAGAGCAACCCTAAAAAGAGATAAGAAAAATCTCAAAACAGGAAGAGAAGCAACAAACTTTTTTTCACCAGATAATAAAAAAAGACAGAGGAAGATGCCTTATCAACTTCAAAACTAGATCATACATTAAACAGTTCTGAAAATTCTGTGAGCAATTATATCACTGCAGAGTTTTTGGAGAGATGTCTAAACTCTCAATCAGATATACTAATGAAGCAAATAAATCAGAACTCAGAGGTGATTTTAAATCAAATGAAACATCTAACTGAGAAAATAACTGTGGTTGAAGAAAAAATTAATTGCCTGGAATTTCAGGAAAAATCATTGAAAGATCAGCATATTCAAATGGTGAAAAAAATCAAAGATTTGGAAATAAAAATAAGTGACTTGGAGGATCGCGCAATAATTTGCGATTAAGAAATATCTCAGAAAAGATCACCCAGGATAAGATCCTAGAATTCCTAGCCAATCTATGGAAAGCCTGGGGGATAGAGACAGAGAAATACAATTGTACCTTAGAAAGGTTTCATAGACTGTATAGAGTTAAAAATATCCCAGAAACTAAGGCAAGAGATATAATCTGTTGCTTCCAATCATTCCAATTTAAAGAGGAGGTTTTGAAAGCAAGTAGAGTCAGGAAACCTCAAGGAGAAGAATATAATTATATAGTTGTGTTCCCAGACTTATCTTATTCAACCAGAATGCAAAGAAAAGCATTCGCCCCTATCACAGAAATTCTGAGAACCCAGAAGATTAAATATACATGGGGATTCCCTACTGCAATAAGAATATTTACAAATGATCGTCTTGAAGTTTTAGACTCAATAGATACAGCTATAACTTGGCTAAAAGATAAGAAGATGATGTAATAGGATAACACCTGTTAAGAAGGGCTGAATTTGTATTAAGATAGAGGTTTTTTTTTTTTGTTTTTTTTCTTCCTCTCTGGGTGAGATAATAAAAGATGCAGGGCACATTAAGAAGTTAAATAAGAAACTCACTTGAGTAAAGAAGAGTATAGAACAAAATACTACGAAAGCACGAGGTTAGATATATTATATTGAAATAATGGGAACTGAAATTTATTACGTAGATACACTTATCAAATAATTCACAAATTCCAAATAATTTATTAAAGAAATATAGAATATGTGGCTTGCACAATATTAATATATATTCACTAAAATGTACAATATATCACTGCAACTTATGAATAATTTTTTTGTTTTGTTTTTTCTTTTTTGTGGAAAAATTATAAATAACAGGAAGTAGGGCATATTAACAAAGTTAAGTAAGTAATTTATATAAGTAGAGAGGAATATAGAATAAAACATCACCACTAAGATTACACAAGTCATATTTAAGGTTTAGGAATGGAAATGAAGCGGTTTACACTAAAGTATGGTCACCAATATCTAGTAACATACATTTGATTACTGTAAGGGTAATACTATATTCTGTAAATACACCAAAATGGAATTTAGTTATTTACCGAAATATTTGGGTTATATATGTGGGGTATCTTTTTTCCTTTTTTTTTTTCACTCTTCTCTTCCCTTCTTCGCCACCTCAATAGACCAGCGAAGTCCGCCTATAAGTTCTAAGTAGAACTTAGTGATTGCCTTATTAAGGTAACCAATTATGTCTAGAAGAAGGTCTCTTAAGATTGGAGACCATGGTAAAAAAGAATGTATGATTGTGTGTAAATGGTTAATGAGTATAGTAGGTACAGCGTTGTGGGTATATAGATTAGTTTTGAGGAAATGTCAGGTGTCAGAGATCTAGGATAGGGTATGGTCAAATTTGCCACAATAAATATTCAGGGTTTAAATCTCCCACATAAGAGATTGGCTTTTAGAGATTATTTAATGACAGAGAAAATCCAAATAATTTTGATACAAGAGACCCATTGGATTTCAGGAGATAGCACTAGATGGTTTGGTAATAACTTCCCTTTAGTAATAACTTCCTCTAAAAAAGATGAAAAGAAAGCTGGGGTGGCTATAGGCTTCTCTAAATCACTACAAGTACAAATTAAGCATGAGGATATTGATACGGAGGGGAGATTTATAATATTGATCTGTGAAATCAACGGGGAATTGTATACTTTAGTGAACGTATATTTACCAAATAACAACCCGATGAGACTGTTCTCCTATATCCTAGAAAGAGTTGAAAAAGTATCCATGGGATATGTGGTAATAGGTGGAGATTTTAATTGTGCCATGGATGTGGAACTGGATAAATTTAACGTTAACAAGACTTCGGTGGACAAAAACGGTTTGAGAAACGCTAATACTTTTCAGAATATAATTCATAAAAATAATTTATATGATATCTGGAGGGTTCGGAATCCTCTTGTAAAAGATTATACATTCTATTCTTGGCCACATAATACACACTCAAGAATTGATTTTTTCCTAGGAGATCCTAAAATAATAGACAAAGTATCAAATATAAGGATAAATATAATGATCTGGTCAGACCACAATATCATTATAATGGACACAAAGGATGGGAAACATTATCACCCCAGAACTACTTGGAAATTAGACGATTCAATATTATATAGTATTGAAAACTTGAAGTTATTAAAGGAATGGTCACAACATTTTTTTGAGGAAAATAGCCCAGAGGATACTTCAGAACTAAATACCTGGTGCTCATATAAAGCTACCATCAGAGGATACTGTATAAACATGAAGAGTAGAGCTAGAAAAATAGAAGGACTAGGTTTATCAGAGTTATATATTCAATTGTTTAAAGCCTCTAAAGAGTATAAATTAAAACCAGACAAAGAAGGCCAAATAAAAATAGCCAATATTAAACAAAATATTAAGAAAAAAATATTAGAAAATATAGAAAAGAAGATGATTAAATTAAAAATCAGATATTATTATCGACAAAACAAAGCAGACAAGATTTTATCAAATCAACTGAAAAAGAAATTAGCAGACAACCGCATAGATAAAATTGTCCATGAGGGCAATACATATAGAGCCCCAAATGAGATAGGAGAGATCTTTAATCAATTTTATAAGTCACTTTACAACTTGTCAGACAGTTCTACAGATGAATCCATAGATAATTATATAAAAGATCTTGAGTTACCAAAAACACCACCAGATCAACTAGAATTATTAAACAAAATCATTTCCAAAGAAGAAGTAATAGATGCAATAAATAACTTAGCTAACTATAAAACACCTGGACCTGACGGCTTTAGCAATAGGTTCTTCAAGGTAATGAAAGATATAATTGCTGAACCATTAACAAGATCCTTCAATGAGGCTGTAAACAGAGGAGCATTTCCACAAGAAATGCTAAGAGCTAATATTCTTCCAATCCTGAAAGTAGGTAAAATAGCAACAGATGTAAAAAGCTACAGACCGATCTCTTTAATAAATGTGGATGTCAAGCTTTTTGCGTCAATTATCGCAAAAAGATTAAAAATAGTCTTGCCCGGAATTATCAATTCAGATCAGGTCGGATTTGTTCCTGGAAGAAATTCAGGAAATAATATCAGAAGGTTATTGGATTCAATGGATCTGTCAGATAAGACATGTAGTCCCCTGCTGATCCTGTCATTAGACGCAGAGAAGGCGTTTGACAGGGTCAGCTGGGGATTCATGATTAAAGCTTTAGAGGCCTTTAATATTAAGGGATGGGTGCTGGATGCGATAGGTTTGCTATATAAGAAACCAGAGGCAAGGT
>OW240916.1:269120182-269153573 GCA_933207985.1 Pelobates cultripes | reverse complement strand
CCCCTCCTGCAGGCCATATGCTATCACCCCGATATACAAGGCATCAGGATCCGGCAAGACACATGTAAAGTGGCGGCGTATGCAGACAATGTCCTCTTGACACTAGTAGACCCCATACACTCACTGCACGCAACATTAGAAATAATCGCGGACAACGCAACCCTCTCTGGCTACAAAATCAATCTGACATAATACACACGCATGTCGCTGGTGATATACACAAACCAACTCTGCACCCTCCGCACCATATTTCCCTTTTAAACTGTCACGGGTGGCGGTATGGAGACCAGGACCCCTGAGTGCCCGAAGATGATGATGGTAGTCACAGTGAGGAAATGGACAATCAGGGCCTGGTGCAGGGTAACCACATGCCCCCGATGTTGAGTATTAGCATTTGTGTGGCCACATACCAGGGCCCTGATGCAGCTTCTGCAGATCCCAAGGGCTAGGTGATAATATGCAGACCTCCCAGGATATGGATAGGGAGGCTCTGCAGCAGATATGTATCCAGTACAGAAACAAGGCAAGACCTGAACAGGCACCTGACAAGAAAACAAGGCAAGACTAGAAGAACCCAGAACCGGAGCAGGATAGAATGCAGAACATGTACACAAGACACGAGGGAAACAAGAACAGGGCAGGACAGGACTGTACATGAGCTGGGAAGACAAAATAAAACAAGACAAGAGCTGCAAGGCAAAACAAGAGCAGGCATAACTAAGTACTATATATGTAAAACATTGGAGATTTAGACATACATAAATGGCCAAGATGTATGCAGCCCACCACTGCGCCAAAGTACTCCAATTAAGGTGGGTGCTAGCTGCCTAGATATACATGACTAAATAAATAATAAAACACACACAGTACTTACCTGCATAGAAAGGAGCATAGGAAATGATACCACTGCTTGCAGGAACAGGCTTAAACAATACCCTCGACCTTATTTTCTCTTCTTCATGTACAATATCTAATATCTGCAACACCCCATTTCCTCTCTCTGATCACCACCTCTTATCGTTTGCTCTCAATTACCCCCTCACCCAACAATCTCAGCCTAACCCCCCTCAGCTCAGGAGGAACCTTAACTCTATTGACCTCAAGCAGCTGTCAGCTGACATTGATTCACAACTGCTATCCATCCCTTCCCTCTCCTGTCCCTCACTGGCCATCTCCACATATAACACTACCCTCACATCTGCCTTGAACGCTGCAGCCCCACTCAAAACATGCACCTCGAGGAGAACACGACCCCAACCTTGGCATAATAAATCAACACGCTATCTGCAGAGTTGCTCCCGTTGTGCTGAACGCTCCTGGAGGAAGTCCCGCACCCAGGCAGACTTTCTCCATTATAGATTCATGTTGCTTTCATACAGCGCAGCCCTCGCCCTCGCCAAACAGTCATACTTTTCCTCTCTCATTAGTTCATGCTCCCGCAATCCCAGACGTCTCTTTGACACCTTTAATTCCCTTCTCCGCCCTGCTGTGGCCACCCCCCAAACTAACCTTACAGCTGATAGCTTTGCATGCTACTTTACCAACAAGATTGAACAGCTAAGGAAACAATTCTCCCCTCCTTGCCGTTCTCTTTCTCAACCACATGTAAATCTTGCTTTCCCTACCCTCCAGACTTTCTACCCAGCTACTGAACAAGAGGTGGCTGCGCTTCTCCATTCCTCTCGCCCCACCACTTGCCCGCTCGATCCTGTCCCATCTCACCTCATCAGATCTCTCTCCCCTTGTCTTGTGCCTACCCTAACACACATCTTTAACTGCTCTCTCTCTTCTGGCACTGTTCCTGCTGACCTTAAACATGCCACTGTAATACCTATCCTGAAAAAACCATCTCTTGACCCATCCTCCCCTTCTAACTATCGTCCCATATCCCTGCTCCCTTTCTCATCAAAGCTTTTGGAAAGGCTTGTCTTTACCCGTGTGTCCCGCTTCCTTAATTCCAACTCTCTCCTTGACCCTCTTCAGTCTGGCTTCCGCCCTCTCCACTCTACTGAGACTGCTCTTATCAAAGTGACTAATGACCTAATCTCCGCTAAATCCAAAGGTCATTACTCCATATTAATTCTCCTTGACCTCTCTGCTGCCTTTGACACCGTTGATCATGCTCTCCTCCTTCAAACTCTTCAATCGCTCGGTCTCTGTGACTCGGTCCTCTCTTGGTTTTCCTCCTATCTCTCCCAACGCTCATTCAGTGTCTCCTTTTCCAAGGATACCTCCTCCACTCGTCCTGTCTCGGTTGGAGTTCCCCAAGGGTCTGTCCTTGGTCCCCTTCTATTTTCTCTTTATACCGCCTCTCTTGGTAAACTGATTGCCTCTTTTGGATTCCACTACCACCTGTACGCTGATGACACTCAGATATACCTCTCCTCCCCGGACCTCTCCCCTGCTGTCCTGCAACGTGTCACTGCTTGCCTTTCTTCCATCTCTGACTGGATGTCTTCACGCTTTCTGAAACTTAACCTCTCTAAAACTGAACTCCTTGTCTTTCCTCCTCCTAATACTGATCCTCCTCTCTCGCTCTCCCTTCAAGTCAGTGATATCCACATAAGTCCATCCCTGCAAGCGCGCTGTCTTGGCGTCATACTTGACTCTGGTCTCACCTTCGAGTCTCACATCCAGTTTGTTGCCAAGTCCTGTAGGTTCCAACTCAAAAACATAGCCCGCATTCGCCCCTTTCTTACGCAAGATGCTACCAAGGAGCTTGTCCATGCTCTAGTAATTTCCCGCATGGATTACTGTAACCCTCTCCTGATTGGTCTCCCCAAAAGCCGTATTGCCCCGCTACAGTCTGTAATGAATGCTGCGGCTAGACTGATTTTCCTCTCTAGTCGGTCCTCTCACACCTCACCCCTCTGCCGGTCCTTACATTGGCTCCCTGTATGCTATAGGAGTCAATTCAAAGTGCTAACCCATACATTTAAAGCACTGAACAGTTCTAGCCCCGCTTATATCTCTTCACTGATCCATAAATATGCCCCTCCACGTACCCTCCGCTCTGCCCGTGACCACCTCCTGACCGCTGCTCGCACCCGTACGGCCAACTCGCGCTTGCAGGACCTCTCGCGGGCGGCTCCTCTCCTATGGAATAGCTTGCCTACTGCCATCAGACTCTCCCCTAGTCTTCAATCATTTAAGAAGGGCCTTAAAACCCATCTCTTCAGGAAAGCTTATGGCCTCCCAGAGTAATCTCTACCTTACATACCTGTCTCCTGCTCTCTCCTATGGGACAGTGCTTTGCTCTCTCCTCCAGCTCTGCTTCACTCCTACTTGATATTTATTGTCCTAATGTTTCAAATACCCCACCTCCAATAGTCTGTAAGCTCGTTTGAGCAGGGTCCTCTTCAACCTATTGTTCCTGTAAGTTTTCTTGTAATTGTCCTATTTATTGTTACACCCCCCCTCTCAAAATATTGTAAAGCGCTACGGAATCCGTTGGCTCTATATAAATGGCAATAATAATAATAATAATAATAAACAAAAAGGATTAATGGAAAAGGAATGGGTGTGGCAACAAAAACCAAACATTTAAAGGAATCCAGGAGACTAGGAATCCAGGAACAGAATAAAGGAATGAACCCAGAAAACCCAGCATAAAGAAAACCAGACATAGAACAGAAAACCAGAAAAAAACAAGAAAAACTAAACAAGGATTGTAAAAAGAGTACTGGATACCAGAAGCCAAGCCAATAATTGACTTCCATGAAAATCCAGAACCCCTCAACCGATATGGGTGATTTTTGGATATGTTGGTCACCCAGATCAGGGCTATCAGGGGATGTGACTTTTGTGGGGTTCTCATGTGTTTTGGGAGTTTGTTAAATTGTATGTTTTTATAACTAAGAGATAATTTAATTATATGTTTGTATGCTCAGGTAATTATCTCTCAGGCACAGGGGAGGAATATGTGAAATGTTTTCTTGTAACTAGTTCCCTCTCAGGTCTAGAGGGGAATGCCCCTGTAATATGATTTGGGAAACCCCTTGCATGGGGAGTTGCATAAAAGGCCGTGTGTGGCTCCCAATAAATCAGATTGTTTTACCCCTTCATGAAGTCTAGGCTCATTTTGGGGGGATTAAGAGCTATACTCACAACCATAATCACTACTCTGCTTGGAACCAGGAGCTATAATCACTGCATCACTTGGGATTTGTGAGACTTACAGCAGATATACTCTGCCGGAGCATAGGGGATCCGTTATACTGGTATTAACAATTATGTTTGCATGTAGAATTCAATGTTCAGGGCAGTATTTAGGCCATATGTGTCCGTTCAGCAAAAGTACTAAAATCACTTAAATTAAGCGTCTTCCTCTGGTAAAATAAAATTAAAACCCCTTTTGCAGTTGATGAATAAAACACTAGAAGTACTTCTATGTGTCACCTGTGGATATCTGTTTGGTTGAAGACTGCACATCTTACAAAGTTTTATGGCTGTCTTGATATATTGTTCTTTATTTGAGTAATTGTACAACACTTACTGTGCATACTGTGCATATTTGTTTGAGCAGAGCTTTCACATGATTCAATTTCCCTACTTCATCATTTATTTATGATATGCTTTATTTACCTATCCATCAAAACAAATTAAAATGGCACACTGACCGCATGTCACGATTCGAGGAACCCAACACACTGGCACACACACACACACACAGAAAAGGTGCCGTACCGGACCTTAGAGTGGCCGGGCTAAGCACGCTTAAGAATAGTCAGGAGACAAGCCAAGTAAAGGGAGCCAGAAAACGGGAGAACGAGAAACAAGCCGAGGTCAAAGGAGTGGAGAAGACAGGATAATCGGAATAACGAGCCAAATAATCGGTAACCAGAGAGAAACACAAGAACACTACGCTACAGGTATCACAAGACCACAACAGGGCACTGAGGGACAGGAAAGGTAAGTATAAATACCCTAGGTTTAATTCTGATTGGATAACTTCCAATCAGAATTAACAATCACACGTGGGGGATATCTATACCCCCCACTGTGATTGTGGTACTGTTTCTTTAACGCCGGGTCACTCACGTGACCCCGGCGTTTACTTAATTCCTGGACCTCCCAGCGTGCAGCGTTATACATGCTGCCGCTGGGGGGCGTGGAGGACG
This sequence comes from Pelobates cultripes, assembly GCA_933207985.1. NCBI lineage: Eukaryota > Metazoa > Chordata > Amphibia > Anura > Pelobatidae > Pelobates > Pelobates cultripes. Next base: position 269,148,453 of record OW240916.1, on the reverse strand, counting down.
CTGGCGGCGAGCGGCACAGAGGAGACGCCGCTCGCCGACAGGTAAGCAAAGAGGAGACCGCGGGGGCGGCGATGGACTGAGGGTGAGTGCTGCAAGAGGCGTGCAGCCTCCCCTCCTCGCCGCCCACGGCTCCCTGACACCGCAGTCCACTCTTTCAAATATTTGGGTATGATATTAGACCCCAATCTATCTTTTGGCCTCCACATAGAAAAGCTTGAATCTAAACTTTATCCAAAACTAGGTGCCCTGTACAGAAACAAATCCTGCCTAAGCCCTACAGTAAAGGAAAAGATTGTACAGCAAATGCTGATGCCAATCATAGATTATGGGGATGTAGTATATGCATCTGCATCGCAATCCCACATTAATAAACTCAACACATTGTATAACTCGTTCTGCCGATTTGTGCTCCAATGTAATTACAGCACCCACCATTGTGACATGCTAAAAGAACTAAACTGGCTGTCGCTGGAATCCAGACACACCCTTCATCTTTCCAGCCTTGTGTTTAAGAGCTTTTCTGGGAAACTCCCACCCTACCTGAACAAAATGCTTTCCCCAGCTGTTCCCACTTCCTATAAGCTCCGATCCAGTACCAACACTTTACTTAGTCTACCTCAATACAAAAAGAAAGCAGCCCAATCCTCCTTCTCCTACAGAGCGCCGCAATTGTGGAACGACCTCCCGCACAATTTAAAATCTTCCCTAAGCCTAAAGTCCTTTAAGAGATCCCTCTCTACATACCTCAAAACAGAATGCACCTGTCATGGTTGATTATATATTTCTTACCTGTTCTATGTTAGATTTTGTATTTATTGTGTATTAATATTGTTTTTGTATTTTATTGTATGCTGCTTTACTATAGCTGCTTTACTATAGACTTATTTATAAGTTGTGTTGTGCCGAAACCAACATATTGGCAGGCCTGTAAAATAAAGAGAACCCACCTACGAGGAAAAAGAGGGGGATAAAAGGAGATAAGAGTAAGAATTTTGAAATGGGGGAGTGGAGGCAGAATGCCGACCAGGTACCGGTATGGAGTAGGAAGGGGAGTCCCTTAAAAAGGGAAACAAGCCTCTCCCACATCTCCAGGCTACGCCTTTACATTTGTGACCATGGCACCAAGGCCATATTATAGCCCATAGTAAGTAGACATGTGTAAACGTAATATCGGAGACAGTTCTGTAAAATAAAGAGGGCAAAACTAGAAAATACCATGCAGAATTTATTACAACAAAATACAATTATATAATTATTCAAGTTGTCAGAAGAGCTTGTCTGAGTTCTTTCTTATGATAAGGAATATAATGACAATAGGCTGCTGACTTATATATATCCAATACAATGTTAAACAAAGATCTGCACACCAGTCAAGCCATAAGACTTGCTTTTCCCATAGCTTTGTGTTTCAAAGCTGTTGTATACAGCAAACACCAACTCCATGGAATCAATGTTTAAAATGGAATGAGGCAAAAATGTGATTCCTTGTTGAACTAATTTGCATATGTCAATAGAAATAAAAGCAAAAGAAAAAGATATAACTTTTAATCGATAAATATTTAAAAATCGATGAAAAGAAGTGTAGCTAAAAATACTAGGAGAAGGGAGAGACTGTCTAATAATATGACTCTTATCAAGTAGATAGAGCAGGCTATGATAGTAGATATACTAGTGTCAGTGTGAATACATTTGTAGCACTGTTGAAATATACTCTTGATACAGTACTTGGAACAACGTAGCAGAATGATATATAGATGCCACTACTGACTGTACCGGGGGAGAGCGATGCAGGATTGGAGAGCAAGCCAGTAAGTAGACTGCTTAGGATACATCTGACAATAAGGTAGACAAATAAGACAAGGGTAATGTCTATAAGTTCATAGGGTACAGCGCTGATTACTAATAGTTACTACACATAGACATAGTAGTGCCAAGAATTAACAGTCACTTATTCTATTAATGGATATTTGTTAATGCCGATTAATACTATTCTGTGCATAGCCGAGGATAAGAGAAATGCCTTGACTTCTAATGTACTAAACTGCTGCTCAGTTTGCAGCATTGTGAGATCCACACTGTGGTAAGGTGAATAATCGGTAATTGATATCTCTACATAGAAGAGGCTGCTAGCGGGAAGTGGTTTACAGATTATATACTTAACTACATGAACCGCCAAGGTAATAGCAGCGAGGGAATTGATGTCAGCAGAATTGAGAATAAAGATAGTAATAATTAGCTGTCTGTGAAATCTTGTCGGCAAGATACAACACTTAGAGAAGATTAACAGTTAGTTTATTGGTATCAACTCGCAGCAGTGTGGGATCCACATAGTAAATATAGTTAATATATCTGTGGCAGGGTTAAATAATCGATAATAACTTTCTCCACTAAGAAGGATTGCTAGCAAGTAGCAGTTGGGAAATTTGAATATTTTGCTACAGAGGTTGCCAAAGTCATAGTCGCAAGGTTAAAAATATCAGCAAAATAAACATAATGGTAGTACGCTGTCTGTGATACCTTATCGGCAAAAAACAGCACTTAGAAAAAATAATTAACAGTTGAGTGATTAGTATGTAAATGGTAGATGATAGATAGAAGCATAAGAAATAATTCCTAAGTCTTGTGCCTTCGAGGGCACCCCTTATCAAAATGCCTGCTCTTGCCTGCATCGCCCCAGGTTTAAACCAAAATAGAAGTAAATAAAGTATATACAATATATACAAAAGTAAAGAGCCAGAGAGTCTCCATTCATATTAGAAAGCTCCTAAGATGCTGGACATGAATGAACTTGGCATCGATGGGTGCGCAAATAGGTGAGCGGAGAGTGAGAGACCGACACCAGTAATGTCAACGTGTGTCCAGAGCCCCTGACGCGCGCGTTTTTTTCTTTTGCGTTTATTTCTATTGATGTTCACTGTTTAGGGGGTTACCCCCCTTTTTTCTGCTTTCTACCTTCTGGTAACTATCTCCTGGCTCTAGGTACATTTTTTTCGTTTTTCATTTAAGTGTAATTTGCATATGTCCACCCAGAATCCTTTGCGGTAGTATCAGCACTGCAGATTTGTGATTTCTGTGGGAAAAGCAAGTCTTATGGCTTGACTGGTGTGCAGATCTTTGTTTAACATTGTATTGACTATCCACTGACTTCAGGTGGAAGGGGTTTTCAATCACAATTTTCCCCCAAAATAACCAGTTTGGTTTTTGATATATATATATATACATAGATTGTGACTAAGTGGCTTCTGAAAAAGACTGGACATAACCCATTATAAATACCCTGGGTAATTTTTATTCCTGGGCTGCCATACGGTCTCAAAGGCAACATAGGCCCGCAAACCAATCTGTCAAATTTCAATGTATAAAAACTGAAAAGGGGTAAGCTATTTATTTGATCCTGTAACTTTTCAAAACCACATAGAACCTGGACATAAGTGGTACTGTTATATTTGTGAGACATTGCTGAGGAAAAATATGTGTATTTTATTGTAGTAAAAGGTAACAGTATTATGACATTCACAGTTAAAATACCATGCAGAACTAAGAAAATAACATTTCTCAATATTTCAAATATTTTTATATTTTATTCATATTAAATTATGTTTCATAGCTAAATATTTGATGTTAAATGAAAGTCCTATTTTCCCTGAAAAAAATGATATGTAATAAGTCTGGGTGCACTTAATATGAAAGAGGTAAATTATGATTGAACATATATATAGCGCAAGTTCCAGGTTTTGTTTTGGTCAGAACATGTACAATTGCTTCTGTCCCTAAGCGATTAAACCACCAATAGTGCAAAGTTTCATATTTGGGGTTTTTCAGCTTGACATACAGGTGACGAAAACAAACAAAAAGTAAATCTTAATCAACCCCTTTAGCCACAATGTGGTACTAACAGTTGCCACTAGTTCCTTTCGGAATGTAGTAAATTCAAGAGAAAAGATTGTGCTGAGGCTCAGATGTTTGCAAAGTGGACTCACTTGTGCAACCCTTCATATATTTGAAGAGTATAACACATAGCAAACATTTGATATATTTTGCATTGGAAAAGGCTGCTGTCCAAAATGTTTGCCTTTAGTTATGCCTTTATGTAGGTCTCCATTAGAGAATCCACTTTGTAAACCATTTGCGTATTTTCTCTTGAATTCATAATAATTACAGTACTGTTCTGTAACAAATTCCAGTGCATTTTCTGCAGCATTTAACAATTGTTTTACCTTTTAAAAAATGATGATCAGAGCAAACAGAAGGCCAGGTATTAACTCTTTTAAGAATATTTTTTCCATTAAATGGTGTTAAAATGATGCGTGAACAATATAATTGTTTTACAAATGTTAGCTTTGTTTTTGTTTCCCAGTAGAATACAGTTTTCCTACGACAAATTTGATTATTTTTACAGCAATGTAAATGAAAAGAACAAGACAGATGGTGATAAATAAGATGATGTCCAACAGAAATTGCTGGTACCACGGCTGTTGGAAAGAATAGGGGCGTAGGTGACTGCCTCCTCCAGACTGGATGATATGCTCCACCCATCGCACTAATGTCTGGTCTGGGGGAAACGGTTGAGACTTGTGGATCAAACTGAACTTCATTGCTGAGGACTTGTAGCTGTTGATACATATAGAAAATAAAACTGAATGAAAGAATAACTGTTACCTTGAAAATCATGTTTTCTATACAAAACTCTGTGTACCAACTAATAATATTTATCACTATCTGTGAAAATATAAATTATCAATCTCTTTTGTAGTACGGACTTTCTTATGTATAATACAACATTGTCAGAGGTGTAACTAAAAACCACGGGCCCCGGTGCGAAAATTGCCCTGGGATCCCCCCATACACTTATCCCCCACCCCATACGTCCCAACGCCACACTTGTCCCCGCATCCCCCACACATTAAGACAAACAGATACACATGCAGACACACACACAGACACACACACACACAGGCACACATACATACAGAAACACATACACACAGACACACAAACACACACATACATACAGACACACATACACAGAGACCCATACATACAGACATACATACACACAGACATGTTGACACACACACATACATACAAACACACACAGACACATACATACAAACTCACACAGACACACATTCACAGAGAGACACATACAGACACACACACATGCAGACACACATACAGAGACACATACACATACCAACATATACACACATACATACAGACACACACAGACATACATACAGACACACATACACTAACACACACACATGCAAAATGTTTAAGCGGTTACACCGCGTGACCGTTGTAGTTCCGCCATTGAACATTGTTAGATAGTGAGGCAATCACACCAAATCCTAAAGCAACTCCTTGAACCAAAGTGACCTTAGTGTCATACAATTTCATGCATTTATGGGTTATTAATAGGAAATAAAAACTGCTTCCTACAAATCAGTAGGGGTACAATGATTCCAGATCGCATTTAAGATCTCTTCTCACCTATATTATGTATAGCGAGACCTGTCTATCAGAGCATGGTGATTGGTTGGCTTCTAAGCGTCTCTAGTCTAGGAAAGCAGTGCTAGAGATGTATCTCACCCTACAATAGAAACATTGCAATTTCTACAAAACTGCAATTTATTTATTTATACATATTTTGCATTCCAGGGTTAAAGCTACAGGGCCCATGCACCCAGATCACTTAATTGAGATGAGATGCAGTTGAGATCCTTCAACTACAGATTTTTTTTTTCTTATTTTATAATATCGTTGATTTGTATTTTCAATCTATGTCTGCGGTTATTGAGTGAAAATTCGCTCATGTGCAGGGCAATGGGTTCTAAAAAAAATATATAAAATCAAGAGAGTCAAGGCAACAACGAGTGAAGAATTAAAAAGAAAGGTTCTTCAATTCCCCAAGTTAAGCAGGAGCTCAGACTCACATATCAAATAGTTGATGATCCTGACCCCATGTTCTCAGTATACAGTGGTGATAAAGGAAAATATGTTGTATATTTGATTACTATTGTATTATTAATTTAACCCTTTGTGGTCCAATCCATTTTCACTAAGTTCTTAAGCAAGTGTTATTTATTATTTGGGAAAAAGCAAACAAACATACTTTAAATTTTATATGACAACTCTATAAACTTTGATTTTGAATTTAGAGACTTTCATTATAACGCCCAGAAAAGCTTTTATTTCAGTCAAAATCAAAGTATTCCAATTAGTAGCTAGCTAGTACAAAACTGACAAAAAAAAATAATCAATTTTTCTTTCACATAATTTTTTATTTGAATTCCTGGTTTGGGAACTGTAAAAAGGTGTGTTTGAAAATTATGACCATTAGTAAGGTACCTTTCCCAATTATTTATTTTATTTGTCACACTTTCAGCAGGTACATGTTTATCCTCAACATGTTTATTTTCATCCGAAACATTTTCATCACTGAAATTTTTATCTTCTCTGTCACTTGAATCTGAATTACTGGGGTTATAATCATCATCATCACTGAAATCATTGTCAGAATTACCCTGTTCTAATATTCTGGCTAATTCTTCCTCAGAATAAAACTTTCATTGCACCATTTCTCTGACTTTTCCATATGAATTCAGGTTTGCATGCGTGCTGTTCACCTCTTTAATATTCCCTAGCATTTGCACTCGAGCGAATGCGAGTGATGCGAACAGGTACATTCGTGCACTTTGGGCACCTGGCGTTCGGCACTTAGACTCACATTCGGAGGTACTTTTCTGGGAAAATCCTGCGTTGGACCACAAGACGTAAAGTATGTTGTCGGATAATTCTGACATAGTACCGGAAAGGATTAAACATACTCACATTTGTTAATATGAGGCTTAAACTTGAAAGTAATAATTTTAGTGGCGATGTAGCTCTTAATAATTTTATTACATCTATTAAAACATATATTTCACATTTCTCATAATGCCACACACTAGATTTTCTCATGTGGTGATAACACAGGTAGTTTGAGTGCATTTCTTTAGAGGCACAGACAGAGTTGATCATTAACCCAGAATTGTTGGTAATTGATTGAGGAATTTCAAATGTTAGGTTAAAATATCTGCAATAGAACATTATCCAAATCAAACATGTTCTTTCTTGACTTATTTCAATCTAAACTTAGAAACTCACTGGATAGACCCCATCAGTGTTTAATAATTCCATCACAAGAATAGATAGAGATTGATATATTTCTGATTCAGCATTTGACACCATTTGGTCCATTCTAAGACAAACATATTAGGGATCAGCCTCCCAAATAATCTTAAACTACTCAAATTCCTCACACCTGTCATCATGACCCCTTAATCTCCATCACGCCAGTTTCAATACCTACTGAATAAACAAAGTACCATGTTGTATCATTAAGCAACTATCTTTTAAGTTTGTAGCGCAATTCATATTAAACCATATAGGCAAAGCTAAAACCATTGATATCTTGATTTGAATAAATTCACCCAAAAGGAACAATGAGATGAATAAGTTCAGAAGTTATATCAAGAGACCTACCTTGGGTTTTCTATTATATGTCTGATAGTGTTTGAAAAATGTTCTGCCTTAATTTCAATAACTGGGATAAATGTTCCCATCTGTTTGGCCTTTACTCGAACCATATTATCACACTGATCTCCAAAAAGAGGAATTCCCAACATCGGAACACCATGATATATAGCTTCCATCAAACTATTCATTCCTCCATGAGTCACCAGAAGACGTGCTTTAGGATGTCCTGTAAATGATCAGCAAAAGAAAAATTACTGGGTTGTTTAAACATAAAATGTAAGGTCCCATTTGGCCACATATTCCATGGAGCTTATCTGATTCACTAAATGTTTTGTTTTCTGTATTTTGGTATATGAAATTTAATCCATAAAGCTTCACTTGCCCTCATTTATACTCTAAAAATGATTACCAACCAGTAGAGGAACAAATTTCTCTATCATAAGCCATTAGTCACTGATATATGTCCTTCAATTTGCTGAAAATGTCAGTTCACTCTCTACTTCCAAACAGGACAGGAAGTTTCAATAAGTCATCTCATTCCTACAGTCAGGGAGGGGGAGGAGCGAATGGACTATTTTTACTGTAAGCATTACAATAGCATTCCAGAGATTATTAAAGATTATTGTAGTAGTTTCACATACCTTTACTTTACAAATATAAGATTTAACTGTGTTAACTGTATGTGACATTATGCATAAACATTATTTTTACATTCTGTTGCCATTTTTAGTAAGTTGCACTGCTAGTAATGCCTTCAGGGTTCTTGCAAATGCCTAAAAGCAAGGTATATGACCATGTTTGCTAATTTATTTTGTTGTCACCACTACTGTAAGTGACAAGGATGCTATTTTGCTTTTATACTAACATTTCTGACCCTGTTTGAAATATTACAAGATAAGGGACAGTGCATGCAGTCTAAAGCTTTTTATTTCCCTACAATGGAACTTAATAAAAATGTTTTATTTGTGTCCGTTTCTTAATAATGTCCCACTCTGGATTACTGCAACATTCAATATGACAGGTATTCCTCTGCATTTCATACTTTTTTCAAACTAAGCTGTTCTGACATTCAAATTGTAACATTATCTTAAAGGAACACTCTGGGCACCATAACAACTTCATCAAAATTATGGCTCACCTTCAGGAGTTAAACTGTGCTCGAATGGTTTAACCCCGAAGTCTGTGTTCCATTGCCGAATCTCCCTGCCTTTCTGTCCTTCCATTTTGTCAAAATTGGAAAACCAGAAGGCTTTTGCACAATCAGACTACAGTGCTGCGGATTGGCTGAGAGCAGTCAGCTGATGCTCTCAGCCAATCAGTGACTCCCCATTCATAAAACTAGCTTGAAAAGAAACATACATTTTCCAGTCAGTTTTATGAATGTGGAGTCATTGATTGAATGACTCAGCCAATCAACAACACCAATGACAGGATAATTTGGAGAAAACAGAAGGCCAGAGAGGCAAGGAGATTTGACATTGGAGCACAGACCTTTGGGTTAAACCATTCGAGAATGTGGAGGCTTCAGACAAGACATCTACAGCTTTTGAAAACTGTTTTAGTTTTATCAACTAAACATTTATTGTTTTTATTTAGACTGTGAAGTATCCCTTTTAAGGGACTCTATAGGCACTCAGACTAGCCGCTTAATGTTTCCCTATGGAGAAACATTGGATTGGCGGAAATAATCTACAGAGATGAAGTGGCACGGTGAGGGCTGAAAGGTATTAAAGCCATCACATATCATTTAAAGTCACTTATCTCAGGTAACCTGTTTAACCCCTTAAGGACACATGACATGTGTGACATGTCATGATTCCCTTTTATTCCTGAAGTTTGGTCCTTAAGGGGTTAAATAGATTTAATGTTTTTCACGTGAAGTTGCTTCTTAATGTGTTATATTTGTGAATACACTCTGCATTTTCTTATACAAGAGACCCAGAAAGTACTTTGATTTGTTGTGCTTTGTACAGTAGTAGTATTGTCTGCATTATTCTTTACCTATAAGATCGTTCTGGGAAATCCACTCCATGAGCTTGACATTTGGGGCAATTTCCAAGTCATTGGGCCACAATGACCTTTTATATCGCCAAATAACTTTTTGAGGAATTTGTGCAAAACCTTTGTTCATTTCCTGTAAAAGTTCCTCCACAGGGCATGAATCTAACATTGATCCCATGGACACAACAATAAAGCCAGATTCACCTGATTGGGAAATAAAATCTTCCAATTCCTACAGAAAACATAAAAACAAGGAAAAACATGGGACCCATAAAATGCTTTAGGTTGCACAGAGCTTCGTCTTTATTTATTTATATATTTATAATTCTTTATTTGGAATTTGAATTTGATATTGCATCTAAAACATCATAAAGATAACATAATGAAATAGGTACAAAGAGAAAGGGAAATGGGTCAGAAATTCCCACCCGGTAAAGATAGTGAAATACAATAGGTCATCAAGTTAACAAACCATAAGTAATGATCACACAGGTTTCAGGTCAAAAGTCTGGACATGTCGTTACATAGAAGATAGGCTAGGGTGAATGAGTTTACTAGGTGAGTATGTAAGAGGGGCATCATATAGGAAAGGAAGGGGAAAGAAAAAGGAGGAGAAATACCACTAGACCTCTGCAGCTGAGTAAGATGTTCTAAGCATTGCTACATAATTAAATCTTTAAGGAAAACAGTGCCAAAACTGGGTGATACCTGACACCTATGCTTTACTATGCATCAATTTATTTAATGGACACCTTTAATTGTAGTATATTGTCATCGCAGTATAAAAAAAATAAGACAGATTTAGAGTAGTTTGAGGTTCGGCAAGCCTTTCTTGAGCTACAATGGCAGTAACAAATTGTCACATCCTTTTCTGTTCTGCAGAGATGTCTGGCCTTGGCTTCTTATATCCAGTACTCTTTTTACAATTCTTGTTTAGTTTTTCTGTTTTTTTATTCTGTGTCTGGTTTTCTTTATGCTCGGTTTTCTGGGTTCATTCCGTTCCTGAAATTCCCAGTCTCCTGGATTCCTTTATATGTTTGTTTTATGTTGCCACACCCTTTCCTTTTCCATTAATCCTTTTGTTTCAGTTGATTCCTGCAGGCAGTTGTTTCATGTTATCTGCCCCTTTCTTTGCAGGTAAGTACTGTGTGTGTTTTATTTTTTATTTAGTTATGCATATCTAGGCAGTTAGGACCCACCATTATTGGAGTACTTTGGCGCAGTGGTGGGCTGCAGACATCTTGGCCATTTATGTATGTCTAAATCTCCAAGTTTTACATATATAGTACTTAGTTAGGTCTCCTTGTCTTGTTTTATTTTGTCTTGTATTCCCAGTTCATGTACAGTGCTGTCCTGAGTTGTTCATGTTTCCCTCATGGCCAGTCAGATTTCGGGAGCTCCTGTCCAGACTCCACCTGGCTCTCAGGGAGAGTTTGTTCCTCTTAATCTCACCTTCCCTCCGAAAAGTGCTTTCCTGGCGGGTCGGCCCATGGCTCAAACTACCTAAAACAAGACGACTGGGAACCATGAAGTCCTCATGCCAAAATTAGTTCTATAGCGGTCGGGGCTAAGTAACGCTGGGGACCATTAATGGGTTTGTTTGTGTGAACGGCTGACAGGGAGCTAGCGTTTGGTTCAATATGGGAAAGGGAAAGTGCTGAACCAGGGGCACCGAGGGAAAGCCACTGGTGAATGCTGGGCAGGTTAACTCCCGAACAGGATCTCAGCACCTGAACCATAGTTGGTGGGAAGGAGGCCAGCTTCCACACTCCTTCAGGAGTTCGTGGCAAACGTTTGTGGAGGGCATTGTTTGTCACATAGCCCTTCTCTGAACTTTTTCCAAAGTATCAATATTCGTCTGGAGATACAATCTCAAGTACTGCGTACAATACTCCAAGTGAAGTCTCACCAGTGTACAATGGCATGAGCACTTCCCTCTTTATACTGCTAAAACCTCAGCCTATACAACCAAGTATTCTGCTAGGATTTCCTGCAGCTTTATTACATTGTCTGCCTACCTTTAAGTCATCTTAAATAATTACTCCTAAACCCCTTTCCTTAGATGTTGAGGTTAGGACTGTATCAAATTCTGTACTCTGCCCTTGGGTTTTTACGCCCAAGATGCATTATCTTGCACCTATTGACATTAAATGTCAGTTGTCAGAGGTCTGACCATTTTTCTAGTTTACCTAAATCATTTGCCATTTGGCTTATCCCTCCTGGAACATCAACCCTGTTACATATCTTAGTATCATCAGCAAAAAGACATACCTTCCCATCAAGATAATGATTGCCCCTGGTATTAAATCGCTTTATAATTGGATAGTCTACACTTGATCTGCTACAGATAAATTAACGACTCACCTGTGAGACTGGCTCTGCTGGTTTTGCCATTAAGCCACCAATGTAATGAACATGAGGCAGAAGTGGGCGTGGAAATTCAATGGTAAAATCCACATTATAAAACCATAGCTCAGCTTTTAAGTATAGATCTGAAATGACCGGTCTGGATCCAACAGGAAAATGTTCATTAATGACATCTTCGAATATTGCCTCAATTTTTTTCTGAACCACATGAGAACCAATATACATGAAAATATTCTTTATACGTTGAAAGAAGTCCATGCGGTCACTGAGTAGAGACTGATATAAAGGGACATAGGACAATGGAGTTGGCAATCCAACATGTGGAGCATTGGCAAACATTCCAGGGAAAAAAGCAATGTACGGTAATCCTAACTTCTCCGAGATAAGAAATGTACATGGATTGAGTGCATCTATGAAAGCAATATCAAACTTTTCATCCCTTAGTGATTTCATAATATTCAACTGGTTTAGTGAGAGTTTGCACTGATATGATAAGTGTTCCATAAAGTCTAAGTAACTCTGGATTCCACTCCTGAAAAAAAAATGGGACAACATATCACCAAGATATATGAAAGCAGATATGCTATTAACATAAAAGATAAAAAATTGTGTAAAATTATCTCATATTCAAAATCCATTTAAAAAAAAAAGAAAGAAACAACATAAAAATATATAAATCCTTACCTTCCAAGATCCTAAACCTGCACAACTTATTCAAGTTAGCTTCAGCTTCAGACAGATTCCCCCCACACACCAACACAAGAAACTGACTCCAGCAATCAAGAAACCGCTATACCGATCTATTGGGTCTGATCTTATTTTCTAAAATCATGTCTAGCAGGGATTTACAAGATTAGTAGTATATTCAGCAGGACTGCTTTTTTCTCATTAAATAAGTTAAACTGCTTTATAAATTAACAACGCCACATTGTAGCTGTTACTAGTTATAAGTCCAGTTCAGTTAGCGAACTGTGCAGAGTACAACAGCAGACAGAGCCTTTAACTGAGCATGTGCAAAATCACAGTTTGGCTATCTCTCTGGGTAAAAGAGACAATTGTGCTTGAATTGATGATGGCTTAGATTTCTGGGATTTGTACTTCGGCTGATAGCAGAGATTCATTGGATGAGCTTAGCACTATCATAGAAAGGGAGATATCTGATCATCGGGACTGACCAAGTCACTTCCTCATTTTGGTCTAAATGCAGAAGCTGCAAAATCTGGGGAATTTACAGTAAATACCGGCTCTTCAAATGTCTGTTTGTACTTTTTACTCGTCATAATTTAGAGTTTTTCTGTATATTTTTAAAGCATTTTCTGGGTAAGTATGGGTCAAGCACAGCCTAAAATATTTATTTAAGTTAATAGTAAGTGTAAAGGAGCCCAATACTCTGGCTAAGTGCCTCCATCTGTATACCCTTCCTTCTGAAGAAAATCGTACATCAGTGATTATAGCCCTTCCCCAAAGACTAGACAAGACATAGTGTGGGGTACAACAACTACAGCTATATATAGGGGCAATCACTACAGGGGGACATCTACTGTGACAATAGGTTACAGCACCCGCAAAGAAACACACTTACACAACCAGACACACACACACATACAGAGACACACACACACATACATACAAACACACACACATACATACATACAGAGACATACACACATACATTAAGACACACACACACAATCACACACGCGCTGACCGAGCCCCCTGGAAATCCATAGCATTGGGTGGCCCTAACAGCATCAGCCAACCGATGGGCCCCTTAATGTATGGCCCCTGCTCTACCATGCAGGCCGGGCCACAACACATGGCCGGCTGGTCACCGCAGTAGTAGAGGTCCACAGGGAGGCCAGACCCCCTAGGGTGACGGGCCTGGTCGCAGCTGCGACCCCTGCGTCTGCAGTAATTCCACCACTTAATGTGTCCAAAAAGTGCCCAGATTGGATGGGATGTACTTAGCCAAAGAAATCGTTGAGTGAAGTTTGATCGGACCAAGGTTACACCCTGATCCGGCACAGAGCTCCAGGTTGCTGCCGGCCAACAAAAACGTCTATTCTGGCTTATGAAAGGGGACTCCCCCTGGATTGTAGACTGCCCTCTTCCCTACCTCCCCTCCAAAAAGCACTCTCCTGTGTTTTAAAATGTAGATGTAGGAGCAGCCATTAGTTTCACTGAGATGTCTCCTACAGCAGTCTCAGAGAGTTGGAGAATGAGCGCTCAGTGCAGTAAGGAAGTGGAGAGGGCAGGGAAAAGCCAGTGGGTGATTAACCCATTTGCAGATGTTATAAGTTAGGAGTCCTGCACCAGTTAATCCTGGTGCAGGCTCCGCCACAGTAAGAGACTAAGAATGGTCAAATAAACAACCTTTGGGAAACAAAGCAGAAAGGACCACTTTTAATTTGAAAGTATTGTTTTAGTTTTATGAATTTATAAATTATGAAATAATCATCAATCATTCAGATTTTTAAAACATAGATTAAAATTGAAAGCCAAACCTGCCCGTGAAGGATTCTTGCTTATGTTTCTTGTGAAAATCATTAAATTGTTTTAGATAATCCTCATCCATAGACCAAGTAGTGACTGGATATGGGCTTGACTTCTGCTTGTAACCTAAAAAAAAAAAAAAAAGTTTTTTTTTGTAAATTAATGTGTGTGTATGCAGTGTGTGTGAGGGGTGCAGTATGTGTGTGGGGGATGCAGTGTGTGTGAGGGGTGCAATGTGTGTGTAAGGGATGCAGTGTGTGAGTGGTGCAATGTGTGTGAGGGGCACAATGTGTGTGGGGGATGCAGTGTATGTGAAGGGTGCAGTATGTGTGTAAGGGATGCAGTGTAAAGGGAACACTGTGTGTTTAGGGGTACAATGTGTGTGTATAGGGGCACAATGTGTGTGTAAGAGATGCAATGTGTGTGAGGGTTGCACTATGTGTGTGAGGTGTACAAATGTGGTGTGGGATACAATGTGAGTGAAGTATACATTGTAAGTCCTGGTGGTTAGTGAAAGTATGAGATTGCAGCCAGAGATTTACTTAAAGATCTTGAGGAACTGATATCCTTTGTCATTCTCATTGATATAAGACTCAGAGAGACACTCATTCAGGAAGGGCTTGCAGAGGTCTCCTGTATATTTAACATGAAGCTTTTCTTTCCTACCCAAGTCTCCCTCACCTCCCATGCCTCCTGGTCCTGAGTCCTCTGGCGATGTGGAGCCGAGGCTGCTAGGCTTCACAGGCCTCTCTGTCAAGGAGAGGGACTTTTGGAGGATGGAAGGCCTTTGCTTGTACTGCGGCCACCAGGGTCATCTGTTAAGGTCTTGCCCAATTTGTACGGGAAAATGCCCGCACCTAATATACTGTCAGGGACAGACCTTGGGTGGCTTTTCTGGATCCCCAGAGATCTATAAAGACAACCCCTTCTCTCCTGGCCTGAGTCATTCATTAATATCCGGGCATTACTTGATTCTGGGGCTGCAGGCTTGTTCATAGTCAGTGCCCTTTGCATTGGAGCACTCTATACCCTTACAGCCTTGCACCTCTCTGCTAGCTTTCAAAGCCATAGATGGCAGACCACTACAGCCTACCCACATAACCCATGAGACCATGCCTATATATTTGGCTGTAGGGGCTCTACACCATGAGATGATCCAACTCCATGTGATTTTTTCTCCATATTACTTGGTTGTTTTGGGATATCCATGGGTGCAGAAGCATAACCACACATTCAATTGGCACGAATCTGAGATATTATCTTGGTCTCAGCAATGTACATTTACCTGTCTCTGGAAACTGGTCAAAGTTTTGTGCACATCGTCGCCCTCTTTGTTGCATGCTGAGTACCAAGAATTCCAAGATGTATTTGATAAGGGTCAGGCCAGTATTTTGCTGCCACACTGTCCTTATGACTGTGCTATTGAATTCCAACCTGATGCCATCCCACCTTGTGGCCGGATTGACCCGCTGTCTGTAGCAGAGAATCAAGCCTTGGAGAAGTATGTTACTGATGCATTGTCACTGTGATTCATTCACAAGTCCTCCTCTCCTGCCGGGGCCGGCCTTTTCTTTGTGAAAAAGAAGAGTGCCGAGTAGAGACCTTGTATCGACTATAGGGGTCTCAATCGTATCACTATTAAGAATCCCTACGCCATTCCCTTGATCACTGAGTTATTCGAACACCTCAAGGGAGCCATGGTCTTCACTAAACTTGATCTGAGAGTGGTATATAATCTCTGCAGGATAAAAGAGGGCCACAAATGGAAAAATGCATTTAACATCTGGAGCAGGCATTATGAATACCTCGTAATGCACTTTGGTCTTTGCAATGCTCCCGCGGTTTTCCAGGAATTCATAAATGCTGTCCTGCGAGATATGCTGCAGAAATGTGTGGTGGTTTATCTTGATGATATTCTTATCTATTCCACATCTCTCGAGAACCATTACACAGATATCTCTCGTGTCCTAGAGGGACTCAGAGAAAATAATCTCTTAAAATAATCTGTAAAATAGAGAAATGTGAGTTCATCCGCAAACAGGTAAAATTTTTGGGCTATGTTATTTCTGATGTTGGATTCTTTCCACTGTACTACAATGGACTTGACTTGCGGACCTACACTCTATACAGGGTTTTCTTGGATTCGACAATTATCGTAAGTTCATACGCAACTTTTCTTCCTTGGTTAACCTCTCAAGGACATGATCAGGACAATCCACAACATTGGTCACAGGAAGCCATTACTGCCTTTCAAAGTCGCCTTTGCTGCAGCTCCAATACTGACATACCCTAACCCTGCCTAACCATTCAAAGTCGATTTGACTGAGACAGGAGTAGGCTCCCTCCTGTCTTGATGTCCTAACCCTGAGAGCTCCATGCATCCGTGCGGGTATTTCTTGAAGAAATTGAACCTGGCCGGATTCAATTACCAAACTGGTGACAGAGAACTCCTAGCTATAATTTTAGATCTCAAAGAACCTTCTTGAGGGTACTTTAGTGCCAATTCTCATTCTCACTGCCCACAAGAATCTTACATATCTCTCTAAAGCTAAACGACTTTCCCCTCAGCAAGCTGGATGGGCTCTATTCCTACCAAGATTCAATTGTGTGGTTTCTTATTTGCTTGTACTGAAAACATCTATCTACGGAGGTTCCTCCGGACCAAATACTAGCCACTATCCGTATTAACCTCACCTCACCCCTGGGTGAGGAAATTCTGTCTGAACAAGTTAACTCTCCTCCAGAGAAACCTAGTGATAGTTGCGTTGTACCTCTTCACCTCCACACTAAATTATTAGGTACATATCACAACTCCAAAGCAGCCGGACATCCATGCAAAAACCAGTTAATCTGATCAGTCTCTCGACAATTTTGGTGGCCTAGTCTCCGTTAATGTCACTGCTTTTGTAGCTGCCTGTCCTGTGTGCACTTAAAATAAAACACCATAACACTTTCCAGTGGCTCTCCTGCAAACTATACCTAATGGTGAACAACCCTGAACTCACTGGTTCATGGATTTTATTGTGGATCTTCCGCTCCGTTTTCCCTCACAAAATCCGGCACTGCATACGTTGGACCATTTCGTATACTTCGAAGGGTTAACCCTGTAGCTTATGGACTTGACCTTCCTCCTGGCATGCACATCTCTAATGTATTCCATGATTCCCTCTTGAAACCCTTAGTGTGTAGTCGCTACACCACCTCGGTGCCACATCCATGTCCTGTTCTGGTTGATAATCATGAGGAATATGAAATACGCAGCATTATTGATTCATGAGTGTTCAGAGGACAGATCCAATACTTGGTTCACTGTGAAGAGTACGGTCCAGAGGAACACTCCTGGGTTTCAGCCTCTGATGTCCATGCCCCATCCTTCCTTTGTTCCTTTCAGCCTGTCAGAGCATTGCCATGGTAACCTCGGCAACACTCCAAATTCGCAAGAGGAACTTTCCAGAACCAGCAGAACTGCAAGTCAGAACCCCCAGGTCCTTTCCCCACTTCAGATTTAAGTGCACGTGGGTTGGCAAGAAAGATCAATAATCTTGCAACCAGCACTCTTGACACACAACAGGGCCGGCGCTGGGATAGTGCCAATCCTGCATGGGCCGGCAAGGGAGATCCTCTGATCTGCCCTGTATCCTCCAAACATGGCCATCACGGCACACCGGGCCTTTGCCCGATGGCCAGTCTGGGCCTGCTTAACTATAGTGTTTCCTGGTGGCAGTGGACTCTTTTGTAGAATAATGCATCCTGCCACACTGCAAATATTGTTCAGGAAGGGCTTGAAGAACTCAAAGAGTTCAAGGTGTTTCATTGGCCTCAAAATTCTCCAAAACTCAATCCAAGTGAGCATCTGTAGATCCCACTTTGCATCTTGTAGGATTTAAAGAATCTGCTGCTAATGCCTTGGTGACAGATGCCACAGGACATGTTCAAAGATCAGAGGTCCATTACTCAACGCATCAGAGCTGTTAATGTGCGGAGCTGGTACGAAGCTCCAATAGCCATTGGAATAACTAAATGACCTCCATTTGTCTAAATATAGATAGGGATTAAGGAGAGAGTGCAGGTAACCTTTTTCTTTGTTTTTTACTATATATTGGGGCTGATGTGTACTGTGGTCGTTGCTGCCGCCCAGGAGTGATGGGAGTGAGCGCAGGACTTATCTTTTTGTATTTGTATTCACTTTTTGTATCACACATCTTTGTTACACTGCTACCGCCCATCCCATGTGTTCCCTATTAAGGGTTAATAAGTTTATAGGGGTGTATATAAAAAGAAATATCCCTCTCTGTCTCATTGGAGATATCTTTGCCAGAAGCTCAAGGAAGCAAGGTAAAGGGTCAGTGTAGGACCCGCTTGGGGGGGGGTCTGCCTTCACGTTGGCAGGCAGAAAGGCAGGCATTCCCTCCAATGGCCATTGGAGTTTCTAAATGACCTCCATTTGTCTAAATATACATAGGGATCAAGGAGAGAGCACAGGTAACTTTTTATCATTGGTTTTTACTATATATTGGGGCTGATGTGTACTGTGGTCATTGCTGCCGCCCAGGAGAGATGGGAGTGAGCGCAGGACTTATCTTTTTGCATTTGTATTCACTTTTTGTATCACACAGCTTTGTTACAATGCTACCGCCCATCCCATGTGTTCCCTATTAAGGATTAGTAAGTATATAGGGGTGTATATAAAAAAATAACCCTCTCTGTCTCATTGGAGATATCTTTGCCAGAAGCTCAAAGAAGCAAGATGAAGGGTCAGTGTAGGACCCGCTTGGGGGGGTCTGCCTTGACGTTGGCAGGCGGGCATTCCCTCTAATGGCCATTGGAGTAACTAAATGACCTCCATGTTAAATTGGATGGAAATATCAGGGACCCAGAGAAGGGGGCGATAAGAGATAGAAACAATAACGGTGCAGTATTCCACATTGTATAAATAAAACAGTAAAATAATAGGGTTACACTCACATTTGGTAGAGCTTAAGCCACCACTGGTGTGATTAGCATACAGCAGTATAGTCCCCACTTATAGGATATATGGTGAGTGTTAAAGATGTTGGTATCAGGAACCCAGAAAACAAGTAAAAGGCAACAATAGCACTCTCAATAAAATATTAATAACCAATAAGGTGTAATAAAATATACTCACAAAGGTAGAGCAGGCTTACCGCTCTATGACAACAGCATCGGCGGTATGATCCCCACCTGGGATTCTTAGGAGTAAGGAAAATATAAATAGTTGGTGCCAGGTTGTTGTTAAAAGGTCAAATAATAAAATGATGGTACAAGTAAAAATTAAGTAACCAAAATCTCTTTATTAATGTTAAAAATCAGTAAAATACATCAAAACGCGTTTCGCCTACAGGCTTTTTCAATGGAGTAAAAACATACAACCTGGCTTGCTAGTGTTTATATAGGAGTGACAATAATTAAAATTGGCAACAAAATTCTGTCAGCCAATCAAAAAATAATGTTGCTTTACATATAAAAAAACTTTAAAAAACTTTATAAAACTTATCTCATAATAAAGTATACTATTAAAGTATGTATATAATTAAGTTTCTGTGTGAAAATGAGTGTTGTTTATTGAAATTAGTTGGACCATGTGATGGATGTAATCATTTAGCCGCTGAGCCTTTTGGGGAATGTAGTACTGCAGGCTAGGGCATAGTCACAGCGGGGGTTTGTTGGGCTACTTCCGAACATATAAATAGCCGAATGCGCAGTATTGAATATAGTCCAGAAAAAGACAAACGAGAAAAGATGCATTCGCTGCAAAAGTTACGTGCATATAGAGCATGTGCGGCTATGCGAATGAAGCCGCGTGCGCAATGGGCTTAGAGAAGTGTAGAGGGCATGTGTGGTACGATCAAGCAGACATTAATAGTGTTGGCAATGAAGCCAAATATGGGGAAAGAATGTGGAGTATGATAAATACAATATAAATATAGTAGTTAGGTATTATAAAATCGAACAGACATTAATAATAAAGGCAAAGAAGCCAGATATGTAAAATATAACAAATACAATTAAAACATAACAATATTGGCAAAGAAGTCAAGTATGTGAAATATAAGAAATACAATTGAATATAATAAAAGGATAAATAAAAGAGAGCAAAAATAAATATAAAAGTGGACATAAAATAAAAGGAGGAGGCATTAAAAAGCATTAAAAAGGATGCCAGTAGAATATTAGAATACTACAAATGGGCAATAAAAGTATTAAAAATTATACATATAAGGGCCAACCACCGAGCAACCTGGCTGTTTAGGAAATTGCTCCGGCACCTGGGCTCTCAACATCCGAAAGCATCATCTCCCAGGGCACTGAAACAAGCCTCAAAATACATGATGTCGAACCCCAAGAACACTCAGAAGAACGATAAACTGAATTTCTTCAATCAAAATGCCTCAGACAGGGGCGGACTGAGAACCCTCAGGGCCCCCGGGCAAAATAAATCAAGGGCCCCCTTACAGGCCCCACCCATACTCTGCAGCAAGCGCCACCCTTGTCCCGCCTCCAGCCACACCCTACACAATCTTTAGACACAAGGAACAAAAGGGCAATAAGCCCTTCGAGACCCCAGCAGAGACTACAATTGAGGGCTAATGGGCCATGGAGGGGGGGTCTTTCTAGCGGGGGCTATCTCAGTGTCCTTTAGAGAGTGTGTTAGAAAGAATCCCCTCCAGGCCCCATTAGAGACTACAATGGAGTCTAATGGGGCCTGGAGGGTGGTCTCTCCAACACTCTGGTTTCTATTCACAATATAGCAACACAACATAGCTCGCTGATACCTAGGCCAAGTTGGCTCTTCTTACCTTAATTACTGTTGCTGGCTGGCAGTCTGTGGGCTTGCTTGCTGCGGCTGGCAGGCTGTGGGCTTGCTGGCTACTGCCGGCAGGCTGTGGGCTTGCTGACTGCGGCTGGCAGGCTGTGGCTTGCTGGCTGCGACTGGCAGGCTGTGGGCTTGCTGGATGTAAGCCTGTGGCTTGCTGTAGGCCTGTGGGCTGGCTACTGGCCTGTGGGCTGGCTAACTTGCTGGCTACTGGCCAGCCTGTGGGTTGGCTGGCTGGCTACTGGGGCACTTGTAAATTATTTAAAGAAATAATCTATGCACAATAACCACTACTGCTCCAGAGTAAGTAGTCAAACCATTTAAGAACAGTTTGACAACTTACCTGGGATCTGCTGGGATATGGGGCTGTAGTAGGGAATAGGAGCAGTGGTGCAATGTGTGTGAAAGGTTCAGTGTGTGTGTGGGGGTGTAGTGTGTGAATGTGTAGGGTGTGTGGGCTGTGTATGTGTGTGGCAATGTTAGTATGGGGGGCTGTGTATGGGGGTCTGTGTGTATATGGGTGGGCAGTGTATGTGTGTGTGTGAGGCAATGTGTGTAAATGTGTATGGTGTGTATGGGGGCAGTGTGTGAATGTGTATAGTGTGTGTGTGGGGCAGTGTGTTTATGGGGCTAGAGTTCACTCTCACCACTGCGACCACCAGGAATCCCTGGGGGTCACAGTGTTGAGAGTGAACACTAGACCGTAGCTCCAGGGCTAGAGCTGACTCTCGCAAGAGCGGTAACGTTGCCATGGTAATCGCGGCAACGCTCTGTGCTCGTGCAAGAAGGACCCAGAGGAGCTGCAGGGTGAGCTCCCAGGTCCTCTCTTCCTCCCTCCCCTGCCCGCATGGTGCCTGCGGACAGGGGAGGGGGGGGCAATTGCCCTGTTGCCCCCCTGGATCCACCAGTGATATCTACAGCCCTTCTGTGTGCCTTTTTGTCTCCCCCCGTCCCTCTGTATGTTTCTTCCTCCCCCCCTCCTTCCCAGTCTCTCTTACCCCTCTGCCTCTTTCTCCCTCTCTTCCACTGTTTTTCTCCCCCTTTCCCTGTCTCTCTCTCCCCCACATCTCTCTTCCTCTCTGTCTCTTTCTCCCCCTCCCTATCCCCCCTCTTTCTCCCCGTGTCTCATTCTTCCCTCGTTGTCTCTTTCTCCCCCTCCCCATCTCTATATTCCCCCTCTTTCTCCCCCTGTGTCTCATTCTTCCCCCTCTGTCTCTTTCTCCCCCTCCCCATCTCTCTATTGCCCCCTCTTTCCCCCCCTCCCCATCTCTCTATTGCCTCTCTTTTCCCACCATCTCTATTGCCCCTCTTCCCCTCCCTATCTCTGTTCCCTCTTTCTCCCTCCCCTCTCTATTGCCCCTCTTTTCTCCTCCCTCCTCCCCATTCTATTGCCCCTCTTTCCCCATCTCTATTGCCTCCTCTTTCCCCCATCTCTATTGCCCCTCTTCCCACCTCCCCATCTCTTGCCCCTCTTCTCCCCTCCCCATCTCTGTTCCCCTCCTCTCTATTGCCCCTCCCCATCTCTCTGTTCCCCTCTTCCCCATTCTATTGCCCTCTTTCCCCTATCTTCTGCTCCCTTTCCCCATCTCTATTGCCTCTTCTATATTTCCTCTTTCCCCCCCATATCTCTCTTGCCCCTTCTTCCCCCCCATATTTTTCTTGCCCCCTCTTCCCCCCTCTTACTCAAGTTAGAGGGGGCCGGCCGTTTGATGCTGGAGCCGCCGGACCGGGTGGCAGCCTTGCCGGTCCGGCGGCATTCCGCTCACTAACGATGAAGGAGGAGGAGGAGGAGCATGTGTCTGTCATGCTCCTTTGCGGTTCCCACATCCTGTGCTGGGAATTGTGGGAACCGCAGGGAGCATGACAGACACATGCTCCTCCTCCTCCTCCTTCAGCGTTAGTGAGAGGAATGCCGCCGGACCGGCGAGGCTGCCACCCGGTCCGGCGGCTCTAACATGAAACGGCCGGCCCCCTCACAGTGTGCCACCGGGCCGGCCACCCGGTGGCACCTTCTGCTGAAGTCCCCAACCCAGCCCTGCCGCCGGGCCCCCTGAAGGCGGCCCTGGCGGCGGGCCCCCCTCCCGGCCGGGCCCTCGGACCGTGTCCGAAGTGCCCGACCGGTCAGTCCGCCCCTGGCCTCAGATACGGAACGCGGCCTACGCCAAGATGGCCCCAAAGATTCCACAGCGGGTAACCTCTCACACATGGCCACAACACATGAAGCTCCAGAAATATTAACTAAAATGTACCTTGATGAAGCAATGACTGCAATGGCGGATAAGCTCATAAAAACATGGCAATCCTCCATCGGACAACTCAGAAAGGAAGTGCAGGACATCAGCAACAGGACTGTACACATCGAAAATAAGCTCAGCGAGTTCGCAATGGCACACAATGACATGGCTGACCATGTGGCAACCCTGGAACAAAAAATAGAGACCATGGAAGCACGCATGGCAGACGCAGAAGATCGCTCGAGGAGAAACAACCTTAGACAGAGAGGAGTTCCGGAAACCATAATGCCGAATGACCTGCAGGCTTATGTGCAAGGCCTACTGCGGGCATATGCTCCAGACATACCCACGGATATGTTTTTAGTAGACCATGTACACAGAGTCCCCAAACCGTGAAACTTACCTGACTCAACACCAAGAGACGTCCTCCTGAAGACACACTATTTCCATATAAAGGAAGCTGTACTGCGAGCAAGTAGAAACCACACGGAACCCCATGAATATTACACAATGATCAAAATAATGGCGGATCTTTCAGCGGCAACCCTTAAACGCAGAAGAAACTTTCAAGCAGTCACGGAGGAATTGCGGCAAGCTGGAATTAGGTACAAATGGGCTATTCCACCAAGTTGCTAATTACAAGACATGGCGCCCTGAAGATCGTCCATACGCCAAAAGATGGTGCCCAGACGCTGGGAGCTCACTACAACAACCCCTGCAACTCAGGAAAACCCAACTAGACGGCTGACACCGGAATGGCACCAGATTTCAGCACGAGCCAAGTCCCCTTAATTTGCCGGCCGAACTAGTCCTTCAAGGGCCACAATCAAGGACACGTGAGAT
This sequence comes from Pelobates cultripes, assembly GCA_933207985.1. Classification (NCBI taxonomy): domain Eukaryota; kingdom Metazoa; phylum Chordata; class Amphibia; order Anura; family Pelobatidae; genus Pelobates; species Pelobates cultripes. Next base: position 269,124,159 of record OW240916.1, on the reverse strand, counting down.
AACTACACATAATGCTGTTTTATTCAAACGTTTTTTCTTTCACAATGTTCATTGCTTTGATTAGCATGTTGTTTAAACAATAGCTGAATTATTCACATATGTTAGAAATTATCGATATGTGAACCACCCCTCCATATAATTAATGCATGCAACAGAAGCCAGAGACGGCCCATATCATATAAGTACATAAAGATGGGAGGAACCTTCGAGGAGTTAGGATTAACCTTGAGACATAATAATGTGAAAACCCATAAATGGGGTTCTATATGTAACATAATTAAATATTGTGGGCGCAGGTTGCAGCACCTAACGAATAAGTTAAAAATAGGTTAATATGTTTGTTTTAAAAAAAAAAAAAAGTTTACCTCAAATCGTGCTTTGCGGATGCTTGCGGCTCTGGCCAACATGACAGGCACATAATAGTCAAAATATATCCATATGCCGGCAAGTTTTAATGCAACATGCACACTACCCATACAAACACCAAAACCTCAGTACTGAGAAAAATGCAAAATGGTAAAAACACTGTGAACGCAAATAGCCACACCAGATCAACACATTAAGCACATATCGACCAACCTATTTAGATACACCAGCAAGATTTAAAGTAACAAGTACGATACCTAAGTAAACACTAAAATGCTGACCTGGAAAGCCGCAAACTAGGTACGTATAATGGTCAAATACCGCAAGCACAAATAACCGTGCCAGACAAGTGCGCTTAGCACAGATGGAGGATTGTAAAACTTGCCTCCCAGCTGTATGCACCAATGCTTGCTGCTCTGACCAGAGTGTTGGAGACACAACAGCCACCCGATCTGTGTGTGCCGGTACGCTTCTAGGCAGCACGCCAATAACCATATAAACATCGCACTACAGTTCTGGGATCCCATAAGATTATGTAATTATGAGAGCCCATTGGCCACACAGTAAGAGACGCAGCTCGTGCGTCTATCCCCCATGGCACAATGCCACAGTGCCAAGGCCCACATTTGGGTCACTTTGTATAAAATTTGTTTTCTCATCCCCTTTTTCCCCATCTCCTTTGAACCCACTATTCCCAGGCACCACAATACAACTGCACAACAACTATCCTCCTACACTCATTTTTAATAGTAGAACTACTACACATTAAGAAAGATAAACAAGGTAGATATGTCATGCTTCAATGCCTTATAAACCAAATGTGCACCAACGAAACTTCTTACATAAAATACTATCCATAATCCCAACCCACCACACCGCTTCAGTAATACTATGTGGGGATCTAAATCACCCTCTTGACCCCCACATGGACACAACACTACACACCATGACACCAAGACACAAGGCAATAAAAACACAGAGCAAGGCCATCAATAAACTATTGGGAGAATATGGCCTATATGACGCCTAGATGTCATATCACCCAAATGAGAAGGTGTTCACATACTACTCGATGGTACACAACTCATACTCCAGAATAGACTTATTTTTTTTAGCGGGGCCCTTTACTTCCAAGGGTCACAAACAGTGAGATCTGGGACATAACGTGATCGGACCACGCCCCAACAATAGTGGAACTAACTGAGGACTACCAACATAGAGGGAGGCCACTGTGGCACCTGAATGACTCGCTACTAGGCCACCACAAGTTTGCCAAAACTTTATCAGAAGCTTTACACTCATACTTCCAAATTAATGACCCCCTGGATGTACATGCAAATACTGTGTGGCAAGCGCACAAAGCGGTTATCCGAGGACTCATCATAAGTCACGCTTCCTATTTAAAAAAGAAAACTCAACAAGATCACCAACATCTGTTGCGCACACTACGAGACACAACAACGGCAAACATAGAAAACCCCACACCGCAGCTAGCATAGGTAATACGAGACACTAAAACAAGCATAAATAACATCGCACTCTCCAAAACCACGTATATATTACACAAATTGAAACAAAAAACATACTCACAGGGCAATAAAGCTGAAAAACATTTGGCAAATCTACTAAGACAAAAACAATCCAACGCTAAGATCCCATACCTACTCATACCCAAAGGCTCCAAAATCCATAACCCTCAAGACATAAACGACACCATGGCGACCTATTATCACACACTATACAACCTTAAAGATGATCCTAACCTATACCAGCCAACTTCCCAGGAAATCCAGGATTTCCTCCAATTATCCTCACTGCCAACACTAACGGAACAACAGAAAACCGCATTACAGAATCCAGTTACACCTCATGAAATCCAGCAGGCCATAAAATCACTTTCCCACGGCAAATCACCGGGACCTGATGGACTCACAAACTCCTACTATAAAACTCTGGCAGTAGCCCTTATCCCTCACTTGGAGAAAGCCTTAAACCAGATCCTCACGACAGGCAAAATACCTCCAGACATGCTCATGTCACACGTAGCTACCCTACCAAAACCAGGCAAACCTCCAACAAAATGCCAAAACTTAAGACCAATCTCCCTCCTCAACACGGACATCAAACTACTACTAAAATCTTCTCATATAGACTGACAAACATTATCCCAACCTTAATACATGAAGACCAAGGGGGATTTGTTGGCGGTAGACAGGGAGCAGATGGGACTCGAAAGGTCCTAGACCTGTTGGGGGTGGGGGGCATGAGAGGGGAGCCAGTGCGTGATGCTTTCACTTGATGCAGAAAAAGCTTTTGACTGGCTGCACTGGCCCTTCCTCCACGCGGTCCTGACCAAATATGGCTTCCCGGACACCGTCTTAAGATTGGGGGGAGCGCTGTATTCCAAGCCGACAGCGAAAGTCACAAACGGAGGATTTAGCTCCAAACAATTCCCTATAGCAAACGGGTCGAGACAGGGATGCCCACTATCACCCATACTCTATATCCTATCCCTAGAACCACTAACACAGCTCATCAGAAACAACCCGAATATACACGGCATCACATGGCAGGGCAAGGAACATAAACTTACGCTATTTGCAGATGATGTTCTCCAAACACTGGAGCAACCCCATATATCCCTACCAAACTTCCATGATATCCTCTCCCATTATAGTTAATGTTCCCATTACAAACTTAATGTCAATAAAACACAAGCCATGGGCATAAACATCCTGGCAGACAAGCTGGGTCAACTACATACCACCTTCAAATACAACTGGCGCAATTACCATCTCAAATTTTTAGGAATCAATATCACCTCTAACCCACCAAGCCTCTACAAAATGAATTACCAAAAAACGCTGACTGAGATAAAAAACATATTATTGGGATGGAAGGGCAAATACATATCCTGGTCAGGGAGAATAGCAGCAACTGCAATATTTGTTTAGAACCTTGCCCATAGAAATACCACTCAGATTTCTACTAGACGCTCAACAAACACTATTAAACTTCATATGGGACAGACACAAACCTTGAGTAGCAAAAAGCACATTATACATACCACGCACGAAAGGAGGGATGGGTGTACCCAACTTAGAGAGTTATTATAGAGCAGCTATCTTGGGCCCCCTCTTAGCAGCCTACCACAGAGACCAGCTAACCCAATGGATGGACATAGAAACGCAATATGCTAACAATATCCCCATCACCACATTGGCATGGCTCCCCCGACAATATAGGCCAGCACCAAACAAGCTGCTCCCGACCACGGCTCTAACCCTAAATATTTGTGACAAATACTGCCGTACGATGGGTTTGACAAACAAAATATCACCTGCCACACCTATAAAAGCATTACACCACATGATACCAAATTTTAATTACTCCCTATGGCACCGGCACGGAGTGACACATCTACACCAACTACTTCAGGGACACACAGGGCTGCCATCAGAAATTTTGGGGCCCCTGACACAGCTCAAGGTCTGGGCCCCCCGGTGCCTGCACCCGAGTCCGTCCGTCCATCCCCCTCCTGAGTCCGCCCACAGGGATGCAGTGTCTGCAGGGCCGGTGCAAGGATTTTTGCCGCCCTAGGCAAAAGTAAA
>OW240916.1:269073788-269120082 GCA_933207985.1 Pelobates cultripes | reverse complement strand
AGAGCAGCCCCTAGATGAATGGGTGAAGGAATTGGAGCACCGGGTATGGCAGGAGATTTGGCTGGAAGATGCATACCAGGCGCTCTGGTGGTATAGGGCACAGTACCTGCCCTGGACAGCCGAGCATGACAAGCCAGAGGGAGAGGAGTTTGATGGTCCTGGCTTGTTATGGGAGGCTTTTTCAGAGCCTGAATTTGGGAGCCCTACACAAGCCTGGTTCAGTGATCTCTTGGAGTGGAGGGAGAGCAGGTATGACTGGGACGACACTCACGACATTGAGCAAGACCTGGCTCACCTAGCAACCCTGGAGTGGGAACTGGAGCAGGACTACCGAGATCTCTTCCACTCCATTGAGAAGATTCAGCAGGACAGCAAGGTGATAGAGCCAGAACCAGACCCATTCAGCTGGGAAGACATTGTGGATATTTTCTGGGAAGAACCCCAGGTGGCCGGTAGAGATGGGACCGAGGTCTCTCCACCGGTCCTGCAGGGAATTGGGAGCCTGAGCTCCATTCCCCAGCGGCAGGCTGAGTTACAGGGGACAGAGATAGTCGCTCCTGTCCCCCAGCAGCAGAATGAATTGCAGGGAATTGGGAGCCCGAGCTCCATTCCCCAGCGGGGGAAATTGCAGGGAATTGGGAGCCCGAGCTCCATTCCCCAGCGGGAGATATTGCAGGGAATTGGGAGCCCAGTCTCCATTCCCCAGCAGCAGGCTGAGTTACAGGGGACAGAGATAGTTGCTCCTGTCCCCCAGCAGCAGAATGAATTGCAGGGAATTGGGAGCCCAGTCTCCATTCCCCAGCGGCAGAGTGTCCTACCGGGAATAGAGAGCCCAGTCTCCTTCCCCCAGCAGCAGGACTCTGTATTGGGAGCAGAGACAGTCGGTCTCCCTCCCCCGCAGCTGGAAGTATGTATGGGAGAGGAGCTTGTTACCCCCTCTCCCCAGCGGCAGCTTAATGTACCAGGGGGAGACAGTAAGCCCCACAACCGTGTAGATGGGACCGTAGTCTCTACACTGCCAGCACAGGGGGTAGGGACGGTCGGTCCTGCCCCCCAGCGACAGGGCTGTTTAGCCAAAGGGGAGACAGTCGGTCTCCCCCTCCAGCAGCAGAGATGGGTAACCAAAGGGGAGACGGTCGGTCCCCAGCAGCAGGACTGTGCATCTAAAGGGGAGACAGTCGGTCTCCAGCAGCAGCAGCAGCAGAGCGGTGTATTTAAAGGGGAGACAGTCGGTCTCCCCCTCCAACAACCAGGCTTCCACCAGGCTACCCTCCCAGTAGCGCTGGCAACAGGGCAGAGTGCCGCTGGTCTCTGCCCACGCAGCAACCCACCAAGTCAGCGTACCCGTACCCAGCACAGCAGTGGTGAGGCACCTGGACATGGACAAGCTTCTTCTCTACCCAGGTGCAGTAACCATTTATTGTGGGTGGGCTGTGCTGTGGATTATTTGTTGTGGGTGGGCTGCTGGACTAACAAGGGCACTGACCGGCAGGAGGTCAGATACCCTGTTAGTCTGTTTGGAAAAGGGAAGAGATGTGACGAGACCAATCTCGCCACATTGCATTGGAGAAGCCTGGTTGCTCGCCTGCTGCCTTTGGACTATGGCCCCCTTTTAAAAGACTTTATTTTTGCATGCAGAAAAGCTGTATTCGTGCTTTTCTGCCGGTTGTTCGGTAGTTTCAATCTACCAAACAACCGTACGAATGACTGGACCACCTGGGAGCTGGAGTGTGCCGGCAATTAACCTCCCTGAAGCTGCGGTTAACCGCAGCTTAATTGATGAACGCTGGGTGGCCGCCGTTCGTATCCCGAACACGAGGTCGCGGCCATTTTAAACCATACTAATGAACAGCGGTGTTCGCCTCTATTTTCATGGAACTAAAATCGGACACAGTTTTGCGCGAACACCGCTGAAGCCGCCGACCTCCCTTCTTGTTCGGTGAAAGCACACGAATGACCCGGTGTTCGGTATTTTTGTGTGAATGTCTTATACCCCAGATAGGAATCCCATGGAGCCCATTCATATGAAACTGACTGTAAAGACTTTGGCTCCATGGCGATTGAATTGTATTCGTGTAGTCTGAGTGCCATTCACCTAATAATGTGCACTCAGACCTGAGCTATCTGGGGATGTGTTACATGCCTGTGTTTAATGTAGTAAATGTTACTCTATGTATTTTAAAGTATAATGCTGTTTTTGTGTTCCCACGTGTGTAATGGAGTTTTGCCTGTGTCTTGGGAGATAATTGAGTTTCTTCCCAATTATCTCCCAGGGCAGAGGGGAGGAAGCCAGGATGCATTGTGGGAATATACTGTGACTGTGTGTCCTTTTTGTATACTTGTCTGTCCCTTGTCACAGTCTCCCATTTGGTCCCCTAGGGAGTGTCCACCAGGTGGGAGACCTGCATAAAAGCTGGGCAGGTAGCCCTCATTAAACAGACCACTGCTTGACCCTCAACACGGAGCCTTGTCTCGTCTTTGGGGGGGATTTACTGTATGCTGCTAAGGACTGATTGCCAGGAGTGTAAGCCGCTTGGAAGCTTTTCCTGTTCGCCTGCTAGCAGCTATTCGTATGGTTCCTGTTCGTTTATTTGAAGTGCTACCTTATTCCCTTGTATGCCGTTCGGGAGTTTGGAGCATTCACTTATTGGCGGTTCGTGAGTTTTGGTGATTCTACAGTAGCTGTGCCTGTCTCTAAAAGGGGGATTATCGTCTAAGCGTTTTTTTCCCCTTTTGTGCAAAACGGTCCGTTACAGGGCCTACTGTCCTCCCCCCCGGCGGCGGGTGGGGGCTGTAATAAGAAATGTGGGGGGAACCTACTGAGCGGCAGGTGGGGGCCCTAAATGAAAATTCCCCCCCCAATCATGGTGACTAGGGGTACCCAAGCCCCTATTCACGCCCCCCAACCAAATAAAAAAAGTTACCTCCTACCTACCCCCTCACCCTAAAAATAGTGAGGGGGGAATAAAATAACTAACCTGTAAAGAAAAATTAAACTTACCATTTGACGTCTTCTTTTTTCTAAAGTCTTCAGAGCACTCTGATTGGCTTAAACCAACCATTTAGAGTGTTCTTAGCCTAATTGCAGGGCGGGGCAAGGCTTTATAAGCCTTCCCCCGCCCTGCGGAGCTCAGTCTGCACAGAGCCCTCCATGGGTGAAGATGGATTAATTTTTTAGTGTCGGGCTTTTTCTTTTTTGTTGGGGTTTATTTTTTTTGCGCTCAGGTTTTTTATTTTATTTTAAGTTCTACGGGTATTATGGTTTTTTATTTGGCCTTTTTTGGGGCTGAAAAATGAAGATTTTAGAAAAAAGAAGACGTCAAATGGTAAGTTTAATTTTTCTTTACAGGTAAGTTATTTTATTCCCCCCCTCACTATTTTTAGGGTGAGTGTGGTAGGTAGGGGTAACTTTTTATTTGGGTGGGGGGGTGACTAGAGGCTTGGGTTCCCCTAGTCACCATGGTTGGGGGGGGGGGTTTATTTAGGGCCCCCACCCGCCGCTCAGGGGTGGGGGCCGGGGAGGAGGACAGTAGGTTCCCCCCCCACATTCTTATTTAGAGCCCCCACCCGCCGCCAAGGGGTGGGGGCCGAGGGGGGAGGAGAGTAGGTCCCCTCCCTCATTATCCTTATAGCCCCCACCCGCCGCCCAGGGGTGGGGCCGGGGGGGCAGGACCATAGGTCCCCCCCCCACATTCTTATTTAGAGCCCCCACCCGCCGCTCAGGGGTGGGGGCCGGAGAGGAGGACAGTAGGTCCCCCCCACATTCTTATTTAGGGACCCCACCCGCTGCGCCGGGATGGGGGCCGAGGGGGAGGACAGTAGGTCCCCCCACACAATCTTATTTACGACCACCACCCGCCGCCCAGGGGTGGGCCCGGGGGGGCAGGACAGTAGGACCCCCCCACATTCTTATTTAGAGCCCCCACCCGCCGCTCAGGGGTGGGGGCCAGAGAGGAGGACAGTAGGTCCCCCCACATTCTTATTTAGGGACCCCACCCACCGTGCAGGGGTGGGGGCCGAGGGGGAGGACAGTAGGTCTCCCCACACAATCTTATTTAGGACCACCACCCACCACTCAGGGGTGGGTGCCGGGGGGGAGGACAATAGGCCCCCCTTATTGTTATTTAGGGCCTGCACCCACCACGCAGGGGTGGGGACCAGGGGGGAGGACAGTAGGTACCCTGCCACATTCTTATTTGGGGCCCGCACCCGCTGAGCAGGGGTGGGGGCCTGTGGGAGGACAGTAGGTCCCCCCCACATTCTTATTTAGGGCCCCCACCCACCTCGCAGGGGTGGGGGCCGGATAGTAGGGTTGTTTTTTTCAACAGTGCGCAGCCACAGGCTGCTCACTGTTTAGTAGACATGCCCCTACTCCCGGTATAGCGAGTAGGGGCATTCGGGAGATTTTAATCTCCCTTATGCTATTATGGGGGTCATATTGACCCCCATAGAGTGAGGGAGGACATGGGGTGCTTAGGAAGTGGCGGGGAGCACTGCTCCCTGCTGCTTCTATCTTTACATATTTCAAGAAGGGAGCTGCGTGCCGGTAGCTCCCTCCTTGAAATAAACTGAACGAACAAACTAACACTGATATTCAGTGTTTGTTTGTTCGTCTGATATTTCTAGTCATTCGTTCGTCTTTCTGACGAATGAATGAATAGATGAAATTTTGTTCGCATGCCCAAGTGTTTAATCTCACAGGCTATCTAGTGTGGGGAGATGACGTGTCCCACAGGGACTTCATCTACCCACACAAAGATGGCAGCGCCCTGAATATAGATCGGGGCAGAAAATAAAGATTACAAATAGGTAATATGGGGGGCTTAGGGGCATTTGGGGGTGACTAGGGGGTCAGTTAGATGTAGTGGAGTCGGGAGGGGGTTTAAAAAAAATGTGATTCGGCCATGACAGTGCCGCTTTAATACCTAACAATTCCCTAAACCAGGTAATTGCCATGTGGATATTAATGTATATATGTTGTTAATCCATTGCAATTTCCTTGCCCATATATGCCAATAGTGTGGCTTTTTTGAGACAGTCCCATTTTTTTGGGATACAATCCATAAAAAATGCAGGATGGGACTGGGCACTGGGACCATGCATAGGGCAATTGTTTGGGTATAGATCCCAGGTAAGGCTCTGTTAACAGTATAGACTGTACCTGCTTAGAATAAAGCCAGAAAGGAATTACTGTATTGGATCAAAAAGTTAAACAAAATAAGACTTCACATTACGCCTTTCCCCTTGTCCTTTATGTGCCTAAAAGGTTTGAATATCTGTACATCATTAATTGGAGGATTACATTAATGTATGGGAACTGCATTAGGATGGAATGTACTGTTGTATCAGACAATATAAACCAGGCATACTGTACTATTCAGCAATTACAATTAAAAGTTGGTGACTTGTAAAACATTTTGTATTTGTAACCATTTAGTAACCATTATTGACACTCTGATTCGATTAAGGTATAAAGTTATTCCATTACACACCTTGCCTTTAGGTACATACTATTGGCTTAGAACTCCCCCTACTGGAATACGTCCTAGTTGAATTAGACAAATATACAGTTGTAATCGAAATGATTTAACCCCCATTGAAAAAACAGGTTTGTTATGAAAATGTACACTTTCAACTGTTTGAAATCAACAAATCAGTTGAAATACCTAAACACAACGAATGCTTCCCCAATTTCAACTGAACCTTCAACTCATAGTGACTTTTCCAATTTCAAAATTATTCAGCCCATTCATGGTAATTTTCATTCCTGGGCTGCCATATGGTCTCAAAGGTCACACAGGCACAGCAAACCAACCTGGCAAATTTAAATGTATAAAAAATGAAATAGGCAAGGTTTGTTTTTTGGTTTTTTTAAATGCAAACTAGTGAAGGTGCAGAAGCGTTATGTGTAATGTCTTAAAAACTCTGATTATATACAAATATATCAATACAATAATTTAACAATAAAATGCTGCTACCACACTGTGATATGCAATCTCACACAACACACACACAAAAAAAATCCAAGTACAATAAATAAATACAGTGTAGCGCTATCATTTAAATACATTATAAATGGGCAAACATACCTTACAATTCTTAAGTGCTGATTGGCTGGTCCACAATTTAATATGATGTGTAAAATGTGTTAACTTTTTAAAAATATGGCTTTGAAGTTTATGAACATCATACAAATGGTGGTATGGAAAAAAAGGAGTAGGGTCGCACACGGCCACAATATTTTAACCCAGGGTTCTACTGAGCATGGGTCAGCAAATCCCAAGAAATATATACGAACAAGAAAATTTTAGGCACTCACTGTGATTGCTTCCAGGCAGATTTATTGCAATGTTTCGACCTGTTAAGGTCTTTATCAAGCTTGATAAAGACCATAACAGGTCAAAACGTTGCAATAAATCTGCCTGGAAGCAATCGCAGTGAGTGCCTGAGATTTTCTTGTTCATTACAAAAGGTGGTATGGTCTTTAACCATTCAGATTTTACACTTACTGAGCCAATCCTAAGGCTCCAGGCTTGTGAGTACCATTTAATTATTTATATATGCATTATTTTAAACTGGTATCCCACTATTATTATTTCATTTGATGAGATAAGATAGGACAGGAAAAGTGACACCGCACGATTAACAACTATCAAAAGGAGGGAGAGATTGCTCTTATGGATTTAAAAGTTCTTACCACCCAGAGCTAGGTTCATAGCTCTGGTCTATGTGAGTGCACAGTTTATATATTTATATTTATATTTTATAAATTATATTTATAAATATTTATTTAGAAGGTTTTACACTATATAATCTTCTCTGTCTTTGTTTGTTAAAGGTTTTACAGATCATATTAGATTGTGGTCTTGGAACCAACCAATCAGCACTTGAGAATTGTAAGGCATATTTTATTGTTTAAATTATGGCACTCCACTGTATTTGTTTACTTTACTAAAGCTTTTTATTTGACCCTATAACTTTCCAAAATACCATGAAGCCTGTACTTGGGGGGCATTGTTCTACCCTTGGGACATCACAGCATACAAATATGTGTGTTTTATTTCGGTAAACGCTAAAAGCATTATGACATTCAAAGTTAAAATACCAAAACTTGAAAAATAAAGTTTTTTACCTTCTCAAACTTTTTAAGATTTTATTCATATTAAATTATGTTTCATATATACATATTGGATGTGAAATGAAAGCCCATTTTCTCCTACACAATATGATATATAATAAATGTAGGTTATCATGCCAAAGCATGAGTTGGCATTTGATATATCTTATGAGTTGTTTTTATGCATGTTGGGATAACAATCTATTGTAGGCTTTGATCTAACACCAGGCCTAAGCCATAAAACCTATAGATAACCATCACCAGAGCTGGACACAGGATTTCATAAAATGTATTGGTGCATATGCTCTGACTTTGGGTTACTCAAAGGACAACATAACTTAAGAAAATATGGAGTGGGCAATAAACTACCAGGCCAAACCCTTCTGATCCACCCAGAGGTCAGCCCACTTAGAAACATCTAGCTTTGAGCTACATAACGAGGATGTTGGACTATCCAGGGAGAGATTTTTTTTTTAACAACTACTTGGAGAACTTTAACATCGGAATCTCCCACAAGAATTTTATATAAGGGGTAAATATATGTAAGGATCTCTTGTGTTTTCTACTATTTTATTTTATGGACTGTTTTGCAATTTGTTATCTGTGTTTCTGTATTTTTGTACACAGCACTGTGAATCCTTTTTTGAGATTAAATGTTTACTTAATCAGCTTGTGTCTTTGTTGTCTATGAGCTCACTCTCCTGGGGAAAGTTTAGGTAAAAACATTACCAAAAGGGTTAATTATATATGTCTGATCAGTAAAGTAAGGTTGTGATCCTATAATTCTACTGTGTGTGGGGTAACCTAAGACGCCCGGATATAAAATCTTGGTGGTGGCAGTAAAGTGTTTACTAGGGTTTTAGTGTAGAAGGGATTGCAGGGGTTAATTTAGTGGTTGCTGGGACTAGCAACAGGTAACCAGGGATCTGGTGTCATTAACCCTTTCACGTCCACACTCTCACCACTGTCTCGACTGGGCCAATAGCCCACGCTCGTGACATAGGTGCACTTAATATGAAAGAGGTAAATTATGGTTGAACAGACATATAGTAAAATTCTAGGCTTGGTTTTGGTCAGAACATGTACAATTGCCTCAGTCCTTATGGGGTTAAGGCACCAACAGTGCATTGTTTTCTGTTTTTATTTTCAGATTTATATTTAATAGGAATTACAAGCAGGTAAAAGACAAACAAAAAGTAAATCGCAATCAACCTCTTTAGCCACAATATGGTCCTAACAGTTGCCACTGGTTCCTTTTAGAAACAAGAAAATTCAAGATTAAAGATTGACCAGTATATAGCTGAGGTAAGGGTTACTGCAGTACATAGAAAAAATATAAATACAGTGAAACCTCGGAACTCAAACTTAATCTGTTCCAGAAGGCTGTTCGACTTCAGATTTGTTCGAGATCATATAGAAAAAAATAATAAACACAATGTACAGTAAATGACAAGAAAATTTTACTTCACTTTATCTGTAATTATGAGAGTCCATGGCGTAAATGGAAAGGAGATGAAATATTATTGGTTGGATAGGGATAGGTAATTCTTCTTATTGCATTAAAAATGTGTCTAAAATGAGATATAGCTTTATAATTGAACATGATTGTGGCATGATTTGTTCTGGTACGGAGAATAATTTTTTTTCAATAATTTTTTTATTCAACTACTGAATCGTTTAGGTTTGAGTTCCGAGGTTCCACTGTAAAAAAATGTCCTATTGTGCTGCTGACAATTCCCTCTGCAGCTCCAAACAGGATAAAGTAATCCACAAAAATACAAACGAGTTTCAAATGTGCACACCAAGTGCAACAAAAATATTTATTTACAAGGACATAAAGTACAAATGTTTCGTGTTATACCCTTTATTAATGCAGAAAATATTGTGCTGAGGTGTAATTGGTTTGCATGTATTTGAAGAGTATTATCAATGTTCTAACTTTTAAATTAAAAAAATGTATGTAATTTTTATGGGGAGTAAAAAAAAATCTAATGATCACAGTCAACACAATGCAAGGTATTAACTATTTTTAAAATATATTTTCCAGTAAATGGTATTAAATTGATGAGTGATGAATATAATTATTTTGACTATTGTTAGCTTTGTTTTTGTTTCCCAGTAGAATACAGTTTTCCTATGATAAATTTGATTATTTTTATAGCAATGTAACTGAAAAGAACAAAACAGAAGGTGATAAATAAGATGACGTCCAACAGAAATTGCTGGTACCACGGCTGTTGGAAAGAATAGGGGCGTAGGTGACTGCCTCCTCCAGACTGGATGATATGCTCCACCCATCGCACTAATTTCTGGTCTGGGGAAAACGGTTGAGACTTGCGGATCACACTGAGCTTCATTGCGGAGGACTTGTAGCTGTTGATACATATAGAAAATAAAACTGAATGAAAGAATAACTGTTACCTTGAATATCATGTTTTCTATACTAAACTCTGTGTAGCAGCTAATAGTATTTATTTCTACCAATGCAAATATAACGTTCCATCCTCTTCTTTTGTAGTATGGACATTCTTATGTAAAATACAACATTGTTAGATATGTGAGGCAATGACAAAAAATCATGGTTTCCTAAATCAATTTCTTGATCTGAAGTCACGTTAGTATCATACAATTTCATGCAATTTTGGATTATTAACGGGAAACAAAACCTGCTTCCTACAAATCAGTAGTGGTACATTCCAAATCACATTTAAGATCTTTTCTCACTTTCGTATTAAGTCCAACCAGACCTGCCTATCAGAGCACTGTGATTGGTTGGCTTCTAAACGCCTCTGGCTGCTGTCAGTTAGACCAGAGATATATTTCCCCCTATCATAGAAAAATTGCAATTTCTACAAAACTGCAATTTTATTTTATTTTTTTTCTGCATTGCAGGGTTAAAGCCACAGGGCCCTTGCACCCAGACCACCTCAATAAGATGAGATCAAGCTGAGATCCTTCAACTACAGATTATTTAAAATCATTTTAGAATATCGTGGATTTATATTTTCTATCTATGTCTGTGGTTATTGAGTGTAAAGAAGCTCATGCGCTGTGCAAGGGGTTCTAGATAAAATAAAATCACTGAGTCGAGTCAACAACTATTAAAGAATTAAAAATCAAGGTGCTCCAATTCCCCAAGCTAAGCAGGAGCTCAGATTCACAGATTAGAGTTGATAATCCTGACCCCAGGTTGTCAGTATACAGTGGTGAAAAAGGAAAATATGTTGTATACTTGATTACTATTGTATTATTAATTTAAACAAACTCACATTTGTTCATATGAGGCTTATACTTGAAAGTAATATTTTTTTTTGTGGAGATGTAGCTCTTTTTCTTTTTTTTAATCATTTATCACATATTTCCTTATCCCACACACTAGATTTTCTCATCCAGTGATATGACAGGTAGTCCGAGTGCATTTTATAGTGGAACAGATAGTTACTCACTAAACTCAGAATAGGTGGGAATTGATTGATTAATTTCAAATGTTGGGCTAAAAGAGCCTCAATTGAAATATCCAACTCAAACATTTTCTTTTTTGAGTCTTGACTTATTCAATCTAAACTCTGATTCAAGATTTTTCTCAGCGTTTGACCCCGACACGTAGGTCCACTAGAAGATATGCATATCCAGGGATTATCCTCCCAAACTAATCATAAACCTACTCAAAACATTTGTCACACCTGTCATCATGACCCCTTTCTCATCATCATAGCAGTTCAATACCTACTGAATAAACAAAGTACCATGTAATAGGCAGCAACTATCTTTCAAGTCTATAGTGCAATTAGTTACACAATATATATGCAAAGCTAAAAATGTTGATTTGAATAAATTCCCTCAAAAGGAAACAATTAAATGAATTAGATCAGAAGTTATATTAAGAGACATACCTTGGGTTTTCTATTATATGTCTAATAGTGTTTGAAAAATGTTCTGCCTTCATTTCAATAACTGGAATAAATGTTCCCATCTGTTTGGCCTTTACTCGAACCATATTATCAAACTGATCTCCAAAAAGAGGAATTCCCAACACCGGAACACCGTGATATATAGCTTCCATCAAACTATTCATTCCTCCATGAGTCACCAGAAGACGTGCTTTAGGATGTCCTGTAAATGATCAGCAAAAGAAAAATTACTGGGATGTGTAAACTAAATTAACATGCACTATCAAAATAAAGTCTAAACGTTTTGTTTCATGTATTTTGCAGTATGAAATGTAAGCCATAAAGCCTCACTCACCCTCATTCAGACTCTAGAAATGATTACCAGCCTGTACATGAACACATTACTTAAAATATCAGCTCAGTCAATGCTTCTAAAATACAAAGGAAGTTTCAATGGGTCATATCATAGTAAAGGAGGGAGAGTAAATGGACTGTTTCACTGTTGGCATTACATTAGCATTTCAGAGATTAATAAAGATTGCTTTACAAATATATGATTTAACTGTATTTACTGTTTGTGGCATTATGCATAAACACAGATTCTTTTTTTACATTCTGATACCATTTTAGTAAGCTGTCCTGCAAGTAATGGCTTCCGGGTTATTGTAAAATTAAGGCATATGACCATTTTTGGACCAACATGGATTTACATCAGGGAGATCATGGAAAACTATTTTTTTCTGATCTGAAATCCATTGGATTTTCAACAATCCTATCCTTTAACATGGTTTCCATTGCTTTTCCCACTATTGAAGTAAGGTTTACTGGCCTACAGTTGCCTGATTCCTCCCTACTACTTTTTTTGCGAATAGGTACAACATTTGCTGATTCCCAATCTTCTGGGACTACTCCTGTTAACAATGATTGGTTAAATAAATCCATTATTGGTTGTTGTGACGAAAGCACCTTCGTCACTGAAATTTGGAGAGGCCTGCTTGCCAGCCTCTTGCCCAAAGACTATGGGCCTTGCAAAAAGACATGTTAAAAGTGACTTCCATGGGAAAATGTGCTTCTTCCCCTCCCCCTTTTTCCTGTCCTATTGTTTCCCCAGCAGGGCGTTCCATCAGGTCCAGGGGGTGTGCCTCTGGCCTAAAAATGTGTATAAAAGAAATGCCTTTGTGCTTAATCAATCAGATCATGTTGTACCTTCATGAAGTTTTGGCTCATGTTTAGGGGATTGGAGAACTACACTCTGGGGATTGCTATAATCACTATACTCCCCAGGGTATAATCACAAAGAGCTTATTCCTGTTCCTGCTCTTTGGATTTAAGGAGAGGTCGACCTACTGGAAGCTGGAGCCTGGTCTTGGGTCCAGGGTGGGTGGAGACGGCGAGACCCCAACCAAGCTGCGGCGGTTTGTGGGGTCTGCGGTGGTTATGGTGTCTGGTGGAGTGCTTGGAGCCCTCGGGAAGCACTAGGAGCATCCATCAACAGAAGGTACCCAGTCGGGGTGCCAGCAGTTCCGTTACAGTTCTGCTATTACATCACTACATTCTTTGCATACCTTTGTGTGTATTCCGTCAGGCCCCATCAACTTATTTGTCTTTACTTTAGACAGCTGAAATAGAACCTTTTCCTTTGTAAACTCACATGTAACAAATGACTGTCTTTACCTAACTGAGGCCCCTTTCCTTCATTTTCATCTGTAAAAACTGAACAAAAATATTAATTAAGGCAGTCAGCTAGACCTTTATCCTCTTCTATCCTTACCTCTTTTGGTTTTGTCTTACTATGCCTTATTTTACTTAGCTTTTTTCATTTTAAATCAAAAAAATGCTTTATCCCCCTCTTTTACTGAATGGGCTATTTTTTCTTCTGTGTGTGCTTTGGAGGCTCTTATAACTTGCTTTGCCTCTTTTTGCCTAATCTTATTTATCTGTCTATCTTCCTCACTCAGTTTTCTTAAAATTATAAATGCTAACGTTTTGTTTTGTACAAGTTTGGCCTCTTCAGCGGAATACTACGATGGTTTCTTCAATTCTTTGCGCTTACTGACAAGCCTAATACAATTTTTCTGTGGTCTTCAGTAGCGCAACTCAATACTTAAATGATTCCATTACTCTTGGACTCCATTTAAATTGCCCCAGTCTGATAATGTCTCCTTTAAGCATATTCTAAATCTGTTTTTCTAAAGTCTAAAACTTTTGTTTTTGTGTGGTGTGACTCAGTCACTGTTCTTATATTAAACCACACCGACCGGTGATCACTAGCTCCTAAACTTTCACCTACAGTAATATCTGATACCAAATCTCCATTTGTTAACACTATCTAGTATGACCTTATGAGTTGACTCCTCAATGACTTGTTTTAGAGATAATCCCATAAGGGAATTTAGAATATGTGTACTCCTGGCAACAGTCTGAAAGCATTCACCAAGTTGACAGTTTCCACACCTTTGTTCCTTCTCATACAAGCAATGAGAAAGTAGGGAGGGGAAAAAACTAAAGAGGGCTATATTAACTCAAACAATAAAAAGTAATTGTGGACTCTCAATTTTATCGACATATCACTTGTATCAGGGAGTTACCAATGGAGTCCCTTTTGTTCAGCGTTCCGGCAGATGCTGGGTTGTATTGGTATAAAGTGACTTCTTTAAAATAACTTCCAATTACCGATTTCATTGACAAAGCCCTTGAAGCGGTGAAACACACCTAAACAGAGTGGCTAGGAGCTGTGACTTACAAAACTTACATGAGCTGAGAGTCCAGGAATTGGAGGAACTCTTAAGGAAATAACTTTAACCCCCAAAGTCTGTGTTCCAGTTCTGAATTTTCCTGCCTCTCTGTCCTTCCATTTTCCAAAAATCGGGCTCCTATGCCATCCAATTTACCAGTTTTGAGAAAATTGAAGGCCAGAGGGCAAATAGATTTGGCACTGGAACACAAGCTTTGGGGTTAAACCATTTGAAAATAGTTTACCCCTTAAGGTGAGCCAGCGTCAGGGACCTCTTGGCACTATAACAACTTAATTTCAATGATATTGTTAAGGTGCCAAAACTCGTCCTTCAGAGGGTCTGTATCCTCTTTTTCCATTTTACAAAAAGTGCAGGTTTCAATAAAAATTCCTGTTACACATTGGCTGTCGATCAGACAACTGGTCCTATTGCTTCCTAGTTGTTTTGCTCAGAGGAGCCAACCCATGATTCAGGTAACTGCCCAGAGCACCAGCCTTGCAAAGACTTGTCATTGAGTCGGTGATTTGACAGCCACAGAAAGTCTGTGCTGGCTTAGAAGAGGAGGGTTTGCAAAGGCTGTAGACAAACTTTATTTTTTAGCTATCATCCCAATGAAAAGATGTTTAATTAAATTCATACATTTTCATTGGGATTATATCTACTAAAAACCGATATATTTATATATTTGTGCTCAGGACAATAAAGCTGTATGTGTATTGATACCTTATCATACTAGTAGAGGTATATATAAAATTCGACATATTGGTAGACCTGTAAATAAAGTGGGCCCACCAAGAAAGGTAATTAAAGAAAATAATAATTTAAAAGGTGGAGTGGTGGGATAGTGCCGATTGTGAGTATTTATATATCGGTAGAGGTGTGCCGAAACCGACGTATTGATAGACCTGTAAATAAAGTGGGCAAAAGATGTATGCCAAAAATAATTTATTCAATCAACAACTTATTACAACATAATATCATAATGCTAAGTGTTGGAATGCCTGTCTAATTTCTTTCTCGGGTTGTGGAATGTACCTACAGCATGCTGTAGATTTCCAGCGCCCCAATGACTTAATAATATTGGTAGAGATGTTCCTGTAGGAGGCTGCTGAGGCTGCCCAAATCCTAAATGAATGTCTAAAGTAGTGTGAGGGGTAGAGGCCCAGTCTCATCAACATGATTCTAACATAAAGCATGAATTTGCTTGTAGTGAGGATGGTGCCTTGAAAGGTAAGTAAAGGGTGATTTGATGTGCCTGCAAGTTATTCAGATAGGCATCTAAAGTATTTACTGGACACCATCTATTAAATGTGGGGTAATAGGGAACTGTGATGGTTTGCCTAGGTTGACTTGTCTTGGTATGTAGTAGTGAGAGTAATTAGTGGTCTTCATGTTTGATTATATGGGCAACTTTAATACAGGACCTTAAATCGGTAGTATTTATGGTAGTGAATTCCCTGGGCCTGAGGAACCTGTAAAAAGCTAAATATATCGCGACTTTTAAGGTCTGATTGGTCTTGGGTTAAAATGGTGAGTTATCCAAAAGGTCTGACAGTGACCTGAACAAGCTCCCATTAATAGGTAATCTTTGTGGTGTTTGTGTCGTACTGCACCTCTGGATTCCTTTTAATAAGGTCTTGCTTTGGTAGGATGATATGAAGGACTGTTTTTTTGGGAATAGGGTAAGCATGTGGTGTTGTAACCCTGTAAGGTAAAGTTTGATTGTGTTGTAGGACAGATGTAAATTGAGGTGGGGTGGCAAAAGGAAGCGAAAGCCACCAAAGATTCCGTTGTGAACATATCTACCACCTAGAAGTCCTTAGTAATTTTACAAAAATATTGAGAGCTCATTTGTATGCCCGCTTGGTGTTTTCGGACAAAGCGCATTGCAACAGCATTCTGCCATGTGCTAGTAGTTGGCCTAATCCAAGCTGAAAATAAGGGGCCGGAGTTGCTACCGGGGAGGCATTGGAATGTAGTAGGCGGAATTCCTGAAAATGGAAGCGGGACAAATGGTCACCTGCTGTGTTGTGAACACCAGGCACGTATGCACAACATATAAAGAACTGATGAGTTGCCGCGAGCCAAGTTAATCGTCTAACAAAACTCATAATGAGAAGGGAGGGGGACCGGCCTTTGTTGATGATATGACAAGTTGCTTGATTGTCTGAAAAACAATGTACAGTGTGTCCTGACCAGTAGTGTCCCCATGTTGCTGCCGCTGCCACAATAGGGTAAATCTCCAGCAATTCTGAAGTCTGATCAAAGACCTCCAATGTTCTGGTCTCGGGCGGCCAACTGCCCCACAACCACTGTTCACCACTGATGGCTGCAAAACCAATAGAAGCCGATGCATCTGACCACAGCATTGGGGAATCGGGGGACAGTGGCGGTATGAACATGGACTTCTCATTCCACTGACATAAGAAATTCTGCCACATGCGTAAATCTGCTGCTGCCTGAGAATCCAGAGAAACCTCACTGTCCTCGGAGGGCAGGTGTCAGGATCATATCCTGACAACCAAGGTATTGTTTTATTTTATTGCTGCAATACCTGTTTCTCGCCTCTAGTGGCCTCCCTAACCACTAGTCAATCCTCAGTTGCTCTCCCCTACCTCATATGAATTTCCAAGCCTGCTATAAAAGGCCACAGCCAACTTTTCTCATGGCCTTTACATTGAAGTCAGTGTTCTGACATGGAACTGGCTCCTGATCCTGGCTCCTGAAAACATCCTGTATCCTGGCTCCTGAAAACATCCTGATCCTCTATTGAGACTCTGTGTGTCCCGTCGCCGGAATCCTCCTGAAACTCTTATTTTCAACTGCTGCAACACTGCATGATCCTGTAATCAACCTGTATTACATAATACTGGAATTTACTTACCTGTCTCAACTGCTGCAACTCTGCATAATCCTGCTCTAAAAATCACAGTGAGAAGACGCCAGCGTCCATAGGAAAGCATTGTGAATGCTTTCCTATGAAAACTGGCTGAATGCGCGCGCGGCTCTTGCCATGAATGCATATTCAGCCTAGGAGGAGGAGGAGAACTCCCCGCCTGGCGCTGGAGAAAGAGGTAAGTTTAACCCCTTCTACCCCCTAGAGCCTATAGGGTTGGTACGCCAATTAGAAAAGGGGGGGGGGTGTTAAAGGGGCCTATAATGAATCCTTGATTCAGTTCCTGCATTAACAGTGAGTCAACTGAACCTGGGTCGTTGACAGCTGACTGTAGGTTTTTACTTTCTGTGATACCGGTAGTTAACGCTCCCGTGTGGAAGCCCTCAGAAAACCCTGAAACCAAGAAGTCAGTGAGCTGTGGAGAAGGGTGAGTTGCTAAAAGTTGACACAACTGAATGACATTTACAGATGTGAAATACTGTTTGGAATGCAGTTTATTAGGGCACATTGTCTTGGAATGAGCACGGAAACAGAGTACATTTATGTAACAGTCTACAGGCACTAAACCTGCAGGCCCCTGCATTAAAATTATTACAATTCTGAGATTTGCCAAGGAATACAATAGGCCTGCCAAGCTTATCCTTTATAACCTTCTCAGGCCTTGCTGGCAACCCAGGGTTTTGCTGGCCTGTGACTGAGGTGTCAGTGGGACAGAGATTGAAGAACATAAAGCACAAGCTGGTGTCCTTAGGCCGGCGAAATGCCTGCAAAGCAACTCTGTATCCAGCTTACTCCAGTTAACAACAGTATTAAACTGTGCCAGAGTTGCTGCCGCCTTAGCTGAAAATGACCTATGATAATCATAGAAACATATATGCCATATTTGTGCCCCAAGTCAACCAGCTTGTGCATGTATGTATACAATTCTTCTCTCCTCCTGAGGCAAATTCGTACATACTACGTCTCTATACATCCCAAACGCCAGTACGAACTCGGGGATGGTGAGTTTTTTACTGAGTCTTTGATCTCTGGCTTTAAGGACTACCGCTATGTCCCCATAAGCATAGGTCTGATTTTACACTATATCTTGGGCAGCAATAAGGAGCGATATCAGATTCAAATCCTTACCCTCCAGGATATCTTTATGTATCTGAGGAGGCACCATATGGGCAGGTGTGATCTTCAGTGTATCTATCTGTGATACAGGTGCCACGACATTACCCTCTAAAATCGCTGTAGCTGCTGCTAGGGACATGGTGGGTTAGTTGCCAAATGGCCCAATTCTAATTTATTGATTCTGTCTCTGATCTGGCCCATGGCTCATGGTCTGTAAATCGGACATGTTGCTGTTACCACTAGACCCCTCCCCCGCTTCAGAGTTATCGGTGTTCATTTGCAGCAATCTGAACAAATCCGCTTTCCTGGCAGTAGCTGGGAATGGAATGCTCTTTCTCCTTAGTTCTGCTTGAATGTGTGGTGTGGTCCATGACCTTATAGATGAAGGACTGGCAGATTCTTGTTTTCTAGAAGGTGAACCAGACCTAGCTGGAGTGCTAGGGAGTGAAAGCTCATCACCCCCTTCTGGAGCTTGTGACATGCCAAAATGAGAAGTTTAAAAATTTAGGATATTACCACCATGGTACTGGCTGCTAATTAGTGCCAAGTGGCAAAGATATTAACTAAGTGAGGGTAGATGAGGCCCTATTAATGCCAAGTGGCTCGAGAGGCTCTATCTATGCGTTGGACCGAGGACCAATACCACGAAACGTAAGGGTGGGATGTTGGCCTCTCTGTGACGTATAAAAGAATTTGGCCATGACCAGTGAGGCCCTCTCTATGTAACTTGCGAGGCAAGCTATGCGTTGGACCAAGGGCCAAATACCTCCAAGTATGAGGATGGGAGCTGGCCTTGCGGGACCACTAGTATAAGGTGTAGAAGGTCTGTAGAAAGCTAAATATGGCTCCTGTTTCCCTGATAGCCAGTAATTCGTGTCTCAAATTAACTGAGAGAAAGCAAAATGGGGAGATTTAAATATAAGTCACAGCGGAACGTACCTGTAAGACTAGAATTGTATTCATAAGACCAGTAATTGTAGGTTCGAAAGTTAGTGATGCACCTAAAGTACGTGGAAGGGAGAATTATGTCTGAGAAAATGAGCCTTAACCTCAGCCCCCATATCTCAAATGAGTAATGGCCTACCTGGTTTGTACAAGATCAATATGAGATTTGAATTCTCAGAAAAGCCTATGAGTTGAAGTGTTTGATATTTTGGGAAATCAGTGCACCAATGAAAGCCTACAAATACCATAAGGAGACATACTATAAGACATCTGTATTAACGACAGAGAAGTGGCAACGTGTAATATGACTTATGCTCCTACCCCTATGGTGACTCCAAGACTTGTTATCAGTACAAAATACTGCTTGTAAGCCAATTCCATGCTTCCCCTAGGGACTAGCTTGAAAACTGATGTTAGAATTATCACCCTAGTTCTACCAGTGTAGCCACCGTGATGTTTATACTTATACTTTAACAATATACAAGTATATGTGGCCCCTCGTTATTGCTAGAGAATTGAATATTAGTAAATAATACGTATTTTCTGCATTATTCCTTACCTATAAGATCGTTCTGGGAAATCCACTCCATGAGCTTGACATTTGGGGCAATTTCCAAGTCATTGGGCCACAATGACCTTTTATATCTCCAAATAACTTTTTGAGGAATTTGAGCAAAACCTTTGTTCATTTCCTGTAAAGTTTCCTCCACCGGGCATGAATCTAACATTGATCCCATGGACACAACAATAAAGCCAGATTCACCTGATTGGGAAATAAAATCTTCCAATTCCTACAGAAAACATAAAAATATTTTTTTGGGGTATTTTTTTATAATGTCTTTTTTTTTATTGAATTTAAAATTGCATAAAAAAACCATAAAGAACACTTAAATAAAATAAAAGTAAAAAGAGAGGGAAATTGGTCAGAAAGTCCCACCTGGTAACAATAGTGAAATACAATAGGTCATCAAGATAACAAAACCATAAGTAATGATCACATAGGTTTCAGAAGATAGACTAGGGTGAATGAGTTTACCAGGTGAGTATATAGGAGGGTCATCTCACCAGAAAGGAAGGGGAAAGAAAAGGCCAGTGAAACACTGCTAGACCTCTGCAGCGATAATAGAAGCTGAGTAAGAGGTTTGAGGTATTGCTACAGAATTAAGTCTTTAGGAAAACAATGGTAAAACTGTGTAAAGCCTGTCACCTATGCTTTAATTTCAATCAGTTTATTTAATGGAAACCTTTAATTGTGCTATATTGTCACCTCAGTACAGGTGGTCCTCACTTTGTGTAATACAAATTATTCCCAAGCACACCAAAGATTTTAATACAGAGAGAATTTTATTAAATATGTATTTATTTTTTTAATGGGAAAGTGCAATAGTGCAAAACAGAATTACAGATAATACCATCAAATCTACAAAACTGCATACATATACAATAAACAAGACATAAAGTGCTTAAACCAAAAAAAAAACCATACAATCTAAACAAGATTTACTGTCATAGAGCTTGGAGACCAAAACAACCCCAACATTTTGGGCCTTGACCTTTCTCAAGGGGGATCCTCACTTTGTGACCTACCTGTTTTACGACTGCTTGGACTTACGACCAGCTCTCTAGCGTGGGGATTGAAGGGATTCTCCATGTTAGAGAGCTAATCTGTGTTCGGTGAAGTTTCCCTGAACATAGATATCAGAGATTCCCTGCTCTAGTGAGCTAATCTATGTTCAAGGATAGATTTGCAGGTTTCCCTGCGCTGGTGAGCTGGTATATGTTCGAGGGAATTCCCCTGTACATAGACCTGCTCTTTAGTGCATCTTCACTTACCGACCAAGTCATTTGATGACAGTTCTCACTTACCCGGTAGTTAAGTGAGAACTGTCTGTATAAAGAAATTAGATTTGGGGTATTTTGAGGTTCGGTAAGCCTTTCTTGCAATGGCAATAACTAATGAAGTCTAATTATTAGTGTAAGGGGCAAGGTGTGAATAGGTAATAGTGCGTTTTTAATATTTTGGGTTATTGCCAAATGTTGTTGTTTTTTTTGGAAGTTACACAGCAGTCTCGGTTCTTATAATACTCCACTCTATCATGTGCAATGTTTGTTTCGCCTCTAGGTGGAGAATTCTGCCAGTCGGATGAGAGTGGCCAGCCACATAATAATTTACCTTGCTATTAAATAGCTTTATAATTGGTTAGTCTACACTTGATCTGCTACAGAAAAATTAACGACTCACCTGTGAGACTGGCTCTGCTGGTTTTGCCATCAAGCCACCAATGTAATGAACATGAGGCAGAAGTGGGCGTGGAAATTCAATGGTAAAATCCACATTATAAAACCATAGCTCAGCTTTTAAGTATAGATCTGAAATGACCGGTCTGGATCCAACAGGAAAATGTTCATTAATGACATCTTCAAACATTGCCTGAACTTTTTTCTCGACCACATAAGAACCAATATACATGAAAATATTCTTTATACGTTGAAAGAAGTCCATGCGGTCACTGAGTTGAGACTGATATAAAGGGACGTAGGACAATGGAGTTGGCAATCCAACAAGTGGAGCATTCTCAAAGATTCCAGGTAAAAAAGCAATGTACGGTAATCCTAACTTCTCCGAGATAAGAAATGTGCATGGATCGAATGCCTCTACGAAAGCAATATCAAACTTTTCATCCCTTAGTGATTTCATAATATTCAATTGGTTTAGTGAAGACTTGCACTGATATGATAACTGTTGCAAATATGCTAAGTAACTATTGATTCCACTCCTGGAAACAAAAAAAAATGGGAACATATTACCAAGATATATGAAAGCAGATATGCTACTAAAAGAAAAGAAAAACAATTGTGTAAAAATTTAAAACAAAGAAAAAAGTTAGTCGCGCACTATCCCAAATCCCTATGCACATCCAAATAACTGCAGGTTTTAAGCTATCACTCCAGTGGCCACTCAAGTGTAAGTTCACCTGCCACATCAAGAAAAAAACTCTTAGGTGAGTCTTACACTAACAATTTACCTTTCTGTCTTCAGCTAGAAGATACATTCTCAAATGAGCAGGGCCGGACTGGCCCACCGGGATACCGGGAAATTTCCCGGTGGGCCGCGGCACCTGGGGCCGCCCGCGTTCCTAGCTGGAGCCGCCGGGCCGGGTGGCAGCTTCCCCGGTCCGGCGGCCCTGCTCCTGTCACTGCTGTGGCTGATGGAGGAGGTGCATGTCTCTGTACCATGCTCCCTCGCGGTTCCCACAATTCCCGGCACAGGAACAGCGAGGGAGCATGGTACAGAGACATGCACCTCCTCCATCAGCCACAGCAGTGAGAGGAGTGCCGCCGGACCGGGGAAGCTGCCACCCGGCCCGGCGGCTCCAGCCAGGAACGCGGCCGGCCCCCAGGTGCCGGCCCACCGGGAAATTTCCCGGTATCCCGGTGGGCCGGTCGGCCCCCTGACTCTCTCCAGGCAAAGGGGGAGGGAATAGAGGGAGGAGGGAGAGACACAGGAAAGGAGGGAGAGAGATGGGGAGAGACACAGGGAAAGAGGGGGAGGGAGAGACACAGGAAAATGGGAGAGGAGGAGGGAGAGACACAGGAAAAGGGGGTAAAAAGGAAGAGACACAGGGAAAGGGGGTGAAAGAGGCAGAGGGGGAAGAGAGAGACAAAGAGGGAGAAATGAGAGAGAGACACACAAGGGGAGGGGAAGAAAGAGGCAGAGGGGGAAGAGAGAGACTGGGAAGGAGAGGGGAGACATTGACACAGAGGAGCAGTGAGGGGGAGAAAGAAACATACAGAGTGACTGGAGGAGACAAAAAGGCACACAGAGGAGCTGGAGATAAAGAGACACACATAGGGGCAGTATATATCACTGGTGGATGGGGGGGGCAAAGGGTCCCCCCCCAGGCTTTCCCCTGCAGGCCGATCTCCCTCCCCGTTCCAAAGGCACCATGCAGCCATGCCCCTCTCAGGCTCAGGCTCTGGATCCGCCACTAGTATATGACATGTATATTAATGTGTGTATTAGTTATATATATATATATATATATACCTATTATATTTACACATATTAATGTACATTTATAAATGCATAATACACAGAGAAATTTCATTAATATGTACCATATGTAATGAGCAGATATTGGCCCAGTTTTGTTGCTAGGTGCATACTCCAGCACAATAACATATTTAAAGTGAAGAGCACACCCACAGGACTTCAAAATAAACATTTTTTACAGTTGTGCCCTACATACATTCACCATTTAAGTCCCATTAACAAGCTTTCTTTAATATGTCAAGGTAGTTGATTACATGCAAAGGCACGTCTGCTTAAAATAAATCTGCACTTTTGTTAATATTGAAGCCTATGAGTGCGCTTTTTACGTTGAAGTACTTTTTAATTTTAAGTTACCGTATATACTCGAGTATAAGCCGACCCGAATATAAGCTGAGGCCCCTAATTTTACCCCAAAAAACTGGGAAAACGTATTGACTCGAGTATAAGACTAGGGTGGGAAATGCAGCAGCTACTGGTAAATTTCTAAATAAAATTAGATCCTAAAAAAATTATATTAATTGAATATTTATTTACAGTGTGTGTATATGATGAATGCAGTGTGTGTGTATGAATGCAGTGTGTGTATGAGTGCAGTGTGTGCATAAATGCAGTGTGTGTGTATGAATGCAGGGTGTGTGCTTAAATGCAGTGTGTGTGCATAAATGCAGTGTGTGTATGAGTGCAGTGTGTATATGAGTGCAGTGTGTATATGAGTGCAGTGTGTGTTTGTGTGGCAGAGCCTTGGTGGGGGGGTGGGCATTTTTATTAAAAAAAAAATAATAATAATATTATTATTTTAATTTTTTTGTTATATTATTTTTTTAAATTTTTTATTATTATTATTTATATATTATTAATTAATATTTTAATTTTTTGTTATATTATTTTTTTTATTATTATTTATATATTATTAATTAATATTATTTTAATTTTTTAGTTATATTATTTTTTTTTATTATTATTATTATTTATATTTGTATATTATTAATCTATTTATTTGTTGTCCCCCCTCCCTGCTTGATACATGGCAGGGAGGGGGGCTCTCCTTCCCTGGTGGTCCATTGGCATTGGCAGTTCAGTGGGGGGAGGAGGGGGGCTGGCAGAGCTGTTACTTACCTCTCCTGCAGCTCCTGTCAGCTCTCTCCTCCTCCGCACCGGTCTGTGCAGCTCTTCTGTCAGCTCACATTGTAAGTCTCGCGAGAGCCGCACTATGACCCCGCGGCTCTCGCGAGACTTACACTGGGAGCTGACCGAGGTGCTGCACGGACCGGCGCGGAGGAGGAGAGAGCTGCAGGAGAGGTAAGCGCTCGCTGCCAGCCCCCAGTCTGTATTATGGCAATGTAAATTGCCATAATACAGACTGACTCGAGTATAAGCCGAGTTGGGGTTTTTCAGCACAAAAAATGTGCTGAAAAACTCGGCTTATACTCGAGTATATACGGTATCTGTTCTAACTCTGTATCTGCACACTATGCTGGCGCGACGCATTATGGGGCTGGTAAATATTTTTTTTCCAGGGCTGCTTTTAATTCCCAGTCCGGCCCTGACTGAGAGAGGTATTTTTCTAAATCCCCACACTTATTAACTCTTAACAGGGAATGCATAGTTATGCCTCTGGAGGGGAGAGACAATGTTATTGATGCTTGGAATGATCATGGCTTAAATTTCTGGGATTTGTACTTTGGCTGTTACCAGATATTTACTGGATAAGACTAGTACTATCCAAGAAAGCTAAGAGAGATAAGTGAATGTGATCATCAGAACTGACTGAGCCACTACCTGGTTTTGCAAATCAGGGGAATTTACAGTAAATACAGGCGCTTCAAATTTCTGTTTGTACTTTTTACTATTCATACTTTACTTTTTGATTATATTTTTAAAGCCTTATCTATGTAAGTGGGCCAAGCTCAGCCTAAAAAGTTAAGCCTTTTTGAAACAAAGCAGAAAGGGAAATTTCATTTTATAAAAGTTATTTTAGTTATATTGAATTTATAAAGTGCCAAATAATGATCACTCATTCTGATTTTCCAAACATAGATTAACAATGAATATCATACTTGCCAGTGTAGAATTCTTGCCCATGTCCCTTAAGAAAATCATTAAATTGTTTAAGAAACACCTCATCTAGAGACCCTGTAGTGACTGGATATGGGCTTGACTTCAGCGTGTAACCTACAAATAACAGATTGTAAATAAACAGAATGTAAATTAATTTATTAGGGAATAATACATTTTCTAATTAAACATTGAGTTGTACTGTAAATGTAATTCAAAGGCACACTCTAAGCAACAAAACAACTACATTTTAATGGAGTGGTTTGGGATGTTTCCTTTTCTCTGACAATATAAACCGTTGCTATTTCTGAGAAACAACAATGTTTATACATTTGCCAAAAGAAATACAGCCACTAGAGGCACCTCATTAGGAAGATCAAGGTCTTCACATTTAGGATCATTGGGAACAGATGCTGCACACACTCCACAGGTCACAAACGCTCATCTGTTGTTATTATTATTATTATTATTATTATGATATTTATAGAGCGCTGTCAAATTCCGCAGCGCTTTACAATGGGTAGACGAACAGACATGTAGTTGTAACCAGACAAGTTGGACACAAAGGAACAGAGGGGTTGAGGGCCCTGCTCAATGAGTTTACATGCTAGAGGGAGTGAGGTATAGTTACACAAAAGGTAAGGATAGTATTAGACTAGTGACAGTTAAAAGCATTGTATTGAACCCATAAAATCCATCCTGATGGTCTCAGAAGAGGTAGAATGGCCTGCTACGAGGATATTATCCCAGTGTTGGATTGCCAATCATCCAAAATTGGTGCAAAATCTGTTGAGGATGTGGCATCAGTCCAGATTATGGGTGACTTATCCCACAGAGGTGGAAGAAACACGGACTTCCCATTCTACTGAATTAGAAACCTTTGCCACATATCCTGGTCTGCAGCAGCTTGAATGTCTATGGCTACCTGACTATTGTTGTTGGGGAGACCAGGTAGTAAACGAAGGAGTCTGGTAAAAAAAAAGATCGGCCCATCGGGATTATCCTTATTGCAAAATTAAGGGAACCTGGTAGGGATTTAAGTACTCTATGGTCATATGAACCTTGTTGTAAACAAAGTTCAATGCTAGACTGGATGCAGTTAATTATCTATAGGGAGGCTGGCTTCCATGGTGACAGTCAAGCTGTATGCCCAAGAAATTTATTTTAGTGGCAGAACCTTCCCTTTTCTTAAATGAAACTGGGACACCAAGATTATTGAATAATAGTATGGTCGGTAAAGGTGCGTGGTGGTTCGATATTACCTCTATGGTGAGAAAGTCACACAAAGTTAAGTCACTTTTGAAAAGGTATGATCCCAAGCCTTATGACGAAGCATTTCCCTGTTCAATTTCATTCCACCTATAAAACCAAATCGAGAGGTGTGTCAATCCTGTTTAGTAGGAATGTAGCATGCCAGATTGTTAAAGTAATTGATGACTCTGAGGGCAGATTCCTTATTTGGGTAGGCAAGATTAACAACATAACTTGGCTAACATTTACTTTCCAAATGCAGGCTGTGGCAAAAGTAACCTTGCTACTGGTTCTTGGAGGGGCCTGCTTGTCAGCCTTTTGCCCCAGGACTATGGCCCATGTATTAAACCTTGGTTCAGGACTGTGGAAAGTCTTTGTTCGTGCCTTTTCCATTCTATGGTTCGGTATATGAGGCTTACTGTACAGATTAGAGTAATGCTGTTCGTATACTGAATAAACTGTCGAACAGACTGACCACCCAGAACAGTCGTGTGCTGCTTATTGCCCTTATTGACCTTGCTAACCACAACGTTCTAAGTGGTTAGCTGGGTGGCCGTCATTCGTATGTGTGAGCACGTGGTGGCGGCCATCTTTAGCCACGAACATATACAGTGGTGTTTGGTCGTCGAGTGTATGGAACTATAATCGGACGCTCGACGGCGCGGGCACCGCTGGGACTTCCATCTCTTTGTTCGTTCGACTGGATTCGCTTGAGAAGAGCGGCGTGCTGTGGAAACACACTCCCGAACAAGAGACACAGACTAAGTATACATATGAATTGGTTGCATTCGTATTTCTGTCATATTATGAACTACTGAACTAAATCGACCTCAAGCTCTGATTCTCTGGCACTGTTTTGGGCATGGGACCATATGTGCGGTCGGTCAAACTTTTTTTAGATATGTTGGTCCCCCCAGATCAGGGTTATCAGGAGATATGACTATATTGGGGTTTCAATGTGTTTTGGGGGTATTTTTAATATGTTATAAAAATGTGTGTTTTTGTGTCTGGAGATAATTGAGTTAATACAGTGCTTGACTCAATTATCTCCCAGGTACAGAGAAGGGATTAACCTATTATGTATGGGGGTGTCCTGGATCTGAAAGCCAATGTAATTGTGTATTTGTTTCTACTATGGTTTACTCTTAGGTCCAAGGGGGAGTGCCCCTTGCATGGGGACCTGCATATTTTAGGTTAGTTGTGGTTACAATTAAACAAGTTCCTGCTTACCCTCAACATTGTGTAGGGGAAACAGCTGTATCTACCTTGTTGATTGCTATATTACTATACTCCCCTGGGATTATAATTGCTTGCTCTTTTAAGAGCAGCTACACTCTTTTGGAGGAGAGGTCTACCCACTGGAAGCTGGATCCTGGTCTTGGGTCCAGGGTGGGTGGAGGACAGCAAATATCCAGCCAAGCTGTAATGCTGTAAAGTGGGGACTACAGTGCCTATGGTGTCTGGTGGAGTGCTTGGAAGTACTCAGGTAGCACTAGGAGCTGCGAATGGCAGATGCACACAGTCGAGGTGCCAGGCGGTCTGCCACATGGGCATATTTAATTTTTTAAAGAACATTGTTAAGAAAGTTTTGGGTGAATGCAACGGGAGACTGATTTTGTGAAGTGATACAAACTTTGTGATGGATCATGAATTGGATATAATGAGAGAGACTGTTTCTTCGTCTGAAAGGCGTGACAGTGAAAGTTTGTCACAGGGATGTTCTCAATATCTTTTTTTCTATGGGTATATTTGATGTATGGCGAGTGCCTCATCAGAGTGAAAAAGACTATACTTATCATTCAGTGCAGTATAACATGTACAAACACAACAGGAAAAAATGGTGGATTGGCGCTTCACACCACAGAACAAGCAACAACCCCCAGTGCCCGAAATCACTGAAATGGCACTCTAATACAAAGTGAAAGAAAAGAGTATAGGGGGGTGCAAAGAACATATACAATACTTCGCTGTATACTTAATGTAATGAGTGGAACACCTCCTGATCTTCCTACAATAAAAACAGTAAAAACATATACATAGTGAAATACTGTTATACAAAAGGAAGAATAATCAATTCAAAGGTATTGGGTCACTCACAATAAACAGAGCCACATAAAGCTGGCTCTGACTTCAATGGCAGGTGAATAATAAGCTTATTCCAGCTTTCAAATTCTTAGACAGGATAACTCCTTTTCGGTCCTTCAATAATTTTCAGGATATCCAATATGTTAAAAATATATAAACTTTACTGGATATAAAATAACATAACATACAGAAATAAATTTAAAATACTATGTAGTGAAAGAGTCCACAGCACTAACGCGTTTCGACCTCCAGGTCTTTGTCAAAGTGTGTGGTGCATGGTGATCTTCCTTTCTTTAAATATACCGGGTGTTCAAATTGTCGCCGTTTACCGGCGTCCATCATCCCTTCCAGATCTCCCGCACTTCCGCGTCACGTGATTCTCCGTTCGATCACGTGATTCTTACGTTGTGTGTATTGATGCCACTTCTGGGTTCTCGGTCTTCCTGATCAGCTGATTCCGACATTACAAATACTGATGTCACTTCCGGGTTCTCGGTCTTCCCTAAACAACAATAGCACTAACAATACCGCCATATTTAAAGTGGGAAAAACATCTTTATAAAATCACACTTCTAATACAGAAATAATATAATGATATAATACATTAATACATATATTATCAAGTTTGATATTACTATTTTTAATTACAAAAGAGACATTTACCAAAAAATTATTCCAAACTATACAATGTTTAACAGACATCTATAATATGAGGATCTCTTAAAGTGGAATCCACTTATAACAATACTTAAATAGTTAGTTAAGTTAACTGCAAAATAAAGTTTTAAATATTGCAATATATTAAAAATAGATATAACATATCTGTAAGAGACTAAAAAACAAGAAAAAAGTAAACTGTAATATAAAAACTTTTATAAAAATATTTCATATATAAGATGGGAATCCAAATTAAAAGATTTTTTTAAAAATATATATATAAAAAGAG
The DNA here is from genome assembly GCA_933207985.1 of Pelobates cultripes. Classification (NCBI taxonomy): domain Eukaryota; kingdom Metazoa; phylum Chordata; class Amphibia; order Anura; family Pelobatidae; genus Pelobates; species Pelobates cultripes. The sequence continues at coordinate 269,090,992 of OW240916.1, read as the reverse complement.
GATATAATAAAAATAATAATAAAAGGAGGTTAAATAAGTGCTGACATCTCAAAGTCGACATTGAGTCCGCCAGGAGACAAAGTGTCCAAATTAAATATCCACTTCATCTCACAGCGGCTCAACGCCGATTCCAGACATCACATATGGATAGGTTTTTGGTGTATGAGGCAACTTTGCATACTGTATTAAGATCTGAAATATTGGACATCAATTGGTCTGACCATGCCCCAATAATGTTACGTTTCTGAGTCTCTCTCAGTGACTCCAGACAAACCGTGGATATTAATTGATAACTTGGTTTTGGAACGTGAAAATAAATTACTAGATGCAACTACCCTCACTAATTACTTTAAAGAGAATTTGGATACAGACCTTGCTCTTGAAACAGTTTGGAATGCTCACAAATCTGTTTTGAGAGGTCACTTTATTCAACAAGCATCCTACTTGAAAAAAACTAAATAAAAAAAAATGTGAAATCTTTTGAAAAGGATTTATACAACTTAAATCAGGCAAATAAACTTAACCTATCCACCTCATTATTGCCTATGATAAATTAGATCAAGCAACAAACTGACACTATACATTTGGCTCGTACAAGCTTGATGTTGAAATGTCTAAGACACATTTTTTACTCCAAAGGAAATAAAGCCTCAGCGATGCTTGCCTTTAAATTCAGACATAAAATGGCTCAATCTAGGAGTGAACATCTTGTAATTGGTAGCGGTGAAAAAATAGTACATCCAACCAAAATTAGCAATTTATTTGCATGTCTATGGCTACCTGGTCCCTTTACAATCTTAATTCAGACCTAAATCAGTCAACCTAATTTGGACACAATTAGATGTTTTTGAAATAAGATTCAGCTACCAAAAAATTCCCAAGATAAATTGGAGACTATAAATTTAGCTATAACCCAGTGTTGGAAAAATGTGAAATACTCCTACTGGTAAGGCACTGGGACCGGATGTTTTTACCATGCATTACTATAGGACTTTTTCAACTATTTTGTCCCCACACTATTTAATTTGCATTGGAATAAAGGTGGGATGCCCGATAAAGCACTGTGCGCCCAGATTGTGACTCGTCCCAAGACGGGTAAGGATCCAAATAAATGTGCTAATTTTCATCCTATTTCATTGCTCAACCACAATACCAAATTACACGCCAAAGTTGTAGCTACTAGCCTGGCCAAAATAATCCCTAAAAATGATCAGGTTGGATTTTTGTTAGAAAGACAAGCCACGGATGGCACTAGGAGGTTTATCAATATTATTGATCAAAAAAGAACAGATTGTGCGCCTTCTCTGCTTCTTTCATTGGATGCGAGAAGGTGTTTGATAGAATACACTGGGGATACTTGAAAGTGGTTTTATTTAAATTTGGTTTTACGACTTCACTAGTAAATGCAATATTTGCTCTGTATCATCATCCTACAGCTAGAGTGTCGGCCACGGGTTTTCCACTTAGTAATGGTATGAGAGAGGATTGTCCCCTGTCCCCTTTATTGTTTATTCTGGCAATGGAACCCCTGGCCGAACTAATTAGGAATGACCCGAAGATAGAGGGTGTTGTGATTGGTGGTGTCACTCATACGATTGGGCTCTTATGCAGACGATACCATTTTGTCTTTAAGGAACCCAGTTGCGTCTCTTGATTCCTTGATGTACATATTAAAACAATTTGGGGATGTTTCCTATTACAAACTAAAGGAAACTAAGACGCGGGCTTTGTCCTTTTATGTTCCACCACTTGTCATGGATGGTCTGAGGAATGCCTTTAATTTTGAGTGGAGGGACTCACATGTTGCTTACTTGGGCATTAGCTTAACCAAAAACCTGTCGATCATGCATGCGTGTAACTTGGCAAAAGTATGGCTAGAACTACTGAAGGAAATGGACAGGTGGAGGGAGGTGGAGATATCATGTCTGGGTAAAATACATTCATTAACGATGAATATTCTCCCGAAAATACTATACTTTTTAAGGGCCATCCCACTTCTATTTTTTAAGAAACTTAATTCGGATATAATTAAATATATTTGGTCAGGCAAATCTGGTAGAATCAAATTGTCTATACTGCAACATCTCAGAGCAAATGGTGGTTTGGTTGTACCTGATCTTTTATTTTGCCACGAATGCCGCAAATGCCTTTAAATTTAATCTGACTGCCAATCTACCTCAGTGCTTATTAATTGAAAAAGAAAAGTTACTTCTGTATTCGATAAAAGAACTGTTATGGTTACTTCATAATTTGCACCCTAAAATTAGGAAAATACTTCCTACAACCAGGACAACATTAAAGACATGGGATATAATGTTTAGGCAGATAAAGGGAACAGTTTTGTGGTCCAGTGCCATACAAGTGGCCATTTTAAAATATGATACTCCCAGGGTTGATGTTGATTTCTGGGGGTCCCTCTCTCTACATAATCTGGACTGTTTTTTCTCAAATAATTCATTGTTACCATTTGACAAATTTAGATTGAAACAGGATTTAGATGATTCACATGCCACTAAATACGAGATTGTAGTTACCAGATTAAGTGAGATTTTTGAAGTCCCAGTACTTGGCCAAAAATATACTAATTTAGAGAAGTCCCAAATAGAAAAAAAAATTAAATTGATCACCAAGGAAGGAAATGTACTATATCATTATGTTATTCCTACTTTAATGCCCAAACTAAATTGGATTACAGTCGCATGGGAAAGGGATCTCCAGAGAGAAATGTCTCTGGATGACTGGTTGGCAGGGATGGAGGAATGGAAAGTATAAAGGAGAAAAAGATAGCAGGTATGGAGGAATGGAAGGTATAAAGGGAGAAAGATGGCAGCCATGGAGGAATGGAAGTTATAAAGGGGAAAAATAATATATATATAAATTCCATATGTCTGTACTGCAGTAGAAAAAGGGCCCGGTGCTTGTCCGCAAAAATATACAATTGTTAAAAATGATAGCACTCCAAGGACTTTTAGAGGGTGAAAAAATAAAACTTAACTTTTACTCACGTTTCAATGAACTTTCATCATTGTATGGACGCTTTTCTCATGTCCTAATGAAAATTCATGTCTTGAACTGAATCATTGATCGGTTATATTGGCAAGCAACCTGAATAAAAGTTATGTTTTATTTTTTCACCCTTTAGAAGTCCTTGGAGTGCTATAATTTTCAACTATTGTATATTTTTGTGGACAAGCACCTTAACATTTTCTACTGGAGTGCAGGCATATGGAATTCTTTGTATTATTGGTTTGCATCGCAACAAACCAGCTTATTGCACCCGTGTTCATTTGAAAGTAAATAGGATAACTAAGACATTTTTTGCACATCATGCAGCGTTTGGATGCTGATATAATTCATGTGGTTGATTGCCTTTAAGGTGCAATATATGACGCAGTGAAGTATTTATCTTTTATATTTAACAACTTCACACGTTTTTTAACCACAGTTACACATCTTCAAATGGAAAACTTTTATGCATTGGCTGGAGGGTCTAGCAGAACAAGCTGAGATACTACAGTGCACGGACGAAGAAGCTGAAAGAATTAGGTGGGACACCACAACTCCTGAATTACCCAAAACTACAAACTACAACAATCAAAGAGATATACTTTGAATTGTCACGCCTTAAGAAAACCGAAATAGATTTAGATCTGCATGGACTATTTTTGTCTGACTATAATTGCAGACTACAGACCCCTAGGGGCTTCAGAGTTATAAATATTCCAACAATTGGACCAAAGAACCAAACCCAAGGTCTGAAAGAAGTGGGTGGGGGTACTGAACAAATGCTCATTAGATCTGCTAATAATCAGAGGATGTCCGAGAGGATCTAATAAAAATCAGACAAGGCATAACAGAACTTGAAGCTAAGGAAGTGCTCCTCCTGACCTCTACTGAAGCAGCTACAACTATTCTGAAGCTTGAACAAAACATCACAGAATACAAAACTAACCTAATTAGATTCAAACAAGAAAAACAGGATAAAGTCAAGAGTGACTATAGCGAACATAGAGTTAACAGGTGGCTCAGTGGGCACACGGAAACACCCAGATTCGCCAGACGGAGACGTCCTATCAGGAAACCATCGATAAGACCTTTGCGGAATCTACATCAGACTCAGACACTTATAATCCCATTACCAATACACGTCCTACCAACCAGGTAAATTTTCTAGAGACGGAATACACACATCCAGCAACAAGACTTCAAACCAGAAAAGAACAAGAAAAAAAGAGATATACCACCAGACGGGGACATAAAGGCAGGACCTTCAGGGTTAAAAGGCAAACCCCTACGACCGAGATGATTCCTATATTCAACCTCTCCTCACGGAAACCCATGCAGCCAGAAAACGAACTGCTGATGAAAGGTCTCACCTTTGTTCTAGCAGTATATCCTGATCCTCTACAACAGGAGGTAGAAATCTAAAAATTAGGACGTACACTCCATTTAAAATACTTTTTTAAGAACTCAAATCCTACATCAACCAATGTCCAAAGCTTCAGACTAAAGAGTACATTTGACCCATTGCCAAACCAACCATCCATTAAAGCATTCCTGAGATCGATTATACATGAAACAAGTGGAAGCCTGAAAGATGAGGTGAAATATGGTAGTAACATCTTTGTAACCGAGAGGAAGATTATTACTTCTTTGGCTAAAGATCCACAACTAATTATCAGACCTGCAAACAAAGAGGGAGGCATTGTCTTACTCATCTATAAATACTATAAACAAGAACTGATGCCTCAGTTACAAGATACGGATACCTATGTACAACTACCCTCAGACCCAACAACAAGCATCATGCTTAAGATACATTTCATCCTACAGAGAGGATTGGAGGCAAACTACATTTCACAGGATCTCTATACATAACTCATCTAAAAACACCCAACGACACTGGTGATTTACACCCTTCCAAAAATCCATAAGGATCCAGTATGACCCCCCAGAAGGCCCATTGTATCGGCCATAGATGGTCTACTTGAACCCATAGCCAGATGGCTGGATTTCCTGTTTAAGGCAACCATATGACAGCTTCCCAAGGGTGTCAAGGACACACCAAGTCTACTTACTCTACTTAAGGACATCATATTACCTGATACTTCAACGCTCTTACTCACATGCAATTTAAAGAGTTTATACACAATAATTCCACATGGGACAGGTATTGAAGCAATGCATACAGTAGTCAGCAACTCATGTATATACGGGTCCTCAAATTAAGTATATATTGGAACTATTGGAAGTGGTGCTCACAAACAATTACTTTTGCTTCGAGACTACATGGTACAGACAGGTGGCAGGAACATCTATGGGCGCGGAGATGGCCCCCATGTATGCCAACGGATACATGTACGTGTTTGTACAGGAATATCTACTGCGGCCATTCAAAGAAAATATGTTCTCTGTCGATATCGATTATATTCTGATGGTATGGAAAGGTACAGCAGAATCTACAACCAACAACTTACCGCTAAGGAACCATCGATCCAGTATTCGAATAGCCTGCCAAGACCAGCATTCCGATCTACCAGTGGCAAAGCATTTCCTAAGTGCAAAACACCCTATGCCATCGATGAAATTCATTGTCATTGATCATATACCAGCACCACTCCATGGTGGCGATAGAAATAAACAGTGTCCCTCAGTGTCTGTGTCCCCATGTCTCCCAGTTTCTCAGTGTCCCCAAGTGTCACAATGTCCCCTAGTGACATGAGGACACTGGAGAACATGGGGACACAGACACTAGGGGACACTGGGCGACATTGGAAAACAGAGACAGGGAGACACTGTGAGCAATCCATCTATACAGCAGAATCAAACTGTAAGTAGTTTGGTGATTTTACAGAAATTTTCTCTTATGTCACTCATCATGTGATTTCACGCACACATAATTAGTTATGCAAATTAGTAAGGCCTCTATTTTTTTTCTAAGAAAGGTGGCAACCCTAACTACTTTTCACATATTCTTGCTTAAGTATGGAAACTTAAGATGGATATATGGAAACAAAACTTGTGTGGACTAGCTGAAATGAAATTAGTTAAGGTAATGCTGACTCTGGTGTCTCTAACACTGTGGCATGTTCCCTTTCTTCTATCCTCAATATATCCATCCTTTCTCAGACTGTATACCGGGAGCTTCTGCCTGCTAGTAAGAAGGTAAGGAGACAAGTGGACATGTGAGTGCTAGGGGACAGTCCTTAGAAAGCGTGGAGTAGGCGCATCATTAGACGCATTTATACAGAACGCTTAAGAGCTATGACTGTTTTAGTGTTTTTGGTCGATAAGATTCTGTACTTAGGCCCCTCATAATTGTCAGCACCAGGCCCAATTGGCTCTTAATCTGGCCCTGCTGTCAGTATGTATGTCTGTATGTCAGCATGTAAGTCTATATGTCAGCATTTATGTCAGCATGTCTGTATGCATGTCTTTCTATATGTCTGTCTGTATGTCAGTATGTATGTCAGCATGTCACCATTTCTGTATGTATGCCTGTATGTATGTCAGTATGCATGTATATCTGTCAGCTTGTCTGTCAGCATGTATGTATGTATGTTAGTATGTGTCTGTGTGTCACTATGTATGCAGGGCTGGACTGGCCCACCGGGATACTGGGAAATTCCCTGGTGTATGTCTGTATGTCAGCTTTTAAGTCTATATGTCAGCATTTATGTCAGCATGTCTGTCTATATGTCTGTCTGTATGTCAGCATGTATGTCAGTATGTATGTCAGCATGTCACCATTTCTGTATGTATGTCAGTATGCATGTATGTCAGTATGTCTGTATGTATTGTGAGCAAAAAAGGGGAATAGTGGTTGATGGAAGATACATCAGGCCTGATTTGCTAAATAGCAACCAGATAATTTTCAGTTAAATTCCCCAGGGAGAGATGTTAAAGTTTGCAATATACATTGCTGATGCTCTGCAAAATACGGTATGGGTCCCTGGGGCGGAGCATTTGGAGAGCAGGGTGAGCCAATGCTCCAACAGCACTAGTTGCTGTGTAACAGACCAGAATTTAGATTTAACTTAAGCGTTAACTAATTGGCACTCACCTGTAGCTGGTCAATTAGCAGACAGGCCTTTAAAAGAAGAGATCAGCCTGCTGCAGAGTGAGGGAGAAAAAACAGCTAGGAGAGCTGAAGGAGAGAGAACAACAATAATGTTTATTGCAAAGCTATTTTTTTTTTTTTAAATTGGTAAGTGGGAAAGCCACCCAATTACAGATAGGGATTTCTGTCTAGTAAGAGCTCAAGTAAGAGCAAGGAATTTTGTTTTGTTTATTATTATTTAAAGCAGCTGTTTTTCCTATCAAATAAAAAAGGAAAACCGAACTGAATGTGTCTTGGACTTTGTATACCCTAGAAGGCTGTGGTTTATTAGTAAGATCTGTGACAAAATGGTTTGTTACAGTAAGTATGTTCGTATGTGTCTGTGTGTCACTATGTATGCAGGGCCGGACTGGCCCACCGGGATACTGGGAAATTTCCCAATGGCCCGTCGGCACCTGGGACAGGGCAGGGGGAGCTGTGATGGTGGCTGAAGGGGGAGCTGTGCTGACGGCCGCAGGGGGAGCTGTCTGTGCTGTTCTCCTCTGCTCCCCCGCCCTCTACTTAATGAGACCGGGTGGACTATGACGTCATGTTCCGGCCCCGGTCTCATTAAGCTGCACGCTGGGGAGCAGGGACAACTCCCCCTGCGGCCGCAAGCACAGCTCTCTCTGCGGCTGCCAGCACACCCAGCTATCTGCCATGCACGACCCCCTGGCCGGGCCCCCACAGGTAGCAATAATGTGTGTCTGTGTCATGGTGTGTGTGTGTGCCTGTCATGGTGTGTGTGTGTCATGCTGTGTCTGTCATGGTGTGTGTGTGTGTGTGTGTGTCTGTGTCATGGTGTGTGTCTGTCATGATCACTAACCAGTGAACAAAAACTGTACAAAACGACTCCATGTATATATTGTTGGGTAATCTAAGGTTTTATATGTATGGCATATAGATTGAATAATATCTGATGATATTCACACACACAGAGCCTTCAGGGACCCTGTAGTTCTTTGTTTTAAGCGGTGATAATGAACACTTATGACCAGCAGATGGCCAATAAACAGACTTTGCTTAAAATATATATAAATTTAATAATACACACTATAAAATGCAAAGCAACAAAACAATACAATTATAATCAATTTGCTATATTATATATGAGTTTATGTCAACAAGTCAATTAGTTTACTTGATAAGCCTAAGAGTCAACATTACACTTTGTCTCATCTATAATCTTATCAGCAAAGGACAATAAAAGCTATTACAAACTTCACAGCAATACCAGTATACAGAATTAATCATATGACACCCCTTGCATTAATGATACAATTGTCATTATATTAAATAGTTAAATATCAACCAACCCTGCTAATTACAGTACGTAATGTCCAGGCCAGTCTATCAGCATCCAGTGTCATACATACCGGGGTAGCAGGGGTAGTACTCGGTGTATTACTGTGTACTCGGTGAATTACTGTATGTTGTATTGAATTCGTATGCTAGCTGCCGAAAGCGGCTAGCATTCATGTGTTTCGTTTCACGAACTGCACCATTGCGGGCTGTTCGTGAACCGAATGAGCTATCCCCTAATAGCCCACACAGAGAGGGACGCGTGGCGCTCGTTAACCGATTGCAACAATGTTGCAATCGGTAATTAGAGGCTTTCCTAGGTGGCCGTCGTTCGGCTACCGACCACTTGGCGGTCGGCCATCTTGGATCCTTTGTCTCCCCATCGGTGTTTGGTCGTCCAGCGCGTGGAACTGAAAACGGCTACTCGACGGCACGAACACCGCTGGGCTTCCAGGCCGTTCGGGAGCTCCGGTCTTTCGCCATTAGGGTTCCCCCATCGGTGTTCTGTATTTTGGGGCAAACTCTATAGCAAAGTGTATTTTGTGTAGCCTTCAGTTGTTGGGATTTGAGCGGATCTGAGCGGTATTCTCACGAACTGTGCACTCAGACCCCAGCTATCTACCGAATGTACATTTGTTTAAATCTGCCAAGTATTATAAAAGTTATAGATTTTAATGTAAATTGTCGGTTCGGCTGCACGGAGGGATAATCCACTTAACGGTATATTCCAGTGGGAGTATCCCTCTCGTGCAGCAGTGCCTGATGGGAGAAAAGGTCTGAATGTTAAGTTCCCCATTTAGTCCCCTACTGTATTACCCCTTGCATGGGGACTTGTATAAATACTGGATGCTGTGAATATAAACCTCAGTTGACTCCCAGAACTGTGTTTAGTCCGGTTACTGGGGGATTTGGGACATTGCCTTACTTTTCAGCGCTTGACTGGGGATTACCTTCTTTACCAGCGGAGTTCGTGGGATTTAATATTGCCGCTCCGCTACATGCATTTACTATGAAAGAGGTGAATTACGGTTGGATAGACATATAGCGCAAATGCCAGGTTTTGTTTACATTTTGTTTTGTTCACAACGTGTACATTTGGCTCCGTCCTTAAGGGGTTAAAATAGACAATAAAACAAACACTCAAATCAAACAATGTCAACTTGATATTTCTATTAGGTTTTTGCATCAGGTTTCTGAAACCTTGGCATGCCTGCGCATTATGTGATAATGGCCATGCCCCTCCCCTTTCATGACACTGCCATTAAAATTATATCCCACCCATCCAGGACAAAAATCTATGGATACCTATGGCTGCTGGTGACACTTGTTTAGCATTAAAACATTAAAAAATGTAATTGAAGGAATATTGACCCCTTAAGGACACATGACATGTCATGATTCCCTTTTATTCCAGAAATTTGGTCCTTAAGGGGTTAAACAATTAATCTGTCAGTATTTCAGAACTGCTTGCAAAACATAACTGAAAGGAAGTCACAAGCTATGACAGTTTCTATGTATCAGGAAATGCCTAACAACAATGTATATGTAATATTTTGTAAGATTAGATTATTGAATGTAACAGCAGAAACTGCTTCCTCTTTTATGTATCTTGTGTAACCTTTTTGTAACCTTTTTGTAACCTTTTGTAACCAATATTCGTGACAAATATTGTATAAATACAGAGCATTTTGAATACATTGTCAGAAGATTATGGAAAGCAAAGAGTGTGTGTCTGGTTAATACGCTTCCATAAAAATCTTCCCTGAATATTCAGCTGACAATCGAGGGTTGGAGAATAGTGACCAGAGGGACCGAGTCACCAGAGTAGCAGATTTACCTTTCAGTAATGTTGAATGGAAGGAAGCCAGGGAACTCCAGACACTATAACCACTTTAATAAGAAGAAACTTTTACAGTGCCTACAGTGTCCCTTTAAGTCCCTGCTTTGAGAATGTGTGCACCTTCAACACAGGTTACATGCCTGGTAGCTGTTTATCTCCGATCTGAAGGAACATCCTCACTTCATGGCCATTTCTGTGCAGGATGCGAGAAATCTCATCCATCAGGAGGTAATGACTTCCACCTAGTAAAGATAAAATGAATAGGATAGTTCAGGAAATGACTTTAAATAAAACAAGTCCACATAAAACGCATGCTGGTCAATAATACAGTTATTGACATTGTTTTGCTCTGTATTATTATACATTTCAGTGTATCTTATACTTAAAGGACCACTATAGTCACCCAGACCGCGTGTGTGTGTGTGTGTGTGTGTGTGTGTGTGTGTGTGTGTGTGTGTGTGTGTGTGTGTATATATATATATATATATATATATATATATATAAATCCAAGGGTATGGCTGCACTCACGGTTTAAAAGTCCAAAGTTTAATGAAAAAACGATTTAAAACATCAAGTGATCAACGTTTCAGTCACACAAGACTTTCATCAGGATCATCCTGATGAAAGTCTTGTGTGACTGAAACGTTGATCACTTGATGTTTTAAATCGTTTTTTCATTAAACTTTGGACTTTTAAACCGTGAGTGCAGCCATACCCTTGGATTTTTTGTATATTGAAGCTGATTTTGGTTGGCACCCGGCCATTAAGGGACATTTGAGCGTGAGTGCAGGAGCTATTTGTATTTATATTATATATATATATATATATATATATAATTATAAATGTGTGTGAAGATCCCTTGGTTTGGAAGAGAATCATAAGAGCGAGGTCTTCCTGTTAAACTGGATTTATAATTTCTATATATCAATCAACCCACTTGGAGTTCTTCCTGTAAAACTGGATGTATCATTTGTGGATCAATTAACTCACTGGGATTTCCCTACTGATTCCTAGTGAGCTAAAACCTGAACTACAAAATCTAAGCAAAAAGTGCAGACTAAAAATTTTTCAGCTCTGTTAGTCACAGTTTGCACTTTTTTTGAGTGTGAACTTTGTGGTTCAGTTCACAGTAAACAACATAAAAAGTGCTACGATATCTTGACTTCTGTGTACGTTTAACCCTCTTATTGACTTGGCATTTGCACATATTACTCCCAGTCCCCTCTTGTGGCACTGAAAGGGTTAAGTATGGACATGCCATGCGGATCCAGAGCTGACCATCAGGATGTAGTTCAGATATTATAAACAGGGGCAGAATGAACAGTGAATACAGGAGAATAACGGGAGCATTTTAAAAATGTAACTCTTTGATCAATGTATGTCTCTTGTGTATTTTACCTGGCAAATATCCATAGAAAACCATTTGTAATCCATTTAACCCCTTAAGGACCAAACTTCTGGAATAAAAGGGAATCATGACATGTCACACATGTCATGTGTCCTTAAGGGGTTAAAGGGACATTTTTAAAATTAAACCGGCCCAGTATTTTGTCAAGCAGTGCATTAAAAGAAACAACTTTGAAACCACTTTTGCATGTCCCCCTGTAGTCTCTTGTGCCATTATAAAGGACCTGGCTGAGCTATGCCAGCCAAGCCCTGACTTCCTATACACTCACACAGTACAAGCAGTGAGCATTATCGGAACACAGGGGATTCTCCATACACTTACATTTATGGATGAATGATCATTCCTTTTACAGAAAGGAAGCCGTCATCACATTCCAATATTCCTTTAATTCATAATCTCATGTGAATGGTGAAACCATGGGAATTATAGATTGTATTGTGCATTCCCTAGCCTGTTAATCTCTCTTCCTCATGAAAAAAAAAAAAAAAAAAATCTGCTTTTTCACAAAAATCAATTATCCTGTACAGGTCTTTCCAGTGATATATGAACATGTTTTTTAAATATAATTGTTTTACTAGCTACGTGGAGAGGACAGTGAGGACTTGTTCACTAAACTACAAATTGTAACAAAATTAAATCAGAATGGCAAAATCCAGGATAATACTTCAAATCTGTGATTATAGCTACATTGTAGATCTTGTTTTCAAATCTGATATTATTTATGGTTAGATTTTACCATTCAAATTTTAATTTGGTACAATTCAGAGTTTATTGAATAAACTCCATTTGATTTTAAAAGCGACACCATCATCACTGGGTGGATGTTACTTTTCTTCTCACATCGCTAGATTTCCTGGGGTTATATGTCCCCTCCATCTCCCCCGCTTCATACACTGGTGCTGGAAGCAGCTATCATGGGATGTGCAGTGTGTACTGGAAACATTTCCTTTTACCAAGGGAACATCTCAGGTTTCAAATTTAGTGAAAAACTAAGAATAGGAAAAGAAAATTAATTAGTGAGTTAATTAAAACAAAGACATAAAACCAGACTTACCCATAAAGCACATAGTGAGAATCTTGGCTCCATGTAGCAGGAGAAACTGTTGTATGAAAAAGGCAAAAATGATGGACTTTCTGCATGCAGCCATTCTGGTACAATGTGTGTTGCAATCGATGAAGTCACTCACAGTCAGGGTTGCCAAGTCTTCCACAAAATTCTAGCCCAATTGCTACCAAAAAGTAGTCAAAATAGCCAAATTGTTTTGAAGAAAGCAGACTAAAAATAGCCCAATTGCACCCAAAATATAGCTCAATGATAGTCATCACAACACAATAAGATAACCTTTTCACTGACTATATGGGCCAGGAGGTCTGAACCTGTGAGGTGTGCCTTCCCTAGGGAGGTGCTAGTAGGGAGGTGTGACATTGATCATTAACATTTTTGTGATTGCTTTTTTTTTAGAACTTAGTTTAGATACAATCGAGTAGCAATATACAGATTCAGAAAAATGTGGGCATGCGGATAATCAAGAATCGTATAGTCAAAGTGTTCGGTAAAATGAAGTCTGCTGTTATTCTGTGTTGTTGTGTTTAGTAAAATGAAGACTAACTTTCCGTTTAGTTTAATCTTGTACTAAACCCCTGTGCCGGTGTTCTATCATTGTGCTATATCCTGTCAAATTTCTATACCCCGTCACTTCCAGTGAGGGGAATCAGCTGGATCCTGTGCTGCACATGCGTGCTAGCACTCCTGCTACTCCTCCACAGCAAGGTCCTGGAATGTAAGTAAAACAATTTTTACACTTTCATTATAGTTAGTGCATTCACTAAGCTTAGGCACACGGGACATTTAGGGTTAAGTGAGGGTACAAATTAGGGTTAGGTAAGTGCTTCTAACCTCTCTCACACTCTATTCTTACCCTAACCCTTGGGGTAAGGGTTAAAATAAAGTGTGAGAAATCACTATTTATTGATATTCCTCTAATGTGAAATATCTCTAAATATGAACAAGTCCCTAATCCTAACCCTAATTTGAACCCTAATATTAACCCTAAATGTCCCATGTCCTAAGCTTAGTGAATGCACTAACTATAATGAAAGTGTAAAACTAGTTTTACTTACATAGTTACATAGTTACATAGTTACATAGCTGAAAAGAGACTTGCGTCCATCAAGTTCAGCCTTCCTCACATTTGTTTTTTGCTGTTGATCCAAAAGAAGGCAAAACCCAGTTTGAAGCACAATTTTGCAACAAGCTAGGAAAAAAATTCCTTCTTGACCCCAGAATGGCAGTCAGATTTATCCTTGGATCAAGCAGTTATTACCCTACATTGAAAGATTATATCCTTGAATATTCTGTTTTTGCAAGTATGCATCTAGTAGCCGTTTGAACATCTGTATGGACTCTGATAAAACCACTTCTTCAGGCAGAGAATTCCACATCCTGATTGTTCTTACAGTAAAAAAACCTTTCCTTTGCCTTAGACGAAATCTTCTTTCTTCCAGTCTAAACGCATGGCCTCGTGTCCTATGTAAAGTCTGGTTTGTGAATAGATTTCCACACAATGGTTTGTATTGGCCCCGAATATATTTGTATAATGTTATCATATCCCCTCTCAGGCGACGTTTTTCTAAACTAAATAGGTTTAAATTTGTTAACCTTTCTTCATAGCTGATATGTTCCATTCCTTTTATTAATTTTGTAGCCCGCCTCTGCACTTTTTCTAGTGCCATAATATCCTTCTTTTGAACAGGTGCCCAAAATTGCACAGCATATTCAATATGAGGTCTTACCAGTGATTTATAAAGAGGCAAAATTATATTCTTGTCCCGAGAATGAATGCCCTTTTTCATGCATGACAATACCTTACTGGCCTTGGCCACTGCTGATTGACATTGCACATTGTTGCATAGTTTGTTGTCTATAACAATTCCCAAGTCCTTTTCATGTGTTGTTATCCCTAATTCGCCTCCATTAAGGGTATACGTTGCTTGTGTATTCTTTACGCCGAAGTGCATAACTTTGCATTTTTCAACATTAAATTTCATTTGCCATTTGAGTGCCCAGTCCCCCAGTCTATCTAAATCCCTCTGCAGCAAAGTAATATCTTGCTCACATTGTATTGTTTTACAAAGTTTGGTGTCATCTGCAAACACTGAAACATGACTTTCAATGCGGTCTTCAAGATCATTTATAAACATGTTAAATAGAAGGGGTCCCAGAACAGACCCCTGAGGGACACCACTTGCCACCTCTGTCCAGCTTGAAAATTTACCATTAATGATAACTCTTTGTACTCTGTTTTTAAGCCAATGTTCTACCCAAGAACAAGCATTTTCATCTAGACCGATTTCCTTGAGTTTGAACACTAATCTATTGTGTGGAACTGTATCAAATGCCTTGGCAAAATCCAAAAAGATCACATCCACGGCAACACAAGGGGGGTAGGTACCTTCCAGGACCTTGCTGTGGAGGAGTAGCAGGAGTGCTAGCACGCATGTGCAGCACAGGATCCAGCTGATTCCCCTCACCGGAAGTGACGGGGGTATAGAAATTTGACGGGGTATAGCACAATGATAGAACACCTGTTATGATTTACAACACTTGCTTAAAACAATCGCAAGAACAGTAGGAGAGCAGTTACACGATAACTCCGCACTCGGCGACCATTAGCAGAGTAGTACAGCTCATTGAGAAGCATAGGGAAGCCACAATTCACTATGCATGTTCAGGGCTCTAGAACAGAGGCTTCTCAAAGAGAAGCCTCCAATTGGTTTATACGATGGCACAGACACAGATAGGCAGATTTTGCATGCTGTTTTTTCATATACCCCCAAAGAAAACATGCCGACAAAAATACATCCATGTTTTCTTTGGGGGTATGCAGGTGTCCGCACAACGGTAAGCATAACATTTCCGCATGGGTTTCAGTGCACATTTGTTTTTGTTTAGTAAGTGGGGTGATAGTGAAGGTGCGTGCAGTCAGCTGTGTCATCTTAGGGGTGGGAACCCTTCACCACGGTCACCTAAGCTGTATTGTGCGGGTACTTAGCTAGTATAAAATAAAATTGTAACTGATGATCCTCAAAGAAATTAAAGCCATGAGTGCGTTAAACAGGAGGTAGGAGTGGGTTAGCCGGGGCTCGGGGTGTCCTGTGGGTGGGACGTTAAGAGAGGGTTACATGAGCCCCTTGCTAGGCTGAGCTGTAGTGCTGCAGTAGTAGTATGCAGGGCCGGTGCAAGGATTTTTGCCGCCCTAGGCAAAAACAATTTTGCCGCCCCCCCCATATGTCCTGCCCACCATGTGACATCACAATGCCCCACCCATATGCTCTGCCATATGGGCCAACGCCAGTCTTCACAAAGTGTCTTTTATCTGAACAGACAGTGTGTTTACATTAAAGAGCCTACAGGCACAGGCTATAGACACCAGAACCACTACATTATGCTGTAGTGCTTCTGGTGACTATAGTATCCATTTAATGTGAGGTAAATTAGAGATTAGTGCCACTAATAATATATTGGATTGCCTATTTACCACCAGATGAGGACAAGAGGCTGATGATGGGCTCTGTCTGGCTCCACAGGTCTGGTGTAGAAGAGGCTCTCTGGAGACTGTTTTTAACAGTGCTCACAACAATTAACGAACAGGAAGCAGCTCCATTTTTAGGGCCCCTTACACAGCTCAAGGTCTGGGCCCCCAGGGCTTGACCATGAGTATGCCTACAATGCCCACCCATAAATACCTACATGGCCCACCCATGAGTTCTCTCACAGGAAGTGTAGTGTATGTGTGTAAGGGATGTTTTATGTGTTATTGTAGAGGATGCAATGTGTGTGTGTTCTTATAGAATGTAGTGTATAGGGATACCAATTTCTGTAAGGGATGTAGTGTGTTTATAGGGGATGCAGTGTGTGTTTGCGTGTAAGGAATGCATTGTATGTTTCTGGGTGTGTGTGTGTGTAAGGGGTGCAAGGTGTGTTTCTGTGTATTTAATTGAATGCAGTGTGTGTCTGCAAGGGGTGCATTGATTGTGTAAGAGATGAGTGTTTGTGTGAACGTAAGGGATGCATTGTGTGTTTCGGGTGTGTCTGTGTGTGAGTAGTAATGCATTGCATGTTTCTGTGTGTGTGTGGAGGGGGGGATGCATTGTGTATGTGTGTAGTTTAAAAGAGGGGGTTTGTGGGGTAGGATAGGGACTGAGAGGGGAGCAGCTCTTTATTTTTTTTATTTTTTTCATAGTGCTTTCCCTCCTGTCAATTATTGATTTCCCCTTCCCTTCTGTCCCTCTGTGTTCTCCCCTTCTGTCCCTTAGTGCTCTCCCTTGGCCCCCTGTAGTCCCCCCTTGGTGGTCTTCTCACTCCCCCCTCTCCCCCTTAGTGGTAATCCATCCCTCCCCTTAGTGGTCCTCCCTCTCCCAAACCCCTTAGTAGACATTCCCCTCCTCCCCCCACCCCCTTAGTGGTAATCTCCCCCCCTCAGTGGTCATTATCCTCTTTCTCCCCCCCCCTTAGTGGTCCTTACCCTCCTCCCCTCTCCTTAGTGGTCCTCCCT
>OW240916.1:268968878-269073688 GCA_933207985.1 Pelobates cultripes | reverse complement strand
GGGCGATGTTTGTCTTCCTGCGTGGCAAATCGCTGTTCATGGAGCACATTCTGCAGTTCGTGGATTGCTGTCTGAAGCTCTGTTATCTGGCGTATGTCGTTGCTGGAGGTACCCTCCACCGCCCCAAGCTGACCTGTCAAGCTCCTCAGGTTGTCCCGGATCTTTGCCACATCGGCTATTTTCCTATGGTGATTAGCCATGAGCTCACCTATGGCCTCCATAGTCACCGGTGTGGGGGTTGTTGCGGGTGGCTGGATCTGTGCCTGGTCTGGCGGTGGCAGCATTGGGGCCGATGATAAGTTCTCCTCTGCCTCATCTGATGTCCTGTCATAAAAGTCAGAGCAGCCTCCGTGGAGGGACACCATCTTGGAGCCGATGGCGTCATGGGCCTGCCGCCCGAGCTCCCAGCCGGGGCTTATCCGGCTTTTGTTTCTTGATTTTCCGACCCATGGGGCCAGGGTGAGTCTTGGGGTCTCCCTGTGGTCGGTTTGGCTTGTGTCAGAGTGTTGAAAGCAGTAGTGTTCGGCTATAGTGGTCAGGAGCTCAACGGTCATGTGATCGTCCGCTTCCACAGTTAAGCTTCACCCCGGAAGGAACAGTCCCTATTTTGGGCCCAAATCCCTCTGTCCCTCTTTTTTACCCAATGTCCCTCTTTCCTAGGAGCTCCGTATTATTGTTGTGTTTGATGGTATAACAGAGTTCCATAGCAATAAAACGCCAAGTAATGTGTATTTAAACTACAATAAATGTGTTTAGAGATCAGTCTGCGTGTGCAGGGTAAAATAACATAGACCATTAGTCGTTTTTGATATAAAACGTCATCTTGCTTATAGATTATATATTTAAATTTAGCTAAAACAGCAGAGTTACCAAATAATGGTTTGCAGAATGTTTAACAAAGTAATTCTAGCTTGGCTTGACCCACAGGTTTATCCTGCCCCGCTACTTTGGTTCTGCTACACCCTAGACTACGATGTGTTTGCCCTAGTATCTTGTCTTCAAGATTACCATCTGCTTAGAGGCAAACATTTAGAAACACTTAATAATTATGTTTTTAGTTACGTAAACGTAGTAAATAATAATACATATCCTAATGGTTAAGTTGATAATAACTATTAAATAAATATATATATATATATATATATATATATATATATATATATATATATATATAATGTATCCAACAAATGGAATGCACTCCAGGGACTTTAAAGTATTAATAAAATATAACTTTTAATTCATATTCAAAATTAAAAAAATGAACAACGTTTCGGCTCACATCTGGAGCTTTCTTCAGGATGGCAAATATAACACTATGTTAAAAATGAACATCAATGTTTCAGCTCACATCTTGAGCCTTCTTCAGCATAGCAAATATAACATAGTGTTATATTTGCCATCCTGAAGGCGGCTCCAAATGTTAGCCAAAACGTTCATTTTTTATTTATAATTTAAAGTCCCTGGAATGCATTCCATTTGTTGGATACCTACAATTTTTTGCTGGATCTGCACCGGGCATCAAAGTTATTATATACCTGGAGTGCAAGCATTTTGGATTTTATGTATATATATATATATATATATATATATATATATATATATATATACACACATATACACATATACACACACACACTTTTTGCTGAATAAACGAGAACACTTGATTTTGCATACTGACATGATGTCCATGTGAACTCATTTGTTCTCCCAGCTAGCTGCCTGTCAAAGCCCTCCATGACCTGTCCTGCTCAGACCCATGTGTATGTTGGCCAACAGGTTAATTAGGTGTACCACTTTGTAGAGATTTGGTTCTACAATTAGGGTGACAGAAGTGGGATGGGCATTTACCAAGCATAAACCCAAGGATAAGCCTGACTGCCATTCTGGGATCAAGAAGACATTTTTCCTAGTTTGGATCAACAGCAAAAAACAAATGTGAGAAAGGCTGAACTTGATGCACACATGTCTCTTTTCAGTCTATGTAACTATGTAATTTACAGTGCTTGGTAAGTATAGGAATGTTGCTTTAACCACTTAAGGACACAGCTCCAAAGCGTGTCTTACCCTTAAGGACACAAGCCATTTTTGTATTTTTTGCTGTTTGTGTTCAAACGCAATTTTCATCTCTGTCATTTATTGCACCAACACATATTATATACAGTTTTTAGAGGGCAAACAGGGCTTTAATTTGATGTCACATGTACATGGATAAATTCTCATTAATTATAAAAAACAAAATGCCAAAAAATGGGAGGAAAAAACAAAAAATTACATTAACAGCAATAATAGCCTGTGCATAATATGTCCAGCTTAGAAAAAGTAATTCAAAATAAATTAATTTATGTGTCTTGATTTATAGAGTACATCATATGTATAGGATTTCAGCTTATTTTGAAAGTTACAGGTCACAAAATACAGGGACTAAAATAAAATGTCAATGTGAAACAATTTTAGACGTTTGTATGTTTGTCTTGTAGGTTTAGTAGCCATCACAGAAAACAAAATTGACACACAAGTATATATTTATATAAAGTAGACATCACAGGCTATTTAAGGTTAGTTTGACACTTTTTACGTAGTCATTTCATCGCCAATCTCTGCTAAATATTGGAGTAAAATTGTGTTCTCTCTCTATTTTGGCATATACACACACACAACAAGGTATTTGTAATGTGTATTTTGTAAGGCTGGTGTGTGCTATTCCTGCACAGAACCCCATATTGTGTTCAGCTACATCTGCTGAGTATAACGATACCCCGATTATATGCCTTTCGCACTATTCTATGAAGCTACAATGCCATATAAGAGACAAGGCTATTTCAGTTTCTAGAATTTAGAAATAGAAGTTAGAATTTTTGTAGATGGATTTGACGGGCTTATGTCTCATTTTAGGGTATTATATCAGTGTGACTGTTCAAATAACCCCACAAAGGGCTTTCATTTGATAAAGCAGACACCCCAGTATATTGTACAGTAGTGTATATTGTGTCACCATTTTTTCACTAATTTATGTCAATGTTTGTGGTGGTGGTGGGGGGGATTGCATTTTTTTCATATGTTTCATTTTTTCTGAGTATTTTTTACACTTGATATGTAAAACTGTCATAAAAACACCCATGGAGCAGAGCTAGCACAGCCAGCTCCCCGCTGCGGAACAGCCAGGAGCCGGCTCCCCCCTGCGGCCGCCAGAACAGCCAGGAGCCAGCTCCCCCCTGCGGCTGCCGGAACAGCCAGAAGCCAGCTCCCCCCTGCTGCTGCTGGAACAGCCAGTAGCCAGCTCCCCCTGCGGCCGCCAGCACACCTGACCCAGCTGTCTGCCCTGCAAGACTCCTGTCCCGTCGCCCACAGGTAATCTGTCATTGTGTGTGTCTGTGTCATGGTGTGTGTGTGTCTGTCAAGACATGGTGTGTGTCTGTCTGTCTGTCTGTCATGGTGTGTGTGTGTTTAAAAATAGTGTTTTTACTCACCTTTTTTTTTTCCCATGCCATGCTTCGGGGCTGGCATAGATTTTTTTTCCAGGGCTGCTTTGTATCCCCAGTCCGGCCCTGGGGACAGTGTGTGTGTGTGTGAAGGGTGCATAGGGTCTATGCTGTGTGTAGCTGGGTGATGTAAAATAAATAATTTATCTTAAGATCTCCCCCTCCCTTCTTCTTACCTTTTACCAGGGGGGAGGGGGAATAATGCTGAACGTCCTGGTGGTCCAGTGGTGGCATATTCAATTAACCTGCAGCCCCTCCGGCTGCAGATTGACTCTCCTGTCCTCCTCCGAGCACATAACTGTATCAGAGCATTGCCATGGTAACACGCTGCAACACTTCGACGAATAACACAGAGCCTCCCACGTCCTTCCCTCTCTCTGCTGAAATTAAGTGCTAGCGGGCCTGTGAGGTAGATCTTTATGAAAGGCTGCCTATTGATGAAAGGATCTCCCCTGCCGGCCTGGGTGCACAGCATTGAGACCCACTGGGCTTTTTCTGCAGAGCCCACCACCGCCCACGTGAAATCCCAAACTGCCAACTAGTGGGTGGTAGGGACCAGGTTGACTACCCATGGTTTAAATCATTCTACAAAAGCAAAGGTGGGCGTTATAAGGAAATCACCTTGCTGCTAGGATACTGGTACTTTCCAAGGGGAGGGTATGTGTGTCAGGATTACTGTTTGATCCAGCATGTAGAACTGTACAGCACGGATGACAAATAAGTAACGTATTACCGGTCCTTAGAATGGCCGGATTTAACGTACAAAGAATAGTCAAAAATACTAGCCGAGGTCAGGGAACACAGAAAGGGACACAGCGATGAGGAAAGCCAGGAGTCAGGATACCAGAATATAGAGAAGTCAATAAACAAAGCCAAAGTCAAAAACCAGGTAGAAAACTATAAACAGGAACGCGCTCTCAGACAACCACAAGGGAAACCACGACAGGGCACTGAGCAGGCTGAGAACTGGGCCTAAATACCCCTCCTTTAGTTCTGATAGGCTGTAACCGGCCTTTGACCCCAAAGTCAGTTACCAGGTTTCATTTGCATAATTGCTGCTCAGCATTAACCCTTCTGTGGATTAGGTTGCTGCTCGGCCCAACTTTTCCTGTGTGGACAGTAAATGTCATTAACCACTTTTCTATAAGCGGATGAATACATGACACCAGGTTTCATTTGCACAATTACTGCTCAGCATTAAACCTTCTGTGGATTAGGTTGCTGCTCGGCACAACTTTTCCTGTATGGACAGTAAATGTCATTAACCACATTTCTATAAGCGGATGAATACGTGACAATGTGATCCTCTGGAGTATAGTTAAGTTCTCTTCAATACAGGGTTCAGGAGGACAAAGATCCTCTGAAAAGAGCATTAGGTCCCGATTGCACAAAGGACAGTGAACAAAGTGTCAAAATAATCTGTCAGAAAATGGTAAATAAATCCTTGTGTAAGGATTTAAATATGGAAGAGTACCTGGAACTTCAGTTGTCTGTGGAACTCAGACCAAATATAAATGATATATTATTGATTTAATAGTAGACAGCGGACTAGGAAGTATTTCGTGACTGTTTGCTAAGCTTTGCTTTTCCTTCTTCCACAAATACAAATGGCCCTTTGCAAATCTATATGAATAGCAACTGCTACTATAATTAGATACATTAAAGCAGCATTAAAACAAGGAAATCTGAACAAAACATCTCACTTTCCTTCTCCTCCCATTTAGTTTAAATCAAAATGTTAAAAACATTAGTAGAGTGTGGAAAGATTATTCACAGAAATTTAAATAATTATAATAAACATGCACTTAATAGACTGTTATTAATTTATTAGTGAGATACTCTTTTTAATGTGGAGAAGGCATGATGGTTTTTGGGATAGGGATACCATGGAACAATTGAGCAAGTCTTCTCCTACCTCACCCTCAGGCACAAATGGAAAAAGATAAATATTCAGGCACACCTGAGGTTTCTTCTAAAATGCAGTCTTTTTATTTGAAACAAGGAAGTTGAGCTTTTCAAAACTATTGACACTAAGCAAAACTACAGTGTCAATAATGATGCAGGGAATTGGCTCTGCCAATGGATCATCATCTATAGACCTCAATGCTGTACTCTAGTGCATTCGATAGGGTACAGAAGTGACATCGGCTCCTGGAACTTCAGCTGAAGAGGATCCACCAGAAGATGTTGGTGCGTGTAAGGGACAGCTTCAGGTAACAAGCCCTGCCCTCTGGCCACTGGACCCCTAGCAGCATTGTCACCTTTGGGGACCTTTGCAAATTCCGCAAAGTCCCCAGACAGTGACAGTGCCACTTTATGGTGCTTTAGCAAGGTGAACTTCTGTCAATGTAATTTTTTTTGTCTACTGTTGCACACAGAATGTCTTGAGGTTTTTTTTAGGTAAAACCAAAAAGAAAACCAACTACAGAATATGTAGATAACCAGTTACTTTGGTGTGGGTGATCTGAATACAAAACAGACACAAAAAGCACTCCATATGAGAAAATACTATACATACATATGTATTTTTATTTCATGCACGCAAAATAATTATAAGCTAACTTGACAAATAGTTAAACAATAAAGACATATGATAACACAAACACCAAATAATTTAAACCAGTTTACAGAAACACCTTAATAAATAGTCCAGTATCCTTCACAAAAGCATGTAAATTAAGGCAAAGGAGAAAATCCTACGGTGATGAAGATTGAAAGTTCTGGCTTCAGAGCCAAAATTTAATTCATTCTGAGAGTTTTCATAAGGCGCTGATATTTGTAAAAGACTGATCTATAACAATGTAGGTACTTAAAATACTTAATTTCTGTAATTGAATATTAAGAAAATAAAAATAATTTCCCATATTTAAAAGAGCTAAAACAAACGCAAACAGTAACAAATTTACAATATCCAAATAAAGATGTGGGATTTAACGAATTAGTATCAAGAACAGCCCTTGCTATCATGACAATATAGTAATGTCTGAAGCATTTGCAAGCCCTCCCCTACTAACTCCACCCAGATGTTCTTTGGCTGTGCAATCACAGACTTTCCAACACAATTCAATGAAAAGTCTTTGCAAGGCTGGTGCACTGGCAAGTGCTGCCTCTTGAGTTAAGCCCCACTGAGCTAACCATACCATGAAGCAACAGGATCGGCTGTCTGATTAACAGCTGGGGGGATGTTACAAGGTTAATTGATAAAAGTGCCAATATCTACTGAAATC
Source organism: Pelobates cultripes (assembly GCA_933207985.1). Taxonomy (NCBI): domain Eukaryota; kingdom Metazoa; phylum Chordata; class Amphibia; order Anura; family Pelobatidae; genus Pelobates; species Pelobates cultripes. The sequence goes on along the minus strand of OW240916.1, from coordinate 269,066,982 downwards.
TATACTTTTGGAAAAATGCAACAGAGGACACACTTATCACATATAAAACGCTTCAGGGGTGGGTCTGGGGTGTCCCTTTAATGCTAAATGAATAGGATATTTCATATCAGATTATGGTCTCTACAGGCATATTGGGACAACCTACACAATCACTGGTTTTTAAGAGATTAAGAAAAAAAATGACAAGAGTAAACATTTTAAGGGCACATTAAACCTCTCAGGCTTAGCGCTTAATAACCGTAGATATCGCTTGGTACTATCAAATAGACACGTTACAATATTAGAATTTGCTCACCACAATGATAATTTGTTGATGCCACCCAGAAAATGTGATTTACAGTAGTCACATTCATAGTGTTTAATATAGGATAATGTGTGCTAAACTACACTCGAAAAAAGGCCACAAAATGCAAGTTTATAGAGGCTGCAGCTTGTCCACAGATTTTGCAAACACAACTGTACAAATATGCATGCCACATGTATACAAGCATACAGCTTTGAAAGTAAAGTATAGCTTAAATCTATTGACCTATTATAGGAAACTAAAAATCTGCACGGTGGTATTAGCACCTAATAACACACTCTCTGCTTTCTGTATTAATGTGAAATCACTGAAAAATAAGAATCTTGGCTTCTGCGTAAGCCTATGTACTGCTCATATGCCTGTTTTTACTCTGTCTTTGAAAATAAAGAATTACAAAACAAAAATAATCTATTGATCTATTATAGGTTTTCAGCAAACGACAAACTGCAAAAGTTTTACTCACTAAACTGTGAGCTGTAAAGAGAAAAAAACGTGTACTAAAATATAGAACAAAACAATGCAGATAGAAAAAGCTCTTCCAAGAATGTTATTTTGGCCAAAATATTGAAACTCAAATTCTGATAGGTTAGTGAATCAACAGGAACATATAAATCTAGTAACATAAGGTTTTTTATAACAGCAGATTATGTGCAGTCAGACACAATAATAATTTGATGTTGCAATGTTCCCAGTTTACAAGTTTATGGACCAACTCTAGAAAAAAATACATTGATCAGTTATTAATAACCTTCCCCTATATTTTGTCCAACTTGATAAATTCCCATTTTAGCTAAAACAGGTTTTATTTACTGTTTTCTTCCAAGATAATTTATTATAGGTCATAACTTAAAAATAATTTCATTAAAAAAATCTATTTAAATTAACATAAAAAATATATACTGCTAAGATTTCCTAAAGCTGAAATAGCTAAATCCTTCCATTATAAATAATCGTTTATATGGTTAGTGTCTACATTGAGCAATGTGTACAAACACTGTTCCTTTTTGAGCAAAAAACAAAACAAAAACATGGTCACTATGGAAATTCGATATGACACCTCTTTAGCATTTCATTAGGAATTAGGAGTACGAAAAGTCCTTTGGTGTGAAATGACAGTTTTTTTTTCTGTAACTACAAATAGGGTTATCAGTTTACATTGACTTTATAAAAGCCGTAGAAATGGAATTCAATGTTAAATATTTATCAGCTAAATATGGATACAAGATCTAAGACTCAAACAGTTAATCGACTATTTGTAGACTATTTACAGCTTCCCACTGTGCTAATACTTACATAGCAAAACCTTCATTTAGTGATTCCCCAGTAAAATCAGAAGAAATGAAACATATGCAGCAGTTAAAATAAAATCAAAATGCCCAAATCCATCGGTCTATGTTAACACACATATTTATCCATTTTAGGACTGGATACATACAGAGTTGTGTATTCACTAAACATTGGAGTGTAGTTATTTAAAAGACAAAATAAATCAAATGCGGAACTAAAATATCTGTGACGATAGCCAAGGTGGAGATTTTGTTTTGCAGTTTGCACTTCAGTCACTATAATTTGTTGTTTAATTAACAAACCCTGCACTCTTAAAGGGACACTATAGTAACCAGAACAACTATAGTTTATTGCATGTATTCTGGTGAGTAGAATCATTACCTTCAGGCTTTTTGCTGTAAACACTGTCTTTTCAGAGAAAATGCAGTGTTTACATTACAGCCTATGGATAACTTCACTGGCCACTCCTCAGATGGCTGCTAGAGATCCTTCCTGGGTCATGCCTAAAATGCATCACAACATTTAGTGTCTCCACCCTCTGATTGCAAACACTGAACTTTCCTCATAAAGATGCATTGATTCAATTAGTTTCTATGAGGAGATGCTGATTAGCCAGGCCTGTGTTTGAATCGTGCTGGCTCTGCCCCTGATTTGCCTCCTTGACAGTGTCAGCCAATCCTATGGGGAAGCATTGTGATTGGATCAGGCTATCACTTCTGATGATGTCAGCAGACGGGGCAGGCCAGAGCCAGCAGCTCCAGACTTGAATACAAGCAAGATTTTGCTATATTTAGGGAGGCAAGATGGGCTGGGGGGCTAGATGGAGGTTTTAACACGATAGGGCCAGGAATACATGTTTGTGTTCCTGACCCTATAGTGTTCCTTTAAAGCACTGAAACTCAGTGGGCAATTTATTCGGAACAGAAATTAACGGGTGGGTATTATTGAAATCTAAAGCACTCCGTACTATGAATTAAAATGCATGACTGAACAGTGAATTAATAAATTTTTGTGCTAACTTATCAACCTATTGATTTAAATGCAACCACACTGCAGCTAAAATTGAGATTTCATGAAACATTATCTTTAATTTTCTATTTTTAGGAGTAACAGCCCATTGAGAGCTTCAACTTATTGTATAAAAACCTTTGGAGGTTAGCTGTTTCTGATATACTGGAACCAAAACTTCTGGCTCCAACAATCATATTACACACATATGTATATAAAGCACAGAAAGGCTGTGCCAACATAAACAAGCATAATTTTTAAGAGTGCGGCTGGTTACAAAGAAAATTCAGTGCACTTTATCGTACCCATCAGCATCCTTATATAGTATCCAGGTTTAGGTGAGTGCAGCCTGTTTGTTTTATGTACAGTATTGAAACAGGACTATAAATCCCTCATTTTATACCCATCCCTCGCAAGTGCCTCTTTCATGGGTACTAATTAAACCATGAATTTAAAAAAAAAAAAAAAAAAACCATAAGAGGATGGATATCCCAGGTAAATGAGAATCTATTAAGAGTAGTCACTGGTTTAGTATGGAGAAGGACCTGGTAAACATTGGGTACATTGACACTGTGGCAAGCTTATGTCATGTATGATCATATATTGTCACTAAATCTTCATTTGTTTTACATAAGTCAGGTGTTTGTAAAGGTTAGCATGAAATCGAGTGCGCTGAATTGTAAGTGTGTGTATGTATATTGTATATACATATACACACACACGGACTTGGTTCTTGTATGCCAGGTGTTAAATTCAACATAAAGATATTACCATTTTACAGACTGGCACTTTTAAGCGTTTAGATGCTAATTTTACTGCTAAAAAGCTGATGTAAATAAAATTATCTTTTCTCATGAGCATTTCTCAGTAGTGGTGCTGCCGTAAAGACCAAAATATATACAAAATAAAGATTAAGGAACAGCATACAGAAAAAGATTTTTTTTTTTTTTAATTACATTTTTCAATTTTACAAGGCTACTAAAAATCACTTATCTTAGCACACAAATAGGAGGATTCAGTTTGCCCATATGGTCATATTGTGTTAAGCTCACCACATCACACTACCCTAATATTGGAGGGTCCTGCACTAATTTTAACATGGGAGATTAACATGCCAGCTGCAATACTTACTCTGCTTAAACAGCTTCCAGAGACTCTCCTCAAATTTTTGCTTTTCAGTGGTCACCTCCAAAGAGGCACCTACAGTGGATTGCCAAAAGGGGGGGGAATTGTGGGCACAGTCAGAAAATGCAATTCACAGAAGTGGTGCTCCCATGTAAAAATTAGACTAGGATTCATGGATATTAGGGTACTGATATAGCAGTAGGCTTAACACAATATGGCCATTTGTTGCAATTGAATCCCCATATTTGTTTGCGAAGATAAGTGATTTTAAGAAGTCTTGGCAAATTTAATTTTTTTGTGCATGTGCACGGTTCCTTAATCTGTATTTTGATTAAGTCCAGCAGGGCAATTCTTTAAAAGGAGGAACACTTTCTTTTCATTATACATACACACATGCTCAACATACTTTAAAGTGCACCTGTCATGCAAAAATGACATTGTGACACTTGTAAGATCATACAATTTCATCTATACACTGTGCTAGCCAAACTGCTGTTGGCATAGTTTTATAAACAGAACCTATGAATCAGGGAGTGCAGCCACAATGTCTAGCATGCAACCCCACAGGCATAGATTCTAATGCAATTTTGGATTATACAAGGATCAGAATCAGAATGGAATATGGAGGAGGTTAAAGTCTAGCAAAAGCCATAGTGCAAGTCTCTCCCCGATAATACACGATTAATAATAATAAAAGGTTTACTAAATAAACAGGGCTAACGCATCTAACAGTTTGAAATAAACAATGCAATTTAATATGCCAGTGTTATCTGTATAAATAGTATACTCTCACAGTAATGCAGCGGAATACAAAATGTACTTTGTGAACACTAACTCGGAAGCAAGTATTTGTATACGGGATTGAGAGGATAATAACTCCTTAAGAGCCAGGCCAAACCTTTGATATCATGACATACATAGTATGTAATTGGTTGATATGAAGTTTAGCTTATATCGCACGGAATAATCCTCTCTACAACATCTGATCCGATCCACTGCAGGTGTCCAAATCTTTACTCCATCTGTATAGGAGTAAAAGATCGTACTTACACCTAGACTAGCACTTACAGGTTACAGTATACAAAATCAAGCATCTAAGGAGAATATTCACTAGATCCCACAGTAAAATCAGGAAATCTCCACCAAACTAATTTCCGCCATTTGCATAATGTGTTTTCCATTGCTAGATACCAAACTAAAGCACAAAAAACATTTTCCATCACAAATGTGTGTGGATTAAATGCCGTTCTGTTCGACTACTGCACAAAAAGCAAGTGTGGAGACAAAGTTCTAAAAGTGATGCATTCAGCATTAATTGGTTCCCATGGTTATGGCTCCAGTTACACGTTTGACATAGGAATGGCCTTGAAACAATCATCACATGGAATGATCATTAGATTTTCCTTTTTTTCAACTGGCTAACAGAGATAGAAAATACTATATCAGGTAGCAGAACACCTTAAGCTGACAAAGAATCATATGAGTTATATAAGTTTGCCAAAAATGAACCGTATCAACCTTTGCCAACCAATTTGCATTTAAGAAATTCAAAATTTTGAGGAATTGTCAAGTTTTTAGTGTTGGCATTTTCTACTGTAGTCATCATACATAATGTTATATATGTATACATTAAGCACTATTGGTATTTTAGCTTGTCAGATGTCAAGCACAAGAGGATACACAAAACCAACCTAAATCTGACAGCTGAACTGAGTAGCAAGCGATGGCCTTTTCTTTTTGTTTTTTTACAATTGTATTTGCACACTTGAGTATTGCAGTCCTGTGAGCTGCACTCTACAATCTCCCAATGAAAGCACAAATTATGCAGACAATGTGCATAAAATGTGATGCTTCTGCCTTTCTATAGGATGATGTGATATGAGATAGAGGAGATCTATACTGTACAATCAGAAACACTTTATATAAATGTTAATAGCACGACAGTTCCTCTCTGAATGCAAACCCTCATTGTTTTCCTGCAATTCCACGCTCCGCTACAAACTGCAATTGGAAAGCATGCATTATGAATTACAAAGGCTGTACAGAAAACCATTAAAAAGCTCAACAACTTTCAAAGATCCTAGCATCTCAAGAAGAACAGCATTTTGTATTTACAGTTAAAGTCATTCTGATTTGTATTTCAGAGTCTGTGTTTCCCGTGCAGGCTTTGCCACTAAGCTTGTTTTCCAGCTAAAAGTACCTGCATGCTACTTTACAGTATTTATAAGCTCTAGGTCCAAAATGGAAACTATACTCGCATATAACTTCTAGAATAGGATTTGCTGTACCCACATGTATGGTTTACATTGGTTGGTAGGCATATTGCCATTAAATGTGCAAACAAAGTACAGTTGAGAACAAAAACTTCATAGGCCACTTATCAGTGTACAAAAAGAGCAAAGGGTGATTTCCTCCACAAGAAAACCACGAGTTTGTGTTTATTTCTATGAGCCAGGTAATATTTGTTGACGGGTTCTGTAGCTTTACATATCTCGGATCTGTTCCTGTTATACATCGTCAAATATCCTGCTGTTTGATTTGGACATGGACAAGTATCTTCCGGCTGGCTGGTACCTAGACACAACAGAGTAATGTGTTAAACAAAAGGCAGCACAAGAAAAAAGCCCATCAACTTCATTTGTTTAACCTGTGGGTATAGAGAAATGAATAGTTAAATATTTCCCAAAAAAGCAGAATTGGCAACATTTTCCAACTCGGATACTATTCTAGCTGGGCTACCTTATAATTGCAATTTGCTTTTCAAATATGGAAACAGGAAATGAGAAGTCACAGTACAGATGTGCAATATGAAATGCCATACAGTAAATAAGCACTAGTGGCAATTCATTTCTGTCAAATGTAAAGCAGAACAAAATACAAAGACAGTACTCCAGGAGACTGGGTACATGGAACATCCCTGGAAAATGGTAAAGGTAGACAGCCACTAGAGTGACTTCTGGGTCATAGGGCAACTTTTGTTAAGAGAGGGGGGGCACTATAGGGCCAGAAAAACAACTTTGTTTTCCTGGCACTATAATTTCTCTTTAATATAAGGGAACAGAAAAAAGTGTCAAGAGGAGAGCATTGAAAATAAAAAAAAATAAATTATGTATGGAGTGTAAAAAAAAAACCAAAAAAGCAAGTCAAGAGGAATGACAGGAGGGGGCTTGAGAGAAGTGTTTAAGGAACATTATAGTGTTATGAATACAAATGTGTATTCCGAATGCTATAGGGCCCTGTTGGCCATGTGCAGGGAGAGAAAAAATAAATAAGAGGTCTCCATGGGGAAGCTCCACCTCTTGGCTGAGATCATAGAGATTTATGACCTCAGCCAATGCAATACTTTTCTGTAGAGACTAGTGGGCATCTGCTATTTCATTGGAACTGCCTCTAGTGGCTGTGAGTACAGCTGAGCTCTCAGCATTAGAACAGGATGGGATGTCTTACAGAGAGAAATGTATGAAAAGGATGGACTTGGTGATTCTTTTAGCCTAAATTATTGTCTTACCAGTAAGTAGTTGTTGCTTATAATAGGAGGCCCAAGAAACTGCACGTCTTTTTGTAAAATAAGAGTAATAAATGCATTCAACACAACCCCTGTGTGTCTCACCCAACTCTAAACCCATTCTCCACAACACTCACCTCCCCGATTCTGACGCTTCAAGTGGATCATCGTTAAAAGCTTCTGCATTAAAATCCAAGGGTTCTGCATCTTGCAGCAGCTCTATTCGATCCCTCTCCGTCCTGTTGTTTGACCTGGTGTATTTTGATGCTGATTTAAAAAAAAAAAAAAAATAAGCTTATGTAAACCAGACCCAGACATACAGGGTTATTCACAAAAGTGCATATTTTCACTATCTAAATCCAAAAGGAAGAATTGAGGCACAAAGATCAAATGTGAATAACCTCTCGAATTTTCACAACTTGGCTATTTTTGCCTCTGTTTTTCCATTCAGATTTAATTCAAGAAAATGTAAAGTTTAGCCAACAACCCTGCCAGGGTATTGACATAAAAAAGTGGATTACTTACAAAGATCAGAACCCCTTACGGACCAGGTATTATCTATGTCATCATAATAATCTGGTCTTTAAAACGCTTATTCTAAAATGGAATACCCCAATTAACAGCAAGATTTTATGGAGCAGTCAATGTCAATAAACCTTTTGATGACAATGTAAATACAGCTATTATTAAGCTTTCTATTTAATGTTTATGGGAGGGTACAGTTATCTAAAAAGGAAGACAGACATTTTGACGTTAGAAATAAATATTTGTATTTCTTACATATAGTGTTTCTTTAACCCAATCATAAAAGATCAATTGTCAGCTATGTTGTAATATTTAGGTACTTATCTAACTCTTTATCACAAGGAGTTTAAAGCTGACAAAGTCAGAGAATGTCTTTGAACAATCTTACAGTCAGAAACAGATTCCCATTTGCGATCTTAGCCTTATATCGCGATCTACAGGATATGTTTACAAACTGCCATATTCTTATCAGAAGTTACAGTGAAGTTTTAATAAAAGTGTGAATGGATTACTTCTACTTGTGGTCATTTCTGTGTAACTTGGCTCCGCCTGATCCGAATGTATATTTCTATTTCGGCTGTTTTCTTCTCTGTTGTTAGAGTACCTCTCTTTCCACTCCTGCAACAAAACAGGTTTGCAAATTCTAAGTGAATATTTTTAGTATGTTCCAGGCCCAGAGAGCCTAACAAGTAGATCTTTAAGGACATACGGGTTATTTTCTTTGGGTTTCCTTTCATAGAACCTGTTTATTATTCATTGTATTAGCAAAAGGAAAGATTTCAAAGGCAACTAAACACTGGCATTGTTCCACTCTACCTCAAAAATTGAAAAAAATAAATAAAAATACTTACCTGTGACTCTGCACCAAAGCCAAGATCTCTTCTGGTTATGTAATTTCCCCTTCACTGCAGGAGGATAGAGGTCGTTGAGCAGGAGCTTAGATGACGAATAGATGAGGGGTGGGTCATGCCGCCATTGATTTTTTTTATCACCAACAAGCTATGCATGCTGATGACAGATGCCAAATAAGCCAGGAACTTTTCTCTGAGCTTGTTAATGAAGCTACAGAAAGGGTGTTACATCCCTCACAGCAAAGTGCTTTAGCTTTTCAAACTGAAATGCTACTCCAAGCACCATGACCACTTCAGAGTCTATATGTGTAGTCATATAGACTCTGAAGTGGTCATGGTGCTTGGAGTAGCATTTTCACTATTAAATTGCTAAGGCTGAAGGAAAGTATAGACAAATCCACTAACTGCTAACCATATTGCCCTGGAGGTTTACAAATTAAGTTACCATCATGTTCAGCTTGCTTTCTGGCAATTTCCAAGCAGAGCTATTCTTGATTTAAAGTTCCAAAAGTATTTGTTCAACTATTCATGACTTGGCACCTTTGGATGAGTATAACTATGGATATTTAGCCTAAATGGATTAATTTAGATGTTCTTTTATATGCCTGTCAATAGCTATAAATATAATTATTTTTTATTATTTTTACAATGAAAGTAAAACTGCAAAGGGAAACACTTTTTGTGCCCCTAAGTATGATCTCTGGATAGCAATTTCCCGGTCTCTTTCTACATCGTGTGGAAACATTAGATTCTTTAACAAAAGGAATAATCAAGTAATAAAGCAGAATAACTTATGGCAACAGCATTTCAGAATATTTAGTGATAAAAACCGCAACCCACTGGTAAAAGAGAGAGAATAAACCAAGAGAAGAGAAACCAAGTTTAGTTGAGAAAATTTATAAAAACGCAGATCGTTATCTAGAATAGGCAAAAACGAAAAGAAAAGAAAAACACAACGAGAAAAAAACCAAAAAAAAAAAAAAACCCACCTAGACAAGCTTTTCAAAATTTGTTTCAAATGATCTTACCCTCCTGCGGGTTTCACCATCTTCTAATCTCTGACGTTTTCTTTTCTCTAAAATGTTATGAAAGGAAAAACAAATGTCACAATGGCATGTGACTTTAATGATACTTCACGGTCGAAAGCACATGCAGAACTTTATAATAAGAATTCTCTACAAGCCTTTTTCTGGCAGCATTTCCACACAGAGGGATGAAAGCAATCCAGTAAATCACATGGAGTGTCACTTTGAATGATATATAGTGTGATAATCTCCCAGGTTATATTTCCCTACCAGCCTTCTTGCAGTACTGATTGTGGGCACAAAGCTGCAGTTCAGGGCGAGTACCATATCCAATGTTTCTTCACCATATGTATTAAATATCCCATGTGCAAATAACACCTTTTGCCTCATCTATCCCTACACTGTGATTAGATGAGAAATCCAAATATACCTCTTCTAATCAACTCTTTGCCTTCATCGGTGAGGTCAGAGGTCATGTCATTATCACCCATAAACTGCTGGAAGCCAAGCAAGTTCAAGCAGCGCGTCCCCAAACTGCAAGATGAAGACAGAGGACACGAAAATATTATTTAGTTTATACAGTAAAAAATAGGGACATGCCAAACACACACAAACACATTGAACTTTGGGGTGTCTGTCCTTGGCCCTCCAGCTGTTATTGCACTACATTTCCCAGATTTTTATACTAGCCATTATTTCCCACCTTGCATATTATAACCTGCTTCCTGTCAACATTAATTACACTGCACTCCTAACTTGTTATACTTAAGGACAGTCTTTTAATGCAAGTGGAGCCTGTAACATATTAAAGTGTTACTTCATGCACCATGACCACTCACTGATCTGAAGTGGTTATGGTGAGTGTAGTTTGTATATGCAGCGTTTAGTTATGAAACGCTGCACAGAGTTTAACACCTCTGCTTAAGTAATTTTTAAATGTATTATTTTTTTATACGGTTGGGGCCAGGATAGGAAGAGTTATTGTAACCAAACCCAGTATTTACTTAAAACAATGTTTTTTGGTTGGAGTAACCCTTTAACCCCTTAAGGACACATGGCATGTGTGACATGTCATGGTTCCTTTTATTCCAGAAGTTTGGTCCTTAAGGGGTTAAGCAGCTAACCCAACAATCACTTAGTCAAGGGAAAAAAATTCAACTATATTGTCTGAGAGGAACACTAGCACCATAAGCAGTTAAATCGTTTTAGAACAGTTTTATCTGGGGTCTGCCAGGTACCAAACCTTGCGTCTCTTTCAATGCATACAGTAGCTTCCATTAATTCTCCTGAGTGAAGCCCTAATGTACAAAGCCGGCTCATTGTCTCAAGGCATCAGCTGATCACTCTCAGCCAATGAGATAAGCATTGCCCACCTGGGGCTTAGCTCAAGCAGAGAGCTTTTGGCTCTCTGAGATATAGGGAGCAGTGTCCAGGGAACACAAAGTAAGAAGTTAAATCGTTTTAAAAAGGTTTGACTACTTACAGTTAGGGGAAGTTGGGGGTGTTAAATATTATGTTCTACCGTAATATTAAGGTGCCACCGTGTCATATTTTTATATTTTGAGAAGCACACCGATTTACTACACAAGGTGACCTCCATTATTCTGCTCCAACATTTATTTCTGATGTAAACAATAAATAGGACACACACAGGCAACAAACCCATGCTAAGCAAACAAAAATATAGAAATAAAGTGCGTTCGTTATCTTACCTAAAGTAAGTTGCAATACAGAGAATAACGACCAGCATAGGATAATAGATGTAGAAGACATCAGCAATAAGAGGCAGGACTCGTAAAGAACCCATTATCTAGAAAACAGTAGAAATGTAAAAACCAAGTTTTTTCAGCTTTAGTAAAATGTAATTAATGAATGCAGTATAAATGACATTTTCTTACGGATGTGTAAGCAGTTGGCTCAGTGTTCTGATGAGCGATGGATACATCCATGTGGGTTAGCCCCAAAAAGTTAAGACATAACGGAGGGGTCAAACGGCAGAACAGCCTATTGGAATGGAAAGAACAGATGAGAAAATAAAATCAAATAAGACATGTTAGACTTGTTTTGTTAGTTAGCACTATACAACACGACCTATGCATCTAACAATATTGTGTATAAATTACAAACAATTTGTGATGCATACATGCTATCAAAGAAACAAATGAAATATAAAATGTCAAGATTTTTGATTTCCTATCGTCAGCTCAAATCTCAGCTTCTAGAATAGTCATACACTGTTGATTTTACTGAATACTTTCCTTCAATATCAAGCATATAAAGAAGAACGTTAGTGTTAGGAATACAATGATGCCCTACCCATCCATGAATATAATAAATATATATATATATATATATATATATATATATATATACACACACATACATACATACACACACACACACACATACCTTTTCATTTACTTACCTGATTCCAGCACTGATGTCCCTTGGTGCTGGGCCCCGCTCCTCCTTCCCCGACGTCAGCTGATGGGGAGGATCTTAATGAGCATGTGTAGCGAGTGACACGCAAGCATTAGGCCTTACCCATAGGAAAGCATTGACTCAATGCTTTCTTAGGGCAATTTAGAAGACGCTAGACGTCATCATGCAAAGCGATAAGATGAAGTGGTCTGGGTGCCTGTACTGTCCATTTAACTGATTAAATAGATCAAGTGCACCTGTCACCCCATATTGTGTGGATGACTGGTTCACCTTCAGGAAGGTAAACATCTAGATTACATAGTGCTGGAGAAACTGATAAAAGAACATTTAAATGAAAAGATAAAACTATCTGAATATTTTTCCCTCCATACACACATGGGGCTATGGTTTACCAAGCCGGTGCCTATGGAGCATCTTTGCTCCCAGATAATCTGCATCCCGTAATAGCATCAGGCACACTAGGAGTTGTGGAATGGAAATAACTTAATTTGGAAGCAGAGTCACTGTGCAGGCAACCACACTTGGTCCCCAAAGATGTATTCATTACTGTAATTTTAATGACATAAAAAAGGGAAATTGGGGGCACATCCACAACATTTCTCAGTAGTGGTGCTGCCATTAAGACCACAACAATTAATAAAAAATAAAGTTTTAAATGTTACAATGCTATTTAAAATCATCTATGTCAGCAAACAAACATGGTGATTCTGTTCCACCATATGGCCATATTGTGTCAGGCCTAACACTACGTCACAGTACCCCAATATAATACCACAATACCCAATAACCCTGAGGGTATTTCAGCCTATAGTGTGCTCCCTACTTACATGCCGCTGAACAGAAGACTGTATGCATCAGTTTGATGGTGAGACGCTAAATAATAATAATTAAATACACGAATTCTGAAGACTGTTGAATAAACACAGATGCTCAAAAAGAATATGGTGAGGAAACAGGCCACCTAAAATCAAGCACATGAGAAAAGGTAAGGTTGTATTTCTGTCATACAACAGTGAAATGTGTATATGTAGGCTTAATAACATCATTATACTGGATTTGTACTATAATATAACAGTTTGTACATCTTGCAGTACAAATTCCTCCACACATTGTGCATACGGGTATTTATAATTTAAAATGAACGTAAAACTAAACCCAGGGAAATGACTACATTATTTTACATTCTCCATAAAGCTCATGTCACCATGTTTAAACAAGCAGGATAGCAATCTCTACAAGTACAAATTGTCAAAAGAAAATATATATTTGGTTGTCAGATCTTTTAAAACATGTGACTTTAACTTAATTGATAAAACATAACATTTAATGATTATTTATTAAAAACATATACAAAAATAATCAAAAAAAGAAAATAAGAAAAATAAGGTAAATAGAAACTAGGAATATTCACCAAATACACGCCAATTCGTAGGTATCTGAAACCAGATAATAGGATATATGTATGTAGTTTGGCCAGTTTTACATAAGCATAGAAGAGTCTGCCTGGCAAAACACGTGTCGGGGCATGGCTTACGGTACTCTCTTAACATTAACTTACAAAGCTTTATGGGAGTGCAGAGGTTATATCTCTGGAAGCTATAGCCAATACCTATATTCAATCAGATACCTAACAGATATTTAGACTGGCCATTTGCTGAACAGGAGCACTGAGCCATTTTCAAGGGGCATAATATAATAAAGCTCGTCAGTTTACCGCAAAGATTAGGTGCCCACGTATGCACAGTAAAGACTAGTGCTACTTAAAGGAGCACTATAGTGCCAGGAAAACAAACTACATTTAAATCGCCCATAGGAAAGCATTACTCAATGTGATTTTTGCACAGAGAATCACGGAAGCGGCCTAGACAGCCACTAGAGGCTGGATTAACCCGCAATGTAAACATAGCAGTTTCTCTGAAACTTCTATGTTTACAGCTGCAGGTTTAAAACTAGGGGGACCTGGCACCTATTGAGCTGAAGTGGTCTGGGTGCCTATAGTGGTCCTTTAAGCTCCATGATTAAAAAGCTATTAAATTAGCAATTCTCTACCTCTAATTCTTAACCAGGTCACAATTTTTTATTGGGTACATAAGAAAGACACTTTAGTAGGAAGCTTACTATCTTCCCTTTGGGTGTAGTCCCACTAGTTACAAACCTCAGCTGATAAATTGATACAATCTAATCTGATTCTCAGGGAATCCCCACATTTGCAGATACTCTGTTACTTTTAAGAGGTTTTACTACTTATTTGACTATAAGTGTTGAAAGGATACCAATTAGTAGGAGTATACTTATGTAAAACTGGCCAAACTACGTACACATATCCTATTATCCTATGAACTGAAGTGTATTTTGTAAATATCCCTAGTTTCTCCCTTCTATTTTTTCCCTTATTTTCTTTATATTTTTTTTTATCAACCTCATAAGAAGCCTATTTTTATAGGGCATTTTGTACTCATTTCTCTAAATTTATGAAACGATGGGTTAACCCACCGTTTCCCAAACTATGTGCCGCGGCACCCTGGGGCGCTGCTGAATATTTCCCTGGTGCTATGATTATCGCACCTGGGATACATTATTGCTCAACAGGGATCCGGTCGAGTGCCGTGGTCCTTTAAGACAGCGAACGGGCCCCTATAATGTCAGCCAGCTGGGAGGAAGTGACAGTCTGTCACTTCCTCCCAGCATCCTGCAGGGAGGCAGCGCAGGAGGAGGCAGCCGCAGCGTGAGGGGAGAGGAGCATGAAGAGCTCCAGACCCCTCATTCCTACAGCAGCAGGACTCCAAGCCACCCTCCTGGCATATAAGGTAAGCCAACAGGAGGGTGGCTGGAGATATAAAAAAAATCATTTGTGTGTTAGTGTGTATGTATGTATGAGTTTGAGTGTGTATTTGAGTGTATGATGTGTATGCGTGTGTGTATATATATATATATATATATATATATCAGTGTGCTTATGTGTCATCCATCTGTGCGTCAGGCTGTGTGTTTTTATGTCAGTGTGCATCTGTGTCATGGTGTCGGCATGTATCAATGTTTGTGTGTGTCAGGGTGCATGTGTATATATGTCGGTGTGTATCTATGTGTGTATTTATATGCATATGTGTGTTAAAGGGACACTATAGCTTTCCTATTGACAGCCTGAATGCGCGCGCGGCACTTGCCGTGCATGCGCATTCGGCTCCGCTGGCATCGGCAGGGGAGGAGAGGTCACCAGCGCCGAGGGAGCCTGGCGCTACAATCAGGTAAGCTGCTGAAGGGGTTTTAACCACGGGAGGGGGACCCAGAGGGTTGGGGCGCCCTCAGGGAACTATAGTGTCAGGAAAACTGCTTAGTTTTCCTGACACTATAGTGATCCTTTAATGTGTATGAATATCTGTGTAAGTATGTATGTATGTATATACATCCATGCAGTCAAACACCAGCACACTCCTGCAATCTAACACAAATATTACAAAGAAACAAACCCCTGCATTTAAACTAAAAACATAAATAAAATACAAAAACACCCCTTTACTCAAACACAAATTGTGCTGTACAGACCTACAACCTAGAAATTTTGACTTGGGGTACCTTGAAAAAATACTGAAATATTAAGGGTGCCTTGAACCTAAAAAGTTTGCGAACCACTGGGTTAACCCCTTATTGCCTTTCCTATGGATAAAAATGGCTCTCCCCTATGTTGTTGTTCCATGTGACTTTCAATTTATTATATTTAAATATTTTAAAACTATACATTACTTCCAGTCTCCATTACTGCAATTCATATTACAACAGTCCTATGCATGCCAATCTACCCTCTTCCAGTCCATAAGAAGAATAGCTTCTATTCTATGTCAATTTCCCTCACTACCTGCAAAAGACACAGCTCACCCTAATGTCAATCCTCAAAGTAGCTTGCAATGTACTGTCTCTGTATGATAACTTCTGAAATTACAGATCCCACCTAAAAAGCTGTATCCAAAACTATATATCCCCACTAATGATCAAGTACCACTTTGCGAAATAACTTTGCCAGACCTCTGTTTCCCACCTCCAGGACTTACTGCTTAGAAAGTATTCCTGTCTCATAAATACAGAATTCCTTTCCCCATAATCCCCAGTCATTTAACAACTTTTTTTTTTTTTTTTTTAAAGAAAAGGAAAACCCTCTCTTTAGTTCCCCGTACCTATGTGCAATATTACTATAAAAACGAGTCTGAGTAGGCCTTTCACCAGTTGTTCCATAAATATTTAACTTATTTTTAATAGTCATTTCATGTTTAGTTTAGAATATGCAAGCACTTTTTATATAAATATAATACACACAAAAAAGCATTTCTTGGTAATCTTTGTACTCCTAATGTGTGGCAAATCTAATATAAAAAAGTATTTCTGATCATTAAGGTTGCAAAAATGTGACTTTGGTCTTTAAGGTGTAGAAGAAGAAAAAAAACAACTTTTTTTCATATATTTTCAATTACAGAGACATAAAAAAAAAATACTGGAACAAATTTACAACACTGATCCTTACCTCAATATAAATATAATTGTATGTGCTTTCTGCCTGCTGTATAAATACAGCAAAGAGAGACAAGACAGGCTTAGTGCTGAAGAAAGTGCACTCTGACCACACAACCACAGTTGAAACCATTGCCAAGATCACAGCCAGGATTCGAGAACACCAGGGTCGAAGCAGGCACTCCCAGTACCACTCTGTGTAAAGAAAAGAATTTACAGTCTTTGAAAAAAATATCGTTAAAGAAAATTGTTTGTTAGAAAAGATTTTCAATACTGCTTCTTTCCTACTGGAATGATGCGGAAGCCAGAGATCGCTTAAATCTGGCACTCAGCAGCAGCTGTGGACTGTTTTTCTCACGTTTCCTATCAAGAAGTTTAGCTGGCCAAACATCAAGGGAAATTTAGTCCACAACAGTTGAAATGCAAAATGCTAGTGAATTTGAAATTTAGAACTGCAGTTTTCATCATGGTCATCATACAATAAGCCTAAGTTATGATGTGTAGTGTACACTTTCTGTTGACAGCAATAGTGTCGCAGAGTCTTTGGATGCACACTAAAAGAAGCATTTTATTAAAACAAAAAACTATTTTAATAAAAAGATATGTGCTCACTTACACCTGGTAAGACAGGTAAATATGTTAAGAAATAGAAAATTATAAAAATAGGAAAGGTCCAAGTGTAAGATCAAAATTGTCTTCTATTGACATTCTACATATCATATCCCATTAGTTTTTGGAGTGCGGCTCGTACCAACTGTAGGAGTGTAGAAATGACGGGTGATCCAACCTTCTGGCTCTTGAGGGGGGAATGTACGAACAAATTGTTTTGTTGCACTGGTCTCATTTTTAGCAACATCTTCCAGAAAGAAGGCCTGCTCCAGAAGGATTCGCCATTGCACCTGCGTTCGATGATGTCTCTGCACAGAGTAGATAACCTTGGGGAAAAACCAAGCAAAGAACATATATCAATACTTACATCTTAAAGTGATACATTTTGTTTAAGTTAAAGTTTCTCAAACTCCAATCAAAACGGATCTTTATCCAACATATGCACTGGCATCAACAGATGTACAGCATATCAGTGTGCCACGAATGCCAACAGGTACCTGTTTGTGAAGTTTTACTAGTGTTTTCTCACTAGGATAACTTATATTCTTTTCTTCAAAGTCTTCATAGTCATCCATGTTTCTACCCATTTTCTCCTGGTACTCTGTAGGACACTGAAAGGATACAAGTGCAAAGGTTGTAACACCCTTTATGAACATTTATGAAAGTTGTAATAAAACCTTGTCTTGAACTTTGAATTCATGATACAGAATTTGAAAATATATTTTTTTCCATAAGAGTGGAACACAGTAGAATATAAAGAGTTCTATTTATCATTATATAATTCTCCTTAAACCAATACAATATACTTTACTCAGTTATTCCAGTTGATCACTTCACATCTAACTCATTGAACATTCTTTGAATTGTTTAAATGAGCTTGACTTTGGTTAAGGTAACATCCTATGGAATCCAGAGAAAGCAGAGAGTATATGCTATTTCGATAGGCATGGGAAAGTGCATGTACAAAAGTTGAGATCGTGAAAAGGGACACAAGGAAAATGCAGGTATGATCATTATGGCAAAAACTTGGGTTGTTCTTAGATCAGACATTTCTTCACACAGTCTGTTGGTTTCCTTACCTTTTTTAAAATTGTGTCTACACATTTCCGTAATGGGTGATTATATTTAATGCATTCATTCACTTTCCGGACTTCCTGCAAAACAAACCCAACATATTATAAGAAATATATACACCAACAGCTTGCAGGCAACGATCTGTAAACATATGGAATCATTTTGAGTCTAGCTGACAAACCAAATTTTGTTATAATATTCAATGTATCAGCATTTTTATGTCCTGTGCATATTTCCATTTATTAAAATAATTGAAAAGTTAATATTCTAGTAGACATCACATTACAGATACAAACCATACAGACTGCATCTTAGTCATCTTTAAAGGACACACTAATAAACCTGTATTCCTAACATTAAATTCATGTATGGCCTATTTGTGTTAAAAAAAAAAAAAAAAAAGGCAGTGTTTACACTGCAGAGACTTCAGGATAGTCTCTTTGCCCCAGAACCACTGCAATTAAGCTTAAGCGGTATTTCTACTGATTAATTTCTCCAATTCATCAGTAGAAAGAGTTCTCAATGCAGCCTCTAGTGTAGTACATGTGGTTTTCTTTGTGTAGATTATGATGGCCTCAGCATACAACTGAGATGCTGTAAATAGTTTTTAAACATAATTAATAAATTGGAAAGAGTGGTGCCTTGGAGAACGCCACATTATTTAAGTGTGATGGAATGTGCACATAAAAGGGTCCTGTCTGTAAGTAAGAATATAACACAATGCTAACAAATTAGCTACCAGGTCTTAATTCCTGTTCTGGTGTTTTGATTTTCTCCTTTTAAAATAGTCTGTAGGAAAATATGTGCTAATTGAACATTTACATATGTTATCAGTGGGATTCCTGCTTTTTATGTAGATGTAAACCAGGCTTCTAATTATTTGAGTAGAAATAGAGACTTGGTGCTTCAAACATCGAGACGAATAGGAAGTGCTATAAATGGCAGTGATTTCCCTGGAGCCAATAGGTAGATTAGGAACTCAAACTAGTCCGACTGGAATAGCGAGGTTACAGTATCTGGACGCAATGTGCTAGTTTTTCCAGTTCTGCAACTTGCTCTAAAAACAGCATTTCAATGGCAACTCAAATGCGCTCTCACAAATAACTAGAATAAGTAATTCTATATATAATACTTTCAGTTATCTCATCCCACTCATTTAAGGTTGAACTACAGAGGAAAAAATAAATAAAATAACTGAACATATAAAAGAGCTAGAACAGTAAAACACATTGAAGTTGAATGAAATCAGTTTAAGGGACACTCTAGGCACCCAGACCACTTCTGCCTATTGGAGTGGTCTGGGTGCCAACTCCCACTACCCTTAACCCTGCAAGTGTAATTATTGCAGTTTTCATAAACTGCAATATTTACATTGCAGGGTTAATTCCTCCTCTGGTGGCTGTCTACTAGAGGAGACTTCCGTGTTCATAGAACACGAAAAGAGTTTTAAAACGACGCTGGATGTCCTCACGCTATGTGAGGACCTCCAGCGTCGCCGAATAGGAAAGCATTGTGCATGTGCATTAGATCTCCCTAGGAGCGTAGGTGGAGCCTGACCCAGCGCTGAAGGACATCGGCGATGGACTCCGGTAAGTCACTGAAGGGGTTTTAACCCCTTCAGCAACTTAGGATGGGGGTGGGAGGTAGAGGGGCACTAGAGGGTCCCTTTAACTTCTGAACCAAGTTCCAAAAATAGACATACAAAGCAATAGAAATGAAATTGAAGCAAACAGGAAAACACTGGCTGGTGGAATAGTCTGATTTGATCATTTTACAAACTAGCAAAAAAGGAGCATTTGTCAGAGACTTAACATTGTGTTATTCTCCTTTTTTAAGCATTGTTTATTGACAACGTTTTCCAACACTAAATATGTATATATTCACCTCTATCTATAATAATTTAAAAGGAACAGAAAGTGACTGTCATCAGGAGGGCCCATTGCATACTACCTGGATTACTCCATTTTTTTTATTTTTTATTTTTTTTAAATAGAATTTAGTAGAACACATTTTAAAAATGTAGATGCAATTTAATTACCATGCCAGGTGAATTGACAGGGTTGTTATTCACAGATTTAAAATGTACATATTTAGTTATATTACGATGACTGATATGTAGGAGGATTCTCAGTATCCTATATTAACTAGCAATGGGCCATCGCCAATCATTTGTTGCATATCAGAGAACGTGATTATTATCAGCTTTACCTCCATCACATCTTCTAGGTTCTCCTCAGCGTCTGCTTTCTCTGTCATTAGTTTGGCTGCCTTAAAATAGGTTTTCATTAAGGGGTAACCTTTCTTGGCTCCATTCCAATGAGAGCGAGGGATTTCCACCAAACCATAACCCATCAACAAAACAAGGAGAAAGAGACCCCATGTATTGGCAGCAGCAATCCCAATGGTTTGGAGTTGGTACCTAAAAATGGAAAACCAATACAAATTAATGTAATTTTGTGGAAGGAGGAAAAAAATTATAAAAAAAAATAAAAAAATAAAAACAAACACTGATCACAGGTAACTAGGCAACTGCGTTTTTCTTGCCTAGTACTAAATAATTAGGGACATTATTTTTTCTTCTAATCATGGACCATCCAAAGCAGTGAAGTTAAACACACAGGACACAAAATTGTGTACCTATGCAATTTTTTAAACACATAAACACATCATATTGAATTGGGCCAAAGACAACAGGCCATATGAAAATGATTACTGTAACTTTTCATAATGTAAATGGAGAGCAGTCTGACACTGTGAAAAGCTTAAAGGCAGACACCAACACTATAACCACTGCAGCACACTGCACTAAATTTCCCATGATACTCAGACAGCCCTTAGTTATTGTAAAATGTAGCTCACAAACAATTGCGGTCTTAGAGTAGCCAGCAATAGACTAGTGCATTCTAAATGGTTATGTGTTAAAGTGCAGTTTGATGCTTTTTAAGTAAAAATCAATGGTATGATTACAACAGCATACATAATTGAAAGGCTACCATTTACTCCCTCAATAACTTCCTATAAAGTGCACAACAGTTATGAGATTTCCTCCTGGTTATATTTTGATTTTCTATGATCTACCAGTCTTTTGTACGTGCTTGTTTGTATATCAGCTAATTTGATATGCATACCTGCAGCATGCACAGTCTAAAGAGTGGCTTCCATAGCCAAGCTTTAACTCTAGGCAGTTTTTGGTTTCTATTTTGGAATTCTGTTGACAGTTCAAATCAATGCTTAGTTAATAAACCCATATGTGCAAGTTCTTTAAACGCTCTCCACACACATTTGCGTGGAAAAGATTAGGGAAAACAAAAATTTCCGTGTGCACAGAAGAGGGAGTTTCATTAAAATGGTCTACAATAAAATTGTTTTTCTGTAAATATAATATTTAGAGGAACACTGGAACGTTTGAAATACAAACCTGTATTCCTAATGTTATAATGTTGTCCTCTTTATTTAGATTCAGGCCCCTAATATATCTAAATAAAAACTAAAATAAAAGGTATTCTGTACCTTTTTTCCAGCACCAAGATAAGGTCATTGCAGTTGACATCATAGAGGAGCATTGGTAATGAAAAGCAGATACGCAGGCAGTGCTCCTCCAATGAAATGGAAGTTAGTTGTGAGACCAGAGACAACCACTAGAGGTGTATTTAACCCTGCAATGTAAACATTGCCATATCTACTAAACAGCAATGCTTTACACAGTAGCATTAAAAAGTACCACAGCACCCAGCCCACTTCATTAAGATGAAGTGGCCTGGGTGCCTTTGACGTTTGTTTGTTTTTGAAATGTCTCCATCCTTGCTATATCTCTCTCCCAATCATTGTAAGCACTTCAGCCAATTTTCAGCTTGGGGACAGGGGGGATCTTGTTCTGCATGTGCCTACAAAACACACAGTTTTAGTAGACCTTGGATGTTAAGGAGGAAGTACATTTTTTACAATTCACAATACTCTTAATATTCACAATAGTCTCACTGTTTTGTGATAACCATATTATGCATGTATCATACCATATGCTTAATATTATTCTGAATGTTATCTATAAAGTAGAAATAAATAAATTTATTTTTGTTGTTGTTTGATTCTGACAGTCAACCCTGCGCTCCAACAACTGCTGTTGATTTCACATTTGTAAAGAAAAACTTACCACTCCAGGTGAAATTTGGGGTTCACTGCGACATAGATGAGAAGTGCTGTAAAAATGCACAAGTAGGTGCCATAATAAATGGCATTCTCAATCAGGGCAGTTTTAATTTTCCCGGTAATGGAAAATCCACCAGATCGAGCATAGGACTGCATGAATGGGAGGAGAATCCTATTGGACAGAGACAAATTGATTATTTTCACAAAGATGAAATGGTTTATTAGGCATGAAGGTCAAAACAGAGTGGCTGGAAGATAGAGCCTCATCTTCTACAAGGATTCTTTCAGCCTACCTTTTAGTCATCCATTGTCTAGGTTTTAAAAGCCTTCTTATACATTAACCATGAAACAACATCAACAAATGACCCTGGGTGAGGTATAAACTAGTGGATGGCCTTTAAAATTCTTGGATACTATCCCTTAATTTTTACTCCAAGCACCAAATTTCTGTCCTGTCCATTATATAATCTTCAGTGCACGTTTTTGCACTTATTTCTAATGTTTAAATGCAATTTAAGACAAAATCTAGTTACGATCAATAAAATTGTAGACACTGTGGACATCTGTACAAGATGTGTAGGAGCAGAAAAAGGTTAACAAATCAGCAGTAATATCACATACCAAGTAAGAAATTGAGATGTCCAGTAGACGACCCGCCAGAATATTGGCATGATACCCTTGGGGATATAGCTCCATGGCTTATAACACTGAGGTGAGGGACTATCACTGCTGCTATTGAAAAGATAGTGAAAAAAATAAATAAAATATATTATATATATATATATATATATATATATATATATATATATATATATATATATATATATATATATATATATATTTTTTTTTTTATACACAAATACATATAATGGAAAAAAATATATAAAATGTTTTATAAACAGATAAATCGATAGAAAGATATATAGACACACAGACTTCTTTATGCAAAATCATTCGATGATGAGAATATATCTGTAATGCAATAACTTCCTAAAAGATTAGTGTAAGAAGAAAAAAAAAGTGCATATGTCAATATTGTCAGCTTAAAAGAGTCACTAATTCTTGCAAATTGTGTCTTGATTATTTAGATATTGCATTCTGATTGGTAGTGTGTCACCATCCAATCAGAAACAAAGTTATAATTAAAATCTTAATCACCACAAAGTGCAGAAAACAGCATATACAAACAGTACCAAAATAGCTTAGAAAAAGAGAATTGATGGGATCAATACAAGTAGAAATAAGTACTTTTCTTAAATTTTACATCTATATTACATTATATATTTGAATTTCTCCATCTATAGAGATATATCCAATAACTAAATGCTTCCTGTATAATAATCAGTATAGGTTTTCAGTGCAGACTGACTTCCCGTCACAATACAAAAATCATAAACTAAAAAAAGCTGTCTTGGTACAGTAAATGTCAAAAACGAGAAGTGAGAATGAGGGTAAAAGCTTATGAACTTTGGTTACATCAATGTTAACAAAAGGGGAAAGCATTGCTCAATACTAGGAAGAAATGGTATTTTGCAGAGTTTACCGTTAAATATTACAAGATGTAATGTAACTCAAAGATTGTTATTACTATAGACGGATGTACTTTATTTTGGTTACAGGGTGGTTTTCGGAGAAAGAACACTCTACACTGTTAGCAGAGGGAGGAATGTGTGGGGATTTTTTTTAATAAACAGCAATTTTTAGTGAACTGAAAAACAAAGTGCAAAATGTAGGTGAAAATAGACAAACTTACTGTAGCACAGTCCAAAATTTCTCAGTTTAGTTTTCAATTCACTAGTGTGCTGGTTAGCGTATAAACCCATTTGTTGAACTCAACTATTTAAGCGTGCATGTTTATATGGTTGATCGGTTTATTTTCTATTTGTTACTAAGGTGTAAAGTGGCAGGAGGCTTACTAAAAAAATGGTCAGTGAATGTGCATGAAATCTACACACGAAGCATTAAAATACCTGTCTGCGTTCTTTTCAAGTTGAAGTCCGGAAGCATTGTCTATTGTGGCTGCCGTCGTAGTGGTGGAAAAGAGACTTGTGTTGATAGTGACTGGCGGAACTGCATTTCTAGCAAGACAGCGATTATATATAGTCTGGAAGAGATTTCATTCGTTAAAAATCATTCGAGGTGAATTTGGTGTAACATTAAACTCACAATGTCACTTCATCAAACTGCTTGAAAATAGCACTTGACATAGCCCTCTTTTAAATTTAATGCTCAAAATAGCCCATCAAGAAGTCTGTCAGTGTTAATTCCACAGCTAGGAAAGCACTGTTTGACTAATCATATTAATTTGATAATTAAGCTGGACCTGAAATCTAACAAAATGACGTCCCAAGCTTTAAAGTAGTCTCTCAGCTCACTACATGGGTTATGAACCAAGGAGATGCAATGACTGATAACTGCGATGATTGGTACACATCATTGCAGGTATAACACTGCCTCATTTCCATCAGACGGCAGATGACTTCAGGATTTTATTTGCCCTGTGCCAGCCATGTATGTACCTACAATGGCATCTAAACAACTTTAAACAGATTAAAAGAAAACTATAGTGCTAGGAAAACAAAGTTATATTCCCCTGCACTATAGCTCCCTATAGTGCCTCCTCCCTCGAACCCCCCCTCCCCCGCATTAGGACTTTCTCCATAGGAAAGCATTATGTAATGCTTTCCTATAAGGTTTTCGGTGACGCTGGATGTCCTCATGCACAGCGTGAGACCATCCAGCATCAGTTAGGCGACCAAAAGTCACCTAAGCACCTCATAGTCCCTCTAGGGGCTGTCTGGTAGACAGCTACTAGAGGTGGAGTTAACCCTCCAAGGTAATTATTGCAATTTCTCAGAAACTAGAATAATTACCATTGCAGGGTTAAGGGGATTGGGACACATCACCCAGACCACTTCAATGAGCTGAAATGGCCTGGGTGTCTATAGTGTCCCTTTAACATTGTTTTTGTTTTCTCTCTCCACTATATTCCCATGCAATCACACAGTTGCATTTGTCCATGCTTTCAAAGAACAATAGCAATAAGGAAATGTAAACTCTTCCAAGTCAAAGCTATGCTGATAAAAGCTTTAAAAGGTAATGGATTTTGTTTAATGGTTTCCAACCTCCATGTTCAAATAGTGATGCGCTAGATCTGCTCTGCAAAATTCTGGCAGGATTATTAAATGAACTCTAAACCTCAGCAAATGAAATCTGGATTGCAAAACAGAGTCACAAATAGCCAAATTAAGGCTATGGCTGAGGTGGAGAATTCTTCAAAATCAACTACTTTTGCCTTAGTTTTGACATTAGGATTTTGTTTGTACTAATTTAGAGCAGAATGTTAAAGGTCTTCATAGAAGAAGTGGTAAAGTGTTTGTTTGCTAGCTGCACAGGAACACCAATTTCCTCACCAGATTGATCCCTTTAAATTTGTTCAGTATTATTCTCTCACTTAACCTTTCTAGATTACCTGTTACACTGTCAGACTCCATATTATCCCACCTTTGTGGGATTATACAAATCAAATTATACATACCAAATTACATGAAGTTTACAATTCCCTTAACCCCTTAAGGACACATGACATGTGTGATATGTCATTATTCCCTTTTATTCCAGAACTTTGGTCCTTAAGGGGTTAAAGGAACACTTTAGTGTTAGGAATTCTTATTTGTATTCCTACCACGAAAGTGTACCTCCTTCTACGATTTACTCTAAAGCAGGGTTCTTCAAACTCTGGCCCTCCTGATGTTGCTGAACTACAACTCTCGATTCTTCAAATGGAATAGATAGCCAGAGAATCATGGGAGTTGTAGTTCAGCAACATCTGGAGGGCCAGAGTTTGGGGAATCCTGCTCTAAAGCATGCACACAGGCTCCTGGCAGAAGCAGCATCAGGAAACAAAGATGGAGACCGGAATTAAGGTGGCAGTGACTAAGAGGGAGAGCTTCAAGCACGTACTTCTGCCCATGACCCATCACCTTGAAGTGATTTACAAAATATTCAAAGTTCCCTGAAGATGACAGTGCCACTTTAAGAAAATAAGTGTAACATTCTTATGTATATTCTTTGGTTCAGGCCATTGGTGAACACTCAAGTACATGCAATTAACAAGTGTGTTTCTTACCGTACTAACATCCAGAGGTATGATAAAGACTATCAAGAAGCAGAGATACCAGGCTAAGAGAGTTGCCACTATTACAAGTCTGTGCTGTTTTTTAAAATCTCCATATCGGTGAAGAAGAAATAAAGCCAGAAAAAAGACAAATACAATCTCAATTCCTAGAGCAGCTCCACTCATTTTAAAAAGGTATCTTCAGTTTGTACAAAACGGCTGAGGCACACGGTTAAGGATTTAGCCTGTGGAGATAAATAAAAAAAACACACAACAAAACATTTAGAGTTAAAGGTTTTGTGTACTGACTCCACAGCCATGCTAAAAGGATCCACATATTTGCATAAATTAGTAAATAGGACTTTATTCCGCGAGAACACAAATGGGGTTGTGCCGTAATTTCGGGTAAACAAAATGGCCACCGCGATTTGGTCCGGTCGGGTGCCACTGATAATTGAAGTGGGCGGCGAGGGAGCACTCTCCCCCCCCGCCCCCTGCTCAGCTCCTTCACGTGCACTGCAGTGATGCTGGAGCCAGAATATCCGAGGCGCGCGAGGGAGCTGAGCAGGAAGATCACTGATCCCTCGCCGCCCGCAAGCCAGCCACGCAGCTCCACTGGACCCCAGGGACCGTACGCCAGCCGCACAGCCCAGCTACCCCACTGGATCCCAAGGAAAAAAGAGACTCCATGCCAGCACTCCCAAAGGTAGGGAGGCTGGGTGGAATGAAAAAAAATAAAAAAAAGTGTCTGTTAAAGCGTTTGTATGTGTGTTTGTCAGTGAGAGTATGTGTGTTTGTCACTGAGTGTGTCACTGAGAATGTATGTGTGCTTGCCAGGTAGAGTGTATATGTGTTTGTATTTGTGTCTGTCAGTGAGAGTATAAGTGTGAGTGTATCTGTGTGTCAAGGTTTGTGTATGTGTCAGTGTGTGTATGTAAGTAGGGGTGTGTGTGTGTGTGTGTTTGTATGTCAGTGTGTGTATTTGTGAGTCAAGATGTGTGTATGTATCACTGTGTGTATCTGAGTGTGTATCAGTGTGTATCAGTGTGTGTGTGTGTGTATGTCTGTGTGTCAGATACACACACACGCACAGAGAGATACACACTGACACACAGATACATACCTTGACACACACCGGCACAAACAAAAAGAGGTTTATGCCCATGTTTGTTTTTTTACGGGAGAGGGGTTCCACAATGTTGATACACTATGTCAAAGAGTTCCACGGGAAAAATTAATTGGGAACCCCTGAACTAGACTATTTGCTTAAAGGACCATTCTAGGCACCCAGACCACTTCAGCTTAATGAAGTGGTCTGGGTGCCAGGTCCAGCTAGGCTTAACCCATTCTTTTATAAACATGGCAGTTTCAGAGAAACTGCTATGTTTATGAATGGGTTAAGCCTTCCCCCAATTCCTCTAGTAGCTGTCTCATTGACAGCAGCTAGAGGCGCTTGCGTGCTTCTCACTGTGATTTTCACAGTGAGAGCACGCAAGCGTCCATAGGAAAGCATTGATAATGCTTTCCTATGTGACCGGCTGAATGCGCGCGCAACTCTTGCCGCGCGTGCGCATTCAGCCGCATGGGAGGAGAATCGGAGGCAGAGAGCTCCCCGCCCGGCTCTGGAAGGGGGACCCTGAGGGTGGGGGCACCCTCAGGGCACTATAGTGCCAGGAAAACGAGTATGTTTTCCTGGCACTATAGTGGTCATTTAACACAGTTTTTGAAATTGGACTTTGCATTGTGGCAACTAATGTCATATGAATAAGCTACACTTATTTTGAAACTAATTACAACAAAGTAAGCCCCTATTTCACTTGCCTACCACTAAACATGTAACCCAACAGCATAACCAGAAAAGTTACATTACCATGATTAGAGAACAATGGCTTTAGCCATGTTACAGAAGATGCTTCTATACTCCTTTAGATTACTACTCTCTCTCTCTCTTTTTTTTTTAACTTTGCAATGAATATATATATATATATATCCAAAGTAAAAATAAAAAATAGGAGAGTAGTAAGCTAAAGCAGTAGAGCAGCATCTTTTGTAACATGACTATATATATTTCATTCCAAAGTAAAAAATAAAGTAAAAATAGCTGGCTCTGCCCCCTCGCTGAGATCATCAAAATTGACAATCTCAGCCAATCCAATGCTTTCCCATAGAGGCAATTGCGCATGTGCTGCGCCAAATCAGTATCTCCTCATATATATGCATTGGATATGCATATTGTTCATCACTGATCCAGTAAGCACCGCTATTGGCAGTCTGAGTGACTGCCACTAGAGTTGTCCATGGACAGTAATGCAAGCACTGCCATTTCTCTAAAAAGGCAGTGTTTACATTAAAAAGCCTGCAGGGACAACCTATCCATTAAGTTGTAGTTATTTTAGTGAATATAGTATCCCTTTAAGTTAAAGTTGTTTTGTAGCTTAAAGTGTCCCTTTAAATGCATGCAAGTTTTCATTGGGGGAATTTCTACTAAATTATTAATATAGTTTTTTTTCCATTGGAATGTTCCTTTAAATACTATATTTGAAACCACATTTTGGTATGTTATTCTATGGTTCAGACCATAGGACTATCCTGATTTTAGCTTCTGTACTTCACACCCACACAACTCAAAGTTCTCTCTCTTTTATCCAACGCAGAAATCACAACCGATCACCTTCATCTAAGCACAGATAATGTGGAAGTGAAAAATTCTAATTTTCTTAGTAGAGGGGCTTTTGTTTGGGTGCCAGGAGTGCCCCAGGTTTTCTAAAGCCTCTTGAAAAGATTTGACAAAAATGGAGATAGGGCATGTTTAGCCTACTTCCATCATATCCCCCCACAATAAACTATAGTGGTCCTAGAAATATCCCTTCAAGCAATTTAGGTTGATTTCTTGATGTGATGTTTGTTTATTCACATTTACTAGTATGGCATGACAATTTTCATATTTACAAACACAAATATGTATGCAAACGAAAATTACAGGTGTTTGTAGTAAGCATGGTCATTATTAAGCAAACAGTTTATGCATTCAATTTCTGTATTGAAAAATAACAGCTGCTTATATGAAAAATGCACTCCTCAAATGTAATACGACTTATCAATCAGTTACACGTATTGGTTGGGTGTGATCTTTGTACCACGGCCACAGTGACTCACCTATAGGGTTTCAGTATTACAGCCTGACACAAGACATACATATATTAGATTAGATTGTCAAAGACATAGAACAGGTTTAAATATTATTCAGATTCAGGTAAGTAAACAATTATATCCTCTGGGTTGAAAACCCCCCAGCAAATGTATCAATTAAAATATACTTTAAACACTGGGGAGATTAATCAAAGTGTTCTGTTCTAAAAGGTGGTCTATAGTACTAATAAGTAAAGCAAATCACCATGAATTCCTGCGGCATCAACAACAAACATTCCATTGGGGATTTCTCTTCTTTTATATTTTTGCAGTGCTTTAACCCCTTAAGGACCAAACTTCTGGAATAAAATGCAATCATGACATGTCACATACGTCATGTATCCTTAAGGGGTTATTTGTATGGCAGAAAGAATTTCCACGGCAAGGAGAAATGTATTTCAAATGTATGTTAGTCTTATAATAATGGGCTACAAAGTGATACTTATATGAAACAGAACATCACTTTAAAGGACAACTGGCATGTCACGGGATTTTTAATACTATGTTTAATTATCCCTATATTTAACAAATATGTATTTATAAAGTGTGTGAACAATAAATTGAAAATTAAAAATCCTCACGTTTGTAACCTATAACTAGGCGCCTCCATAGTAACGCCCTGTCAGTCATGGTTATAAACTAAGTCATAGTTTAGTATGTGAGGAAAAAAAATAAAAATACAGAAAACAAGAAAAAGGAAACAAGGTTTCTATTTCCCCTCTTCATTCACAATGTTTTTCCTGGCTTCTCTTGGTCTGAACTGGATAATATAGTTTGATAAATTTGTATGTGTACAGTTGTGCTCAAAAGTTTGCATACCCTTGGAGAATTAGTAATATATGTACCATTTTTAAAGAAAACTCGAGTGAGCAGGCAAAACACATTTATTTTGGGATTCATATTCAACTATAGGTTATAACAGAATGGCATAATCGTAAAACAAAACATGGCAACAAAGAAAAAATTTAAACAACCCCTGTTCAAAGGTCTGCATACCCTTAGTTCTTAATACTGTGTATTGCCCGCTTTAGCATCAATGACAGCGTGCAGTCTTTTGTAATAGTTGTCTATGAGGCCTCTAATTCTTGCAGGTGGTATAGCTGCCCATTTATCTTGGCAAAATGCCTCTAGGTCATGCAAAGTCATTGGTAATCTTGAACAGCCCGTTTGAGTTCTCCCCAGGGTGACTCGATGATATTAAGGTCAGGAGACTGTGATGGCCACAACAGAACCTTCACCTGCTGTAACCACTGGAGGGTCAACTTGGCCTTGTGCTTAGGGTCATTGTCATGCTGGAAAGTCCAAGAGCATCCCATGTGCATCCTTCGTGCAGAAGAATGTAAATTGCTAGTATTTTCTGATAACATGCTGCGTTCATCTTGCCAACAATTTTCACAAGATTGCCCATGCCTTCAGAGCTCACAAACCACCTCCCAAAAAAAAAGATAAGTGAGTAACCACCATGCTTCACAGTGGGCAGTGCCGACTTTAATGCGGTGCAAACGGGGCACCTGCCCCAGGCAGCTGCCCAGTTGCCCTCAACAGCTTACTCACCCCATGGGTCCCCACTGCATCCGGTTGCCTGCAAACGAAGGAAGCTCACCGGGTGGCCCAGGCACTAAGGGCCACCCGGTGGGCGTTTGTAAGCAGGGGCCTGGTCGCACACTGTGGCGCTTTAACAGCACGACCAGGCCCCCTTGCAAATCTTTCTTGCTCTACCTGAACTTGGCTTGGTATCAAGAGATCATAGAGTTTTCCACTTCTTAATAAGTAATTGAACAGTACTGGCTGGCATTTTCAAGGCTTTGGATATCTGTTTAGATCCTTTTCCATCTTTATAAAGTTCCATTACCTTCTTACGCAGGTCTTTTGACACTTCTTTTCTGCTCCTAATGCCTTATTATCTAGCCTGCTCAGTGTTTACATGTGAGAGCTAACAAACCCAATGACTATTTTTTTACACAGATATTAATTGCAATTTAAAAAGCCATGTGTGCAAATTAACCTTTAATTGCCATTTTAACCTGTGTGGCTCTACAACAAGGCCAAACATTCAAGGGTATGTCAACGTTTGATCAGGGCCATTTGGGTGATTTATGTTATCATTATGATTTAAAAAGGAGCCCAACAACTATGTGATAATAAATGGCTTCATGTAATCACTATCCTTCAATAAAACATTTTTTGCAGGATCAGTCAGACTTTCAAAATCAATGCCAAAATTTCACACTTTCGAGCACAACTGTGTGTGTGTGTATATTTATTTTTTTAATGGATCACCTCATGCAAAAATGGTTAGCAAAAGTTGGTGATATTCAATGTTTTGCTCAGTGGCACTTCATTGCAACTATAGATTTTAGAAAAACAGACTTTTCTAAAATTAGAATATGTGTAAAGAAGTCCTTGTCAGACTGGAGCAGTTTTAATGGAGTCCAGGAGAAATGGGATTATTTAAAAAAAAGTCGCACTACTGAAAGCAACAGAAAATTCCATTAGGCTTGTCAGGAAGAACAGAGAAATTAAGGAACCACTGTGGTACTCCGCAGATGTGGCCAAAATAGTAAAAAACAAAGCGTTAGCATTTAGTAATTATAAAAAAAAAAGTGAGAAAGAGTGAGGAAGACAGACAGATCTATAAGATTAGGCAGAAAGAGGCTAAGCAAGTTATAAGAGCCTCCAAATCATACACAGAAGAGAGAATAGCACAGTCAGTAAAAAATGGGGATAAAACATTTTCTAGATACATAAATGAGAAAGTAAAACAAAGATTAGTTAGATTATACACAAAAGAAGGAAGGTATGTAGAAGAGGATAAAGGTCTAGCTGACTGCCTCAATTAATATTTTTGTTCAGTATTTACAGATGAAAATTAAGGAGAGGGACTTCAGTTAAGAAAAAGGACAAATGGGTCATTTGTTACATGTGAGTTTACAGAAGAAGAGGTTCTATTTCAACTGTCGAAAGGAAAGACAAATAAGTTGATGGGGCCTGATACGATACACCCAAAGTTATTAAAAGAACTTAGTGGTGTACTAGCAAAATCATTGATGGATTTATATAAAAACCAATCATTGTTAACAGGAGTAGTCCCACAAGACTGGAAATTAGCGAATGTTGTACCCATTTGCAAGAAAGGTAGTAGGGAGGAGTCAGGCAACTATAGGCCAGTAAGCCTTACTTACTTTGGTAGTGGGGAAAGTGATGGAACCATGTTAAAGGATAGGATTGTTGAACATCTAAAATCACATGGATTTCAAGATCAGAGACAACATGGGTTTACTTCAGGGAGATCATGCCAAACTAAACTTATTGATTTTTTGGGGTAACTAATAGATCAGAGTGGTGCAGTAGACATTGATTACCTAGATTTCAGTAAGACTTTTGACACTGTTGCCCACAGAAAGCTTATCAATAAACTGCAATCTTTAAGTTTAGATTCCAATATTGTTGAATGGGTTAGGCAGTGGCTGAGTGACAAGCAACAGAGGGTTGTAGTTAAGGGAGTATATTCAAAGCATGGTCTTGTTACCGGTGGGGTACCTCAGGGATCTGTACTTGGCCCCTTCTCTTTAATATTTTAAACAGTGATATTGTAGAAGGTGTTGATGTTAAGGTATATCTTTTTGCTGATGATACCAAGATATGTAACAGGTTGGTGTTCCATGAGTGAAAAGCCAAATGGCAAGTGATTTAGGTAAACTAGAAAAATGGTCAGAGCTGCAACTGACATTCAATGTGGATAAGTGCAAGATAATGCATCTTCGATGTAAAAACCCAAGGGCAGAGTATAGAATATTAGGGGTAATTATTTCAGATGACTTAAAGGTGGCAGACAATGTAATAGAGCAGCAGGAAATGCTAGCAGAATGCTTGGTTGTATAAGGAGAGGTATTAGCAGTATAAAGAGAGAAGTGCTCATGCCGTTGTACAGAACACTGGTGAGATCTCACTTGGAGTATTGTATGCAGTACTGGAGACCGTATTTCCAGAAGGATATTGATACTTTGGAAAGAGTTCACAGAAAGGCTATTCGACTGGTTCATGGATTGCAGGATAAAACATACAAGGAAAGGTTAAAGGAACTTAACATGTATAGCTTGGAGGAAAGACGAGACAAGGGGGATATGATAGAAATATTTAAATACATAAAGGGAATCAACACAGTAAAGGAGGAGACTATATTTAAAAGAAGAAAAACTACCACAACAAGAGGACAGTCTTAAATTAGAGGGACAAAGGTTTAAAAATAATATCAGGAAGTTTTACTTTACTGAGAGGGTAGTGGATGCACTGAATAGTCTTCCAGCTGAAGTGGTAGAGGTTAACACAGTGAGCGAGTTTAAGCATGTGTGGGATAGGTGTAAGGCTATCCTAGACTTAAAGGGACACTCCAGGCACCCAGACCACTTCTGCCCATTGGAGTGGTCTGGGTGTCAACTCCCACTACCCTTAACCCTGCAATTGTAAATATTGCAGTTTTCATAGTTTTCTACTAGACAGCCACTAGAGGGAACTTCCTGGTTTATAGCACAGATCTGTGCTATAGCGTCCCTGACGTCCTCACGCTATGTGAGGACCTCCAGCGTAGCTGAAATCCCCATAGGAAAGCATTTTTCAATGCTTTCCTATGGGGAGGTCTAATGCGTGTGGCCGGAATTTGCCACACATGCGCATTAGGTCTCTCCCTGCCACTGGCTGCGCAATCGGTCTCCCCCGCCGGATGACGTCGGCGGGGGAGGAGCGTGGGCGGACCCTGAACCAGCGCCGAGGGACATCAGCGCTGGATACAGGTAAGTCACTGAAGGGAGTTTAACCCCTTCAGCAAACTGGGATGGGTGGTGGGAGGGAGAGGGGACCTGCAGTGCCAGGAAAAAGGTTTGTTTTCCTGGCACTGGAGAGTCCCTTTAAGATAAGGCCAGGGACTAATTAAAAGTATTAAGAAAAATGGGCAGAATGGTTCTTATCTGCGGTCACATTCTATGTTTCTATACACTGATATAGCCACAACATTAAAACCAACTGCCAAAACCGCTCTGATGCAACAAGGCATGGAAAGTGAACTGACTGTTCACTTGCTGCCTAATAAATCCCACCCCTTGACAGGTGTAATGGTAACAATATTACAATTCACTTCACTTGTCAGTAGTTTTAATGTGGCTGATCAGTGTACATCCAGCTATACAAAATGTAGATGACATATGTCTCAGAAAATATATGAAACTGTACATCTTGTAAAAATTACTATAATATATGGCTTGGACACCACTAGCTCCAATTTAATAAAATTAAAAGTTACAACCCAAAACGAAGTGCCACCAGTTTTGATGGGTCATTTCTTAGCATTCTACCAGTCTGCAATTAGGCTGACAGAAACAGGGCTTTCAGTCCCGACCACTGATATCTCACTATTACTCTCCACCCCTGGTGACACTGCATGTGGCAGGCCAAGACTGGCATAAAAATGCAAGTATGTGGGACCTCTGCACACACTTTGCAATCACAGACAAAATGTGGTAAAATAAAGATATATCCCAGCTCAATGTTGTCACAGAATGTTATATGAAGATCTGTTTTCAAATTAACCCTCAAAGCACTATAATCACTAACCTGCCCAAAGTTCTTGTAACCTACTACTGGACAGATAATGTGGTGGTTTACGTTGGCATTAGCTGAACCACAGTATAGGGATGGGTTTTTGGAATCAAGAGACAAAAGGTTTCCACAAACCAGAGTATATGACCCATGTGCTCTCTGCGCCATAACTACTACTACAATAAGTTTTAGCACTGTGTGTGCCCCTTCAATGGCAAAGAGAGGAGGAAGTCGTGCTGTTCAATTTCTTTTTACACTAGTTATGAAATATACCTACTAAGTAATGTGCTGAACATTGAATAAAGCATTGAGAGCTGCTTTTCCAGATTCTACAAAAATGGATTATTATTGTCCATTATTATTATTTAAAAGTGGCGCTGTTAACAATCCCCCCATTAATTAAAAAAAAAAAACATGCATATTTGCATTGACTCTGTTGATATTTCACTGCAGTCAAAAAATGTAAGACAAATTAGATATTTTTTTTTTTTTTAAAGCATTTTTCCTGCACCTGACAGAGTCTGACAGCTGACAGCCAGAGCCCGGGATAGCAGCCCCTGAGCCGACGGCCAGAGCCCGGGATAGCAGCCCCTGAGCCGACGGCCAGAGCCCGGGATAGCAGCCCCTGAGCGGCGGCCGGGAGCCGGATAGCAGCCCCTGAGCGGCGGCCAGAGCCGGGATAGCAGCCCCTGAGCCGGCCGGCCCAGGCCGGATAGCAGCCCCTGAGCCCGGCCCGGCCAGAGCCGGGATGGCAGCCCTGAGCGGCGGCCAGAGCCGGGATAGCAGCCCCTGAGCCCGTGACCAGAGCCGGATAGCAGCCCCTGAGCGGCTGACCAGAGCCGGGGATAGCAGCCCTGAGCGGCGGCCAGAGCCGGGATAGCAGCCCCTGAGCCCGTGGCCAGGGGCCGGGATGCCCAGCCCCTGAGCCCGTGACCAGAGCCGGGATAGCAGCCCCTGAGCCCGGCGGCCCAGGCCGGAGGATGCCCAGCCCCTGAGCCGGCTGGCCAGAGCCGGGATAGCCCAGCCCCTGAGCGGCCGGCCAGAGCCGGGGATAGCAGCCCCTGAGCCCGTGACCCAGAGCCGGGATAGCAGCCCTAGGCGGCGGCCGGGGCCGGGATAGCAGCCCCTGAGCGGCGGCCCAGAGCCGGGGATAGCAGCCCCTGAGGCGGCGGCCAGAGCCGGGATAGCAGCCCTGAGCCCGGCCGGCCAGAGCCGGGATAGCGGCCCTGAGCCGGCGGTAGAGCCGGGATAGCAGCCCCGAGCGGCGGCCAGAGCCGGGATAGCAGCCCTGAGCCGGCCGGCCAGAGCCGGGATAGCAGCCCTGAGCCGGCGGCCAGAGCCGGGATAGCAGCCCCTGAGCGGCGGCCAGGCCGGGGATAGCAGCCCCTGAGCCGGCCCGGCCAGGCCGGGATAGCAGCCCTGAGCCGGCGGCCAGGCCGGAGATGGCAGCCCCTGAGCCAGGCCAGCCCAGGCGGGGATAGCAGCCCCTGAGCCGACAGCCAGGGCGGGATAGCAGCCCCTGAGCCGCCAGCCAGAGCCGGGGATAGCAGCCCTGAGCCGACAGCCAGGCCGGGATAGCAGCCCCTGAGCCCACAGCCAGAGCCCGGGATAGCAGCCCCTGAGCCCACAGCCAGAGCCCGGGATAGCAGCCCCTGAGCCCACAGCCAGAGCCCGGGATAGCAGCCCCTGAGCCCACAGCCAGAGCTCGGGATAGCAGCCCCTGAGCCCAGGATAGCAGCCCCTGAGCCGACAGCCAGAGCCCAGGATAGCAGCCCCTGAGCCCAGGATAGCAGCCCCTGAGCCCAGGATAGCAGCCCCTGAGCTGCCAGCCAGAGCCTGGGATAGCAGCCCCTGAGCCCGGGATAGCAGCCCCTGAGCTGACAGCCAGAGCCCTTGTACCAGGTCCAGGAGCCCAGCAGCCAGCTGTCAGTATTGATAGTAAAACACGCTCCTCACCAGCTGTTGCCGTTTTCTTTACAGTCTGTCTCCTAAGACCATTCCCAGCAGCTGCCAACCGTGCGTGCCTTCATTGATGTCCTAATTACCGGAACCTGCTGACACACTAACAGACAAGACAACAAGCCGAAAACGTCACTTCCGCGTTCCCAGCGTTCTACACACTAGCCTTAGCAACTCAAACAGTGAACGCAAAGTAGAGAGCGCCCCAAGTGGAGACTGTGGAATATTGCCATCTAATCACTATGGGATCCAGAAATATGGCCGCCGCCAAATAACGGAATTTTTCTCTAGTGCTTAGAACTCGGCGTGGCTACGCTTGGATTACACTCTGCTACAGAGCAACTCAAGCAATTGAAAGCAGCCATGCTTATTAAGGGAAAGATGATAGCCGTAAAGTGCGAACATATTATTGTGCAAACAATATCCTTTGTGTTACACATTATGTCATGCACAAAGTCCAACATCCTAAACAAACAGGGTTAGTCACTAAATTGAGAATTCCACGTGAATTTGCAATGTAAGTCCTAAATAGCTGAATTTGAAAAACCCTCTAAGTCAGCTATACTTCCAGTTTAGTTATTTTGGGGTAAAATATGAAATTTACTTGGAATTCAAACTTTAGTGACTAACCCTGTTATTTTGTATTAATCGGGCTGTTTGGTAATTTTTTGGGTTTTGACCCTTCTTTCCCCACCCTGGTCCTGCGCAGAGAAATTAACGCACCCTCTATATATGGTCTCTGTTACAGGGTGCTGCGATTAAAGAGTGAAAAGTTGGGAAATCAAACAGGATTTTCACTAAACTCCTCAAATTTGTGGGCAGGAGTATGTGAATTCTAACAGAAGCAATCATAACACAAATATGCCATTAGCACAATTTTGATCACTAACTCTGTGGGAAAATAGTTATCTCTTTATATACCCCAATTATTAAAACATTTGAATTATTCGCAACCCTCTTCACTTTCTGGCTGAAGTACCAGTACTCCGCGAGGACTTCAATCCCTCCGGCTCTATGGTGGTGATAGCAGTTCCCCAAACCTCAGAGTAGCTGAGAAATTAAAAATTCCATAAAACTGACATGAAACCCAGCGCTTGGATAGTGTCCTCACTGTAGCGCAATCCTATTCCTCTGAATTAATCACTGCAGATAAATATTGTCCAAGCAGATGCTTCTCACAGAAGCCTTGTAGACACACGGGTCATACACTGTAATGGATACGATCAGACTCAAACATTCTTGCATCAGCTTAATTTGCTATATTTAATCTATCATACTTTAAAGCCCTAAGTGGCTGTACATTTAAGACAAATTGTGATGGGTAATACGAGAGAAATTTTAAAAATGTCAACAATTCAGTTTTTCACAAATGGCACGGTTTTCATTCAAAAGGCTGCAGCTCTAGCATCTATGCCTCAAATTTTGGTGCTTGGAGTGTCGCCTTAAAGTATTATCCAGTCAAATGCTTCATCAGAAGCACTAAGGACAAATTGACATGTGTGGGTGTATGTGTGATCTACTAATCTAATGTTTCTCTTTGAGATTATAGGCTGCTGGTAGGGAGTCGTCACTTTTTTACTGGATTTAGAAGGGCTGTATGCACACTTTCTGATCAGGGAGATTTTAGGATCAGCAGGTATGTTCCTGGCAAAAAAACAGTAAGTTCTAAAGACAGTACTTGACACCAGAACACTTTATCTGCTTATGCCAAACATGAACTATGGATTCATTAGATATTTCTTTAACCCCTTAAGGACCAAACTTCTGGAATAAAAGGGAATCATGACATGTCACACATGTCATGTGTCCTTAAGGGGTTAAAGGACAACTATAGGCACCCAGACCACTTCAGCTCGATGAAGTGGTCTGGGTGCCAGGTTCCCCTTGTTTTAACCCTGCAGCTGAAAACATAACAGTTTCAGAGAAACTGCTATATTTACACTGCAGGGTTAATGACAGCCACTAGAGGCGCTTCTGCGATTTACACTGAGTAAATCGCACTTATTTGACGTTGGACGTCCTCATGAACCTCCAGCATCAAAAAAGATCCCCATGGGAAAGCATTACAGGGTTTGAATGCGCTCGTGCCTCTGGCTGTGCATTCGGCTCCACTCGGGAGCTGACGTCGATGGAGAAGAGGTCACCAGTGCTGAGGGAACCAAGCGCTTGATCAAGGTAAGCAAATAAATGGTTAATTAACCATTTACTCACCGAGGAACGGGCCCTAGTCACCGTTTAGGTGACTAAGGCTCTATAGCGTTGGGAATACATTTTGTATTCCTAACGCCATTGTGTTCCTTTAAGACAAGCTGAGAGAATGGCTGTCTGATTGACAAGCAGAGGGAGTGGCCAGAGCATTATAAAAAAAAAAAAAAATGCCTTTATATTTAAAATTAAAACACATTATGCCAAAGAATACAGGAATAGTGTCTGTGCTTCATAATGACCTCAGTAAGCTTCAGTGGTTATGTGTTTAATCTTCCCACACAATTCCAAATTAATTTCATAATGAAGGTCAAAATAGCCAAACTAAAAGAATTCTGCTTTGGACTTAAATCTTAAATTCATGTTGAATTCCCAAACAATTCTCACTTTAGTGAATAACCCTGTAAAGTGTTAATTGTGGCCAATTCAAAGTAATGGCAAATTTGAGGCCAGAATAGCTGACTTTAAAGGGACTCTCCAGCAGGTCCCCTCTCCCTTCCACCTCCCATCCCCAGTTGCTGAAGGGGTGAAAACCCCTTCGGTCACTAACCAGAGGCAGCGACGATGTCCCTCATTGCTGCTTCTTCCTCCGCCCACGCTCCTCCTCTTTATCACGTCAGCCGGCGGGGGAGACCTAATGCGCATGCGCAGCAATGCCACGCACGGGCATTAGACCTCCCTATAGGAAAGCATTGAAAATGTTTTTCAATGCTTTCCAATGGGAATTTTAGCGACGCTGGAGGTCCTCACATAGCGTTTGGATGGTGTCCTCACTGTAGCGCAATCCTATTCTTCTGAAGTAATCACTGTAGATAAATATTGTCCAAGCAGATGCTCCTCTAGAGCCACTAGAGGAGGAGTTAAAGGGACATTATAGTCACCTGAACAACTTTAGCTTAATGAAGCAGTTTTGGTGTATAGAACATGCCCCTGCAGCCTCACTGCTCAATCCTCTGCCATTTAGGAGTTAAATCCCTTTGTTTATGAACCCTAGTCACACCTCCCTGCATGTGACTTGCACAGCCTTCCATAAACACTTCCTGTAAAGAGCCCTATTTAGGCTTTCTTTATTGCAAGTTCTGTTTAATTAAGATTTTCTTGTCCCCTGCTATGTTAATAGCTTGCTAGACCCTGCAAGAGCCTCCTGTATGTGATTAAAGTTCAATTTAGATATTGAAATACAATTATTTAAGGTAAATTACATCTGTTTGAAAGTGAAACCAGTTTTTTTTCTCATGCAGGCTCTGTCAATCA
This sequence comes from Pelobates cultripes, assembly GCA_933207985.1. Classification (NCBI taxonomy): domain Eukaryota; kingdom Metazoa; phylum Chordata; class Amphibia; order Anura; family Pelobatidae; genus Pelobates; species Pelobates cultripes. The sequence continues at coordinate 269,026,265 of OW240916.1, read as the reverse complement.
TAGCCAGGGGAGGTGTGGCTAGGGCTGCATAAACAGAAACAAAGTGATTTAACTCCGAAATGACAGTGAATTGAGCAGTGAAATTGCAGGGGAATGATCTATACACTAAAACTGCTTTATTTAGCTAAAGTAATTCAGGTGACTATAGTGTTCATTTAATCCTGCAAGGTAATTATTGCAGTTTATAAAAACTGCAATAATTACACCTGCAGGGTTAATTCCAGAAGTTTGGTCCTTAAGGTTGTTAAAGGACCACTCTAGACACCCAGACCACTTCAGCTTAATGAAGTGGTCTGGATACCTGGTCCAGCTAGGGTTAACCCATTTTTTTTATAAACATAGCAGTTTCAGAGAAACTGCTATGTTTATGAATGGGTTAAGCCTTCTCCCATTCCCTCTAGCGGCTGTCTCGCTAGAGGCGCTTGCGTGCTTCTCACTGTGATTTTCACAGTGAGAGCACGCCAGCGTCCATAGGAAAGCATTGATAATGCTTTCCTATGCGACCGGCTGAATGCGCGCGCAGCTCTTGCCGCGCGTGTGCATTCAGCCGACGGGGAGGAACGGAGGAGGAGAGTTCCCTGCCCAGCGCTGGAAAAAGGTAAGTTTTACCCCTTTTCCCCTTTCCAGAGCCGGGCAGGAGGGGGTCCCTGAGGGTGGGGGCACCCTCAGGGCACTATAGTGCCAGGAAAACGAGTATGTTTTCCTGGCACTACAGTGGTCCTTTAAGGTTTCTCTCGTTTTCAAGTATGTCCTATGTCCACAAAACATTGCATTGAGGCACTAGGATACAATATTACAAAAAATATAATGAATACAATTGAATTCTAATTTACCTTCAGACAGCATATAAAGGAAATAAAAACCCTCTATATACTCCATGTAACAATACTTAAACCAGCATCCCTCAGCTGGTCACCCTAGGTGAGCCCCTTTAGGTCAGTGCCAGTCTCTGCAGAGGGCAGCGCTGGAGTACTTTCCCCCCCCAGCTATGTTTATCACGTGACCTGGCGTGCCGTCACATGACCTGCGTTTCCCTCCGCCCTGCAAATCGCGCAGGTTCAGGTTTCACGCTCTGCATGTCGCGTTCCAGTGACGTCACGCGGCTGCGCGCAGCGTGCGGGGAGCGGGAAGGTTTGATTCTGGAACGGATCGGGCGCGCTCAGCATGGAGAGGTAATGATACCGAGAGCTCCTCGGCGGAGCTTTGACCCTCAATGAATCTACCGAGTCCTGTCTGTAGTCCAGCTCGGTCCCTCCCTCCCTGTTCCCGCTTATTACCGGTTACCTATCGGGTGTTCACTCATAGCTCCCTCTAAATCCAAACTCCCAGCACTACGTGGCAAATCCCCTGTAGCCTCTGTTATAGGTTATATATCCACACTACCCCCCTCCCCATAATAATAATAATAATAATATATCACATACTGTCACTTTATTATAAGGGCTCTATTCATTTACCCTCTTTTATACATAAGTAACATACTTACATCATTATTTATAACCTTTACTGATAAAAAAACAAAAACACTCATCTGGTTATTTTTTTGTTTTAGTGTTTTATTTTTATTTATTTTTTAAATAAATTTTTAGGGGATGACTTATCGATTTTTTTCTGTTGCTGCTGGTTACATTTTTGCTCTATTGTTTCAATTATTAAAAAAAAAAAAAAAATTAGAAAGCATTAAGGAGCAATCTAACCTTTGCCCTTTCTCAAATAAAGCAATGTTTAGGCTGTATTATTTTTGCACCTGAACAGTTTTTCTTAAGCTGTAGTAGTTCTGATGCTAAAAGTGTCAACACACTAGGCATGATTCGAGATAGATAGATATAATTTACTGTATATATCTATATCTCGAATCATGCCTAGTGTGTCCTGTAACTCCTCAGCGGTTTGGTTGTTAACTTATCGGTCTATTGCACTCCACTTCCCACAATTTAATTCAAATCGTATTTTTATTGAAAGATATGCATGGACAATTATGCCCACTGTAGCTATATGTGCTGTACCAAGCACTGAGTAAATTATAGTTTATGAGAGTGTTATGCAAAGCAGTGGGGGAGATTTATCAGTGTTCAGAAACGTAAAAGTTCAATAATGTCGTTTTTATTGTAATTTTTTTTTTTTTAAGTGTTCTAAAATGGACTGTTTTCCTCTAGAAATGTTCATGACTGCCAAATTTAGAGTGGTGGAAGGGAGAAGTTAAACAAAACACTTGTGTTTGGAAAAAGTGGCAGAAAGATTGATAAATCTGTTGCATCTTTGTTTTGACTGTGTTGGAATTTCAGTGAAATACTAACACAGTCTATGTGAAGATTTTCTTCTTCTTAACTTTTTTTTTATATAGTGGGGGATGGGGTTTGACAAAGCCACTTCTTTCTCTATTCTTTCTTCTAAGTCGTGGTGTAGTGAATAAGTACAAAAGAGAGAAACCATACAAGTATAGAACCATACACAGCATCAACAAAAAAAGAAAATGCTTTATTAAAGTAGCTCTCTCTATGTTTCTATTTACTTTTTTCCCCTACTAAGCCCCCCAATACTTTCCATTTAGCTAAGGACCAGTTTTGCTAAAAGGATACTAGTCACCAGAACAACTACAGGTTAATGTAGTTGTTCTGGTGTGTATTGTATGTCCCAACAGGCATTTTAAAGTAAACACTGCCTTTTCACTGTTTACATTGCTGCCTAGGAACATCTCTAGTGGCAGTCACTCAGACATCCTTCCCGGGGCAGGGCTGCACATCGTGTAGCACTGACATTCAGCACCTCCACGCTCTGCATGGAGATTCTGAACGTTCCCTATAGATATGCATTGATTTAATGCATCTCTATGAGATGCTGATTGTCGCAGAGCAGCGTTTTGCCATGTATGCGCAATATACTCCAAATGCTTTCCTATGGGAAAGAATTGGATTGGCTGAGATCGTCAGTTTTGAATGATCTCAGCCAAGGGGGCTGAGCCAGCAATGTCAATCCCGAGTGTCGCTGGCATAAAGGTATGTTTTTTTTTTTTTTTTTTTATCTTTGTCAATTTTTATTGAGGTTTTATAGGGGTACAGAAGAGAATAGGGATGGGGGAGCAGTGGTAACGTGAAGTATCTCATACACATTGACCTGAAGACAGTGTACACATTTATCATACACGGCTTGCTTTCATACAATCATTGTGTTACATCGTGTTGCCCTGATTGGGTCTGCCGATTAGTGTCTACCCCATGCCATGAGAGGGGGGCTCACATTGGTCCCTTCCGGGGTAGCAGTCGTCTGGGTTTGTGTTTGGTGCTGGGTGTAGAGCCTTGGTGTTCCATATACCACTGGGGTGGGGGGTGAACCGTGGAAGAGGATCAGAGTAGGGGACGGAAGGAAGGGGGGAGGAGAATGGAGGGGGGAAGAGGGTAGGGCTCTCCTAGGTAGTCGGCAGTGTGTGGTCGTTTCTGCAGGACTATCTGTCCTACGTGCGTTTTATTTGAGTTGCGGCATTATCGTTGTGTTTGCAGTCTCCAGAATTATTTACATTTACATGTACATTTACATTTAAGTTTTTACCCTTTGTTACAGTTTCGTTGTTGAAGGGGCACAGCTGTCGGTTTGTAGATCCCTGCCACCGTCATCTCAATTGGGGGGTTATATTATTATTACGCTCCATGTACAGTTGCCAGGTTTCCCAGGCTTGTGACCAAACTTTTTTGGAGTGGTTTGAGCGTCTAGCTGCCAGCTCGTAGAGCTTAGTTGTTTCTATCGTTTGTATGCATTCTGATATTTTGGGTGGGATAGTAGATTTCCAATGTCTGCTAATGACTGTGAGCGCAGCTATAAGTATGTGATAGATTAAGTATTTTTGCCTGCTCCGCAGCCCCTTTGGGAAGAGGTGGAGGAGGTATATTTCTGGTTTGCGGGGTAGTAGCGTTTTTGTGCTGTCTTGGATAATGGTGGTTATGGTATTCCAGTAGGGTGTTAAGGAGGGGCATTCCCACCAAATGTGGAGCATTGTGCCCTTGTGTTGTTGGCATCTCCAACAAATATCGGAGGCCTGTGGATAGGTGGCCTTTAGGCGTGTGGGTACTAGGTACCACCGGTATAAAATTTTCCGGGATAGTTCCATGTGGGAGGCACATTTGGAGAGTGAATTGTGTGCCAGGAGAATCTCATTCCATTGTTTTTCACCAAGAGCATACGTGAATTCCCTCTCCCATGCGGCTATAAAGGAAAGGTTTTTGGGGGATGCATAGTCTGGTATAGTTCAGAGATGAGTTTTTTGGGGGTTGCGAGACGTGAGCATATTTTCTCTACCACCGTCAGCTGTGGCCCCTGTATATTGTCATTTCCTGTTATAGTTTGCTTGCGGAGCCATGAGTGCAACTGCATGTAGGGGAAAGATGCCATCGGAGTCAGATTATAACATGCTGTTAAGTCTGCGAGACTTCTGAGCTTATGTTCCTGGAGCAGCTGGTGTAAGTGTGTTACTCCGTGCTGATGCCATATGGTGTAGTTAAAATTAGGTATTATATAGTGTAGTGTTTGTATGGGCATGGCAGGCGATATTTTGCCCAGCCAGCCCAATGTGCGGCAGTACTTGTCCCATATGGTCAGAGTGAGGGCTGTGGTTGGGAGAAATTTTGCCTTAGTAGGCCTGCTGTGCTGGGGAAGCCATGCCAGTACATTGATGGGTATGTTATTAGCATGCTGCGCCTCCAGTTCCATCCATTGGGTTGGGTGGTCTCGATGGCAAGCCGCTAGTAGGGGGCCCAGAATGGCTGCTCTGTAGTAGCTGTCTAAGTTGGGCACTCCCATTCCCCCATTTTTGCGTGGCATGTATAGCGTGCTTTTCGCTACCCATGCTTTTTGTCTGTCCCATATAAAAGTTAGTATTGTTTGTTGAGCATCTCGTATGAATGTGGGGGGTATCTTTATGGGTAATGTTCTAAACAAGTATTGCAATTTAGGTACAATGATCATTTTAATTGCGGCAATTCTCCCTGACCAAGATACGAATTTACTCTTCCATCCTAGTAGTAGGTTTTTTATTTCAGTCAGTGTTTTTTGATAATTTATTTTAAAAAGGTTTGCTAGGTTTGGGGTGAGATTGATTCCTAAGAATTTTAGATGGTCGTTTCGCCAGTCGTATTTAAAAGAGATACGCAGCCTATCCAAGACCTCCATCGGGATATTTATGCCCATTGCTTGGGTTTTATTTATATTAAGTTTGTAGTAGGAGCACTTGCTATATTGGGTGAGCGTATCGTGGAAGTTAGGTAGGGATATGTGTGGTTGCTCGAGTGTTAAGAGGATGTCGTCCGCGAAAAGTGTGATTTTATGTTCCTTGCCTTGTCTCATAATGCCGTGTATGTTTGGGTTGTCCCTAATGAGTTGCGTGAGAGGTTCTAGCGAGAGAATATAAAGGAGAGGCGATAGTGGGCAGCCCTGTCGTGACCCATTGGTTATGTGGAATTGTTTAGAACTAAAGCCCCCATTGGTGACTTTCGCTGTCGGTTTAGAGTATAATGCCCTTACTAACCGTAGGAAAGTGTCTGGGAAGCCATATTTGATCAGAACAGCTTGGAGGAAGGGCCAATGCAATCTGTTGAAGGCTTTTTCAGCGTCAAGTGACAGCATAACGCACTGGGCCCCCCCTCCGCTTCCTCCCTGTAGTAGGTCCAAGATCTTTCGGGTTCCGTCCGCTCCTTGCCTACCACTAACAAATCCCACCTGGTCCTCATGTATTAGGGTCGGGATAATGTTCGTTAATCTGTTAGAGAAAATTTTTGCCAGTAATTTGATGTCCGTATTAAGGAGGGAGATTGGTCGTAGATTTTGGCATTTGTTAGGTGGTTTGCCTGGTTTTGGCAATGTAGCCACATGTGCCATGAGCATGTCTTGGGGCACTTGGCCCGTCGTGAGGATATGGTTAAAGGTTTTGTCCAGATATGGGGTCAGGATTGTGGTCATTGTCTTGTAATAGGAGTTTGTGAGTCCATCGGGTCCCGGTGATTTGCCATGGGGGAGTGAGTGTATAGCTTGTTGTATTTCGTCTTGTGTGACTGGGTGTTGTAGGATAGTTTTCTGATGTTCCGTCAGTGTTGGCAGCGAGAACTGTCCAAGTAAATTTTGAATTTCCTGGGATGTGGGGTCTTCTTTGAGGTTGTATAATGAGTGGTAATAGTCTGCCATAGTATCATTAATATCTTGTGGGTTGTGGATTTTAGAGCCTTGGGATGTGAGCAGATAGGGGATTTTTGCGTTGGATTGTTTTTGACGTAGTAAAGTCGCTAGATTCCTGCCTGCTTTGTTTCCTTGTGAGTAGGTTTTTTGTTTCAGCTTATGTAAAATGTGTGCTGTTTTAGAAATTGCCATGTTGTTGATACTCGTTGTGGTGTCTTGGATTATCTGTGCTAGTTGTGGTGATGGGTCTGCTATGTTTGCCGCTGTTGCGTCTCTTAAAGTACGCAGCAGATGTAAGTGTTCTTGTTGTGCTTTCTTTTTTAAAAAGGAGGCTCTGCTGATGAGTCCTCTGATGACCGCTTTATGGGCTTGCCATACAGTGGTTGGATGGACATCCGGCGTATCGTTAGTTTGGAAATATGATGTCAGGGCTTCTGTTAATGTTGTAGTGAATGTCTGGTCACGTAGGAGGGAATCATTGAGCCGCCACGGTGGCCTTCCCCTATGTTGGTATTCCTCAGTCAGCCCTACTATGGTCGGGGCATGGTCTGACCATGTTATGTCCCCGATTTCGCTGTTTATTACTCTGGGAAGCAGTGTACCTGTTATGAAAATGAAGTCTATCCGTGAATATGATTTATGCACTGCTGAATAGAACGTGAACGTTTTCTCATTAGGATGGAAGGCTCTCCAAGGGTCGTATAGGCCATATTCCCCTAGCAGTGTATTGATTGCTTTACTTTGTGCTTTGAGTGCTTTGTGCCTCGGTGTCGTGGTGTTTAGTGTGGTGTCCATGTGTGGGTCAAGAGGGTGGTTTAGATCTCCACATAATATAAGTGGGGCAGTCTGGTTAGGTGGGAGTGCTGAGAGCACCTTACGTAGGAAGGCGCGTTGGTGTACGTTAGGAGCATAGAAGCCGACTATGATATATGGCAGGTTATTTAGGAGGCAATGTAGCATTACAAATCTTTCTTGTTTGTCCTTAATTAGGTTTAGGGCTTCAACTGTTAAGGAGGTATGGAGAAGGATTGAGGCCCCTCTCGATTTGGAGGAGTCAGTTGCGTGATATTGGTGAGGGTAATGTTGTGCGCCAAAGTTAGGCACCCTAGATGTAACAAAATGGGTCTCTTGTAGACAGATAATGTCCGCCTGAGTCTGTTTGGCTTCCTCCAGCATCATGCGCCTTTTATGTGGGGTGTTCAGTCCCCTGCAATTGTGTGAATATATTTTCATGTGGTGGGTGATAAAGGGTGTTCGTTTGCAGTTCTGCTATGCCTATATGGAGTTGCAGACGTGACAGGGTTCGTATGATGCACCGCTTAGACGGCGCTTGTGCGACTACGTTATTGCACCCGGGGGTGGGGGGTTCGGGAATGACAGAGGGAAGGGGTAAAAGAAACCAAAGTATATACAATTTGACCCAAACGTGGGTCTTGGCACAGTGGCATTGTGCCATGGGGGAGGAACGCTGAAACAGCGTCTCTAGTATTGTGGCCGTTGGGCTCCCTTGTGTACATAGTTGCTGTCTCTCCTCAGAGCTATAAGTCGATAGCGACCTAGATATTGTGCATGGCATTCTCAGTGCTGGCATGTGGGTATGGGTGAGAAAAACAAGCCGGACCCAAGGGAAGGTTTAGCGGGGCAGTGTGCAGGTCACCGCTTTGGTGCCTGTCGTGGGTATCCCACTTGTCGTGTCGGTCTTTATGGTGGGGTGTGTTTCTCCCATCGTAGCTGATGGGTGTGGTGATCCAGGCTACGTAGTGAGGCGGGGCGGTGCGGTTGTAGTGGGTTTGACCTACTCGTTAAAACGATAGTGGTTTATATGGTGTGGTTTACATAATCATTGCGCACTTTTGTACATTCTTGGAATACCATTCTTATGTATGCATAACCTCAACCTTGTACTTAACATTTAGATATTAGGATCACCTCTGACTACTGGTCTTTTCTATGCCTATACCATGCCGCCCTTCCTTGTTGCCCGAAGTTTGCCCTGGTTATCACCCATGGGGGCACCCCACCCGCCCACATCCAACAAACCATGCAGAGTGTGGTACAATTGTGTGGTAAATAAAATGCTAATCAAAGCAGTTGATCACATGAAAAAAAAAAAAAAAGGAAAAACTTAAACTAAACTTGTGATAACAAGCAGTACATATTAATATCTCACGTGTCCCTGGTTATGGCCTGGACAGCCTAGTCCCTCGGGTGGATCATGGCGATTTGTTCCGTGTTGAGGCCTGGCGCCATTCTGGTGTCAGACGTCTTGCTGGACTTGCTTGAGTTGTGGGGGGGGGGGGTTTGTAAGGAGCCCCCAGTCTCTCAACAGTCGGGTGCCTTCGTCCGGCGTGGAGGCCACGTTGATCTCGCCGTTTTTAGTAATTAGGAGTTTAGTGGGGTATCCCCAGCGGTACCTTATTCCCGCACGACGCAATTCTTCTGTCACCAGTTGGAAATCCCTCCTGCGCTTGAGAGTCGCCGCGGACAGGTCTGCTAGGATCTTGATCGTGGCATAGTTTTCATGTGGTTCTGAGCGGATTCTGCTGGCGCGCAGTACTGCCTCTTTTATGTGGTAGTAGTGTGCCCTTAGTAGGACGTCACGAGGGATAGTGCCAGGCAGATTGCGTGGTTTGGGCACCCTGTGTACCCGGTCTATTAGGAACATATCCGTGGGGATGTCCGGAGCGTACGCCCTCAGAAGGCCTTGCACATAGGCTGGTAGATCATTAGGCATAACGCTCTCCGGGACTCCTCATAGCCGGAGGTTGTTTCTCCGCGAGCGGTCCTCAGCGTCAGCCATACGCGCCTCCATTGTTTCGATTTTTTTGTTCCAGCCGCGCTACATGGTCGGCCATGTCGTTGTGCGCTGTTGCATACTCGCTCATCTTATTTTCCACGTGAGTGGTTCGTTGGCCTATGTCCTGGACTTCCTTGCGGAGTTGTCCTATGGAGGATTGCCATGTTTGTATAAGTTTGTTGGCCATGGCTTCCATCGCTGCATCCAGGTGTGCCTTAGTTAGTTTGTCCTGGCTACCTTGATATGCGCCCGTGAGTGGGATGTTTCCCGCCGTTTGTTCGTCGGCGCCATCTTGGATTGTGCCGCGGTCGGTTTCAGAGCCGCTCGCGGCTTTGTGGTTGAAGAAATTGAGTTTTTCCGCCTTCTGTGTGCTCTACTTCCCTTTGGGGATCGCCATCTCGTGTGTGTTGAGGGTTTTATAAGCCCTGGGAGACGATGTCGTCGGATTACTGGAGCCCGGGTGCCGGAGCAATTTCCTAGGCTGCCAGGTTGCTCGGCGGTCGGCCACGCCCCCATAAAGGTATGTTTTAACCATTTTTAACTGAGCGGGGTGGCACTATAGTGTTCCTTTAACGTTTTTAATTATCTGCTGGTTTTGCCTAGGAGATATATGCTGCCATCTTTGAATTTCTCCCTTGGTACTTGCCTGCACTCTCCTCCTCTGACTTTCATCACTGATCACTGTCCTCCTCTTTTCTGTTTTTTTGTTTTTTTTTGTTTTTGTTTTTGTGTGTTTTGTTTTGTTCTTAACACTGCCTCTAATGTGCGGTGATGCAGGAATACATGTTTTACCACTAGAATGCAAACATCGGTGGGTACATACTGCCCTTCGTAGTGTAGTGGTCAGGTTCCGTCGACATCAATCTTTATTTGCTTTTAACCTACATAGACAGCCCTCGTTTTGGGCAGGGAGGAAATAGAGAAACAAAAAGGCAGTTGCAGGAAATGGCAATGCAAGAAATGGTAGAGATTATAAATGTCAGTTTTTGGGGGGTTTTCCCCTCTTTTTCTAACCACTAGAATGTTTTGTGGTGGTTATTGTGCTTGATGCTCCTGGATATTCAGTCAAACCATTGTTGAGCAAATGTGAGCCAATTGCACATGTAGCTGCAGGACTCTTAGCTTAAGAAATCTCTCCATGTTTTGTTATAGAAAAGTACTTCAGTTGTGGTCATGGTTTTTCTATCTGTGACACCTTGCAGTTTATTGAAATAGTTCTGTGATGTCTCTTCCACCCCCTCCCTCCCCCCCTATGTTTGCTTATATGGATTTAGTAGTCCATACTATTGCACCCACTAATACACACTACAAGAAGAGGCGCAGAGTACTTGTTCTTGACTTTTTTTTTTTTTCTCCTACTAAAAGTTGATGGCTGTAACAGTCTGTCACATTTTGACATTCCTCCTTCATTCTCATTTTAATATATGTCTGGATGAGAGATTATTTGTAAAGCATTTTATGAAGCCATCCCCAATGTGTAATAATATCTTTCATTGATCTGCTCTAGGAGGGCTCTTCGGGAAATCCCTGCTTCCAGCAGGAATGGGCCAAATTTGAACTGGTCATGGACTTCAAGAAAGAGTGTGGAACTGTTTTCTGGAATGGGGGTCAGTCCCATGGAAAAGGATCCACAAGACACAGAAAACACACCCCGGGACTTAATCATGAAAATGACACCCCCTCAGAAACGGGCAGCACCACGGGAGAAAGACGATACGTTTGTGCTTGCTAGACGTCCCAGGTTTTCCAGGCCAGTTAAGCCAGGTAAATTTATTTATACTGAATAAATTTATACTGAATAAATGCTCTGCTACTGAGTTAGTAAAGATTAGAGATATGTAATAATACATTTTAGAATTCAGGGGCATGTTGATATGTATTTTAGTGAGATCTGGAATTAACAGCAAGAGAGAGTTTTATTAATACCAAAACATATGTATGACACATTTTCTTACTTTATATCCCCATAGCCATGTCATGGCATGCAATTCCAGATGAGCTGCTACTGAATATTTTTTCGTACTTACATCTGACTGACCTTCTCAGGGCAGCTAATGTTTGCAAGAGATGGAATCGGCTTTCGTAAGTATTTTATCTATTACTACATTGTAACAGGGATTATGTATTGTAGATATTTAGAAGAAACATAGCTGCTTTTTTATTATTTAACATATTAAATCACTCCTATAGCAGCCCTGTCAATGATAACCGTAGGTCTCCTTCTTCTACCCTTGGGAATAGACATCCTGTTAAATTAAGCAATGTAAAGCTCAAATATAACTAAAAATAAATAAAATCTAAAAAAAAATATCAAGTAACCACAGTGGCCTCTCTATACATCTGTTTCAGCTTCCTGTAAGACTGTTTTTTGTGCCAGCCAATCTTACTTTTCTTTAGCTATGATCTAGGAGTTCAAATACATTCCTCCTACTATTAACTCAGGAAATAGCTCCATAATTGTTTAGGAACGTATTGATGAACTTAAAGGGCTAGCCTGATGCACTCCGTCCATAGGTCAACCTTTTGTATTAAAGGGTTACTTAAAACATCATAACCACTACAGTCCACTGTAGTGGTTTTGGTGCTAGGAGCGTCCAAGCGCTGTTTCCTACTAGAATGGCAAACTATTTATTTATCAACATTTCTGGTCCCCCTTCTAATAGATGGTGATGTGCTCAACCCCAAAGGGAATCTGGTCTTGATTTCAGATTTACAAAGTAAAAGCAAAATGGAATTGGGGCACCCCCGGAACATGCTTCTTGCAGGGATAGTGCTGCCGTAGTGACCAAAATATATCCTGCCTTTTTTCTGCCTCATAAGATAATTTTGTTAAAGGGGCACTGTACATTTCGTACCCAGTATTGCTCATTGTAGTAAATCGACCGCTATGAATAGCTTGCATGTATTTCTATTGCCCAAAACAATACTGAGTTCCAACCCGAATGAAAGCAGAGTGCATGTCTGTAATTCTATGTTTATTGTAAAGAACGCGTACTCGTATTGATGCCTTTGTCTAGATCTTCTGTTATACCTTTTTATTTCCAAGAGAGAATGTGCTTCACCTCGATTGTGAAGGTATCCATGTAGTGAAACTGTTGTTTGTCTCTGGTCTCTCCTTTCAGGTGTGACGAGTCACTCTGGTACAGCCTTGACTTATGTGGCAAACATTTGGCAGATGGTGTACTTGGAAGATTGCTGTCCTGTGGTGTGGTTGTATTACGCTGTCCAAGAACTGCTATTGGAGAACCAATGCTAACAGATGTTGGGTTAGAAAGTTTTTGTATAAATTATTCCACACTTGTAGAGTAGTTCTTCTTCTTTGCAGTGCACCCTTAGTGTTTTATAACAGCCCATTTGTACTGCGTTACTTTAGAACTGCCCTGTTTTTATATATTGATATATCATCCTATCTATACAGTTTATTATTTTTTTTTTTTTTTTTACTTTTGATGGCTTGCTCACTACACTGCAAATTGTAGTGAACTGAAAATCAGATAGCCAGGTTTTGGCTGTAGCGAAATTGGAGCTTTATTTCCCAATCAATCGAATTTTACAATTTGGGTTCCAATTCACTGGTTTATTGATTAATACCTCCATTTAATATTGTTGAATAAGCTTTTCCAAATTATTTTAATATTTTTTGGTAAACGTTTAAATAATGTTTTTCAACATATTAATATCAAAAAATGTTTCCTATTATAAAGTTCAAATATTTTTCTTAATGCGTGACTACTTTCTTGCCGTTGATATTATATTTTCACATCTTTTGTCTATTCCATTCACAATAAAAAAAAAAATGCCTTTGAAAAATATTTTTCATAATATTAAATAATTTTAAAAGTTTATCAAAAAATATTAAATCATTTGGAAAGCTTATGCAACAATATTAATCTGAGTCCCAAGATAACTTCAAGCTTATGTAGATGTTTTAGGGGATAAAAGCCGTTCAGCAATGGGGAAAATAAAATATCTTTGGCAATGTAAAAAGCTCTTCTGAAACGCAAGCATCTATAAGGATTTTTAGCTTCATAATCAAGATGATTTATTTAAGTATCTGCTGTGATATTGGTTTGTATGACAATATCCATGTCCATCTATAGTTTTGTTTGGTCAGGTGTTGTTAGATTACTGGTAGTGGTTGCTAGAGTGGTGTAGTTAGACATCTTTTAATTAAGCAATATTTCGAGAAGTTTTTTTTTTGTTTTTTGTTTTTTTACATTTCTGCTTGTGGTGTCCTTTCCAGATCTCTGCGACTGCAACATGTAGACTTTTCAAATTGTACAGTAAGTACAGACGCTCTGCAAAACATTTTTGCTTCCTGCTCCAGACTGCAGAACTTGGCATTGGAAGGACTGGAGCTTTCTGATGGCATAATGAGGTAAGAAACAACAAGCTACTTCTGCAAGTACATTGGCTTGGCTGTGCATAGCACAACACGCTTGGAAATTGGACCAGATATAGAAAAGTTTGGCCAAATCTTACTTAGTCTTGTAATGCAGATGGTAGACTCATTCTTTAGAATACTTGTGTATTCCAGCACTATTCATTTTCTATTCATATTACAATTCACTTACAATGCTCATTCAAGCTATTCTTACAGAATATGTATATATTTGTTAGCATTCTGTCACGTTATTAATTTTTTTTTTTTTTTTATACCTTGCACATTTTACATTTTCGTTTTAGACGTTTTACATTTCTGGACTTTTAGGCATATTAGACATTTCTAGACTTTCTTGACAAATTACTGTTAGAGCTTTATATATGTTCTATATCCGGACTGCTTTTAATCCTTGTTTGCTACATCAGTCTAGATCCATGAAATCAGTTTTGGTATTTTTATTCCAGCTCCATTGCTCAGAATTCAGATCTCATTCGATTAAATCTTGGCGGATGCTCTGGGTTCTCTCCAGAGGCACTCACTGCAGTGTTAAAGAACTGTACCAAGTAAGACCTGTTGTATGTCCTTTTAATTGATCTAATGCCTTGTTTTTCATTATTATAAGGGAAATAAAAATAATGTGGGGTTTTCTTCCTGTCATGTAAGTTTCAACCCACTACTGGCAAAAGGATTTTCTCCCCCCCCCACCCCCGTAGTGAAAAGCTTTTACCTAAATGTAACCATCACACACACAGAATAAAGAAACTAGAGAAATGTGATTAAAACAGCAACATTTATTAGAATTAAAATTAGAAGTGGTTAATGACACCAATACTATTTTAAAGGACCACTCTAGGCACCCAGACCACTTCAGCTTAATTAAGTGGTCTGGGTGCCAGGTCCAGCTAGGGTTAACCCATTTTTTTTTTATAATCCTAGCAGTTTCAGAGAAACTGCTGTGTTTGTAAATGGGTTAATCATTCCTCCAATTTCTCTAGTGGCTGTCTCACTGACAGCCGCTAGAGGCGCTTGCATGATTCTCACTGTGAAAATCACAGTGAGAGCACGCAAGCGTCCATAGGAAAGCATTGTAAATGCTTTCCTATGAGACCGGCTGAATGCGCACGGGAGAAGAGGAGGAGGATCGGAGGACGAGAGCTCCCCGCCTGGCGCTGGAGAAAGGTAAGTTTTAACACCTTTCCCTCCCCAGAGCCGGGCGGGTGGGGGCACCCTCAGGGCACTATAGTGCCAGGAAAACAAGTATGTTTTCCTGGCACTACAGTGGTCCTTTAATGCATTTGATAGGTTTTGGCTTCATTAATATGCTGTATTTAAAAAAAAAAAAAAAATTGCATGCTCAAATCTATATAGTTTTTGCATAAAATAAATAAATGTTTTGCACCATAAGCCAGCCTCTTTAGCCACATCCTCACTCCAGAAAAATAATTCCTTATCAAAGGTATGCACACAGCTCAGCCACTGACTGTATTGAATGATCGGAATAAAGCAACCTGCATTAAAACGAGAGGACACCCAGGAAGTTGTACAGTAAGGATATGACTACATGTTTGTAATTTTATTGTCTGCAGCCAAGTTGTAAATTAAAATCTGCTCACTCAGTGCTGTTGGAACTTAGATTGTGTGTACCTTTTGATAATGACGTTTTTGCGGCTTGGCTAATGAGGCAGGCATATGGTGCATCATTCTGAAAAACTTTTTTTTTTTTTTTTTTTTGCAAAAACTAAAAATATTTGAGCATGAAAATATACGGCTGAAGAAAAAAATATATAAAATGAATTCAAATTTATATTTGTGCTTAGAGTGTCCTTTTAACATTTGAGTAGTAAAAAAAAATCCTGCAATTATTTAATTTTTTTCACTTTTTATATTTCTGTTCCCATTTTCTTGGATTTTGTTTTTACATTTTTATTTTATTTTAGTTTCTCTTGCTTAGACAATGACCAGATTTAAGTAGCCCTAACACATTGAATTTTGCCTGTTTAAAGTGAATTAGTCCAATTGCACTTAATGCTTTGTATTTTAAAATGATATATAATATAGTGTACTCTCTTGGTAAACACTGCTTTCCTTCATTTGTGATGCTATATTACTGATGTTTTAAATTAATAAGTGCCACAACTACATTGTGAATCCCTGCAATTGTGTGTCCTTGCCATATTACTTGAGTCTTACACATTGAGCAGGAAGTCCAAATTGTGATTTTTATATTTTACTAATCCGGTGACATGTTCTTATTCTAGGTTGAGCGAATTCAATCTGTCATGGTGTGATTTCACAGCAGAACATGTTCAAACTGCAGCAAGCAATTTTCCTAGTTCAATTACTGAATTAAATTTCAGTGGTTACCGGCAGAACCTAGAGCAATCAGGTGTGTAATACAAGAATGGTGATCTAGTTGAGTTGCAGCTGGATTAGAGAAATAAGCAAGCACATCACACAGATATTTATATTGGCTTGTACTAACCAGTCACTAAAATCAATCAATGTTATGCCAATGTCCAGTCCTGTAGCCATTTCTGATTATGGTTACTTATCAGTGTTGGCCTGTGCTTCTTTCTTCTTGTCAAACAATGGTAATTGGGTGCTTTGGACCCAAACAAGACCTAAGTTTGTTTTAGGGTCTAGTGATCTAGAGGCACCATCTAAAATGACAACTTACAATTGAGGGTTCTAGGTCTTCATATAAAGTATAAATGCTAAAACATTCATATATGTGAATGTCTGCATCGATAAATTGGTTGTGTTTAGATATTCTCAGTCTATTTAATTATCAAATTTTACTGCCTTGCTGTAAGCATATTTTAATGAGTGACTTCTCTAATACATTACTACAAGCCCTGACTTTGTGGCATCTCCTCAAAGCTCTTATTGGAACACCGCAGTGTTCTAAATAAATATGTTTTGTTAGTCTTCGTGAATGGGCCACTTTGTGTTAAATAATTTAAAGGGACACTTTAGTCACCTAAACAACTTTAACTCATGTACTCTAGCACAAGTTATTTATGCTGGAGGAGTTGTTGAGAGGAAGGTTCCTATGGCCATATGTGGTGGCACTGCAAAGTAATGCACTGATTGTGGGAATATGTCTTTAAACTGATTAAGCATTAATGGGGCTGTCCTCCCATTAACAATAGAGATTGTCAGTCTGACTGTTAATTTCCACTAGCCATTGGTGAACGAAGATTCAGCCCTGGCAAGTAGAAATTCATTCATGGTTAGTGTACTCTGGACCCTCCAGACTTGCAGAGGCAAGTATCATTTAGGCCTAGCAGCATAAGACTTTGAGTTCTGAGTTACAGTATTTTAAGAGTATATAGTGTACTATAATACAAGTCTTATAATTTTGTATTTGTGTTTCTATTACAGAATTGGAAGGTTTAGCAGCAAGGTGCCCCAACCTTACAAGCCTAGATTTAAGGTAATAATCAAATCTACTAAAACTGGGTTTAGGTGGTGGTTTTTTTTTTTTGTTTGTTTGTTTTTTTAATATAGGATACATACATAGGTAGGGCAGTTTGTGGTTTTAGGGACTAACAATTTAAATTAATCTTAATTGGTGTTATAGTGGGATTTTTGACCGATTCCCACCCGATATCCCCTGAATAGTGACTCCTCTTACTTGACTAAGTTCCAGGAAGTACACCCAATTCACTGAAATTTTCCAAAGATTAATTAACGAAGGAGAGTCCAGATTGAAAGGCGCAGAATTGTTTGTAATTCCAAATAGTCATTCAAATTGTAATAACGGCTAAATTTACACATAATTCTGCTGCCGGTTGTTATAGCATTTCTGCTGAAAAGTATAGAAAATGTCTAAACTGACTAAATTAAAATTCATGATAAATTTTTATCTCGTTTTACTGGAAAGTCTTAATTATTCCAAATTAAGATATTTAGAAGTGGACTAATGCATCTAACCCTTTTCTTTACACAGCGACAGTGTTTTACTGACTCCAGATTGCTTCGATGTGCTCAAGCAACTTCCACACCTCCAGCACCTTGGTCTTAGTCGCTGCTATCAAATATGTCCTGCAACACTGCTGTAAGAATACACTTTATTTTAAATAGTAGCTTAACATCTGTGCTTATACGTAGCACACCGGACTACTAGTTTTGCAAAATCTACAACATATGGCATAGGTTTTCAGAATGCAATGCATAATAAACTGCATGGTTTTGGTTGTAAATACAAAATGATTTTTGTATGCCAGATTCTCAATTTTAATCTGTAATCATACTGGTTAGGTATGTAACTTGTCCAAATGTGGTGCATTTCTCAGCAGTGGAGCTGCCGCAGAGACCAAAATGTATACAAAATACAAATTGAGGAACAGCAAACACACAAAAATGTTTACATTTTACAAGCCTAATCAGCAAAAAACAAAATGGGTTCCATATGGTTATATCGTGTTAAGCCAACCACCGTACCCCAATATCAGTGGGCTCTAAACCAATTCTAACTTAGGAGACAAATCGTGCTAAATGAGCTAAAGTGTATTTAATTGGTTGTAAGAGCATTATGATATATAATTTATCTCCCATGTTATATAATTTATCTCCCACATTGGAATTAGCGTACCATATATACTCGTGTATAAATTGAGAAATTTTAGTCCTAATCTTCATTTTAAAATGCAGAGTCGACTTGTCCACGGGTCCGCGCTAGTTTCGATATGCGTGGCAATGTTGCCTCCCGAACGCCGTTCTCCTAGCTGGTTGGGAAGTCGAATGGGCTGGGTTACAGGTTTCAGCGGGGTACGCAGGCTTTTGTAGCCGACTCAGAGACCTATGCCGTCGACGAACATGTGGGTTTGTATATACGAATGGCAGCCACCCAGGGAATGCTTGTTTGCGGTCAGTGATTACGAGGTGTTAACAAGGGGGGACCACACAGTGTCTGTTCGGCAACCGAACAGAAGAGGAACAATTCCATTTGAAAATCATACCCTTGACTTATCCACGAGTCATAGCATATTTCACAGATGTTGGTCAAAAAACTGCACTCGATTTATACACTAGATCGACTTATAGACGAGTATACACGGTACCTATATATAAACTTACTGCTCCAATAATTTTTCATGTTTCTTCTTGCAGCGAGTTTGGAAAAATCAGCTCTCTGAAGACACTTGAAGTGTTCGGCATAGTGACAGACAGTTCGTTGCAGCTACTAAAAGAATCCCTTCCTCACATAAAGATAAACTGCTCCTTCTTCAGCACTATTGCCAGGCCCACCATGGGAACAAGCAAGAGGAACCGAGAGATATGGGGAATTAAATGTAAACTAACGCTTCTTCAAACAGATGCTTTGTGGCCAGGAGATTTCCTATATCCAACAGATACATGAAGTTGACTGTGAAGCTATGATCCTTTGACGAGACTCATTTGGCTTTTGGTTTTATACTTGAAACTGCAAAGATTTTGTAACAATGGACTTTTTATTATTTTTATTTTTTTTAAATGGATAACAAAAATATTTACATTTTTGCACAAGCCCATCTGTGCAGTACAAAATATGGAAGCGATGTGATAAAACTAATTTACAAGTTAGGCACTGCCTGAGGTGTTTTAAGGAATCAAAATACACTAGCTATTAGTGAATACATCTCCCAAGGCTATGCCTAGCATACAAGCATGGGGTATGTAGTTTATAGGTTGCCATGGAACTTCTGATTATCTACCGCTGAGAAATGATGATGATTAGAAGGCTATTGACTGGTCTAACATCTGGAATGCATTCATGTACTAGTAAAAATGTTTTACTTGTACAACTTAGTAGACTTTTTTTTTTTTTTTTTTCTTCAAATGCATCCTTGAAATTCTATTAAGAATGCGGTCTGCCATTGATTTGACATGGAAACATGCTAATCCACTTGTAGGTCACATCACTGTCTGGGAATACAGCATTCTATATCTCCATATCATTGGAGCCAGAAATGTGTGTCTAGAACATAGCCAGATTCAGTGATTTATAAGTTATTCACTAAACTGAAAAAATAAACAATCTCATGCTGGAAATTACATATAATAATTGTAAAGAGTTTTCCCAATTTGGCCAATTTCCCAGTCAATTCCTGACATTACTGTAAAAAAGAAAGTAAGGGCTGAACTCAATGGTGCTAACTGAGCTTGGGTCAGCACTTCCCATGTGCATGTAATATTAAGAAAAAATGCTCAGGCAGAGCTTAATGGAACACCAAAGTGCACAGCAACGTTTCGATCTCTACCAAGGTCTTTGTCAAGCCTTGACAAAGACCTGTGTACAGGTCGAAACGCTGCTGTGCACTTTGGTGGTCCATTAAGCTCTGCCTGAGCATTTTCATTTTTTTTAAATTCCTGACATAATGACCTCTTCATATCAATACAATTGCTGCCAAATGTTACTGGCACCTTGATGTCCACACATTAAACATCAAGTTTAAACCGTATCCATTTACTTTCAGGTTTACATTTCCATAAACTCCGGTGCACATTGCAAACTTTACAAAGAACTAAAGAATGCTGTAATTTTATTTATATATTTTATATATTGTGTCTGTATAAGAAGGAAGGTTATGAAATTGCACGTCAACACTGAGCAACCCAACATTTGTACTTGTTCCATGGGCTGAATCTAGGATTAACAAGTAAACAAACATCAGGGTTAATGTTTTCTTTTTAGTCTTGCAGTTTTTAGGATGGGTGATATTTAAGATATGATAGTTTCTTCTTACAAAACACATGAACCTAAGTTGTTTATAGCTAAAGGTCCACAGAATTAACTGTTGTCATTACAGCTGTTGGCTAATCATGTAAATGTAGCCCACAATAGGTGTCATGCCAGCTGTTTTAAGCTGCAAACTGAATTTGAAAGACATAGACAAATATGCTTAGGTTAACTGTTTTGGAAATTTATGTTCCTGCTCTATTTTATTTTTCTTTTCTTCTAATGCACTCGCATTTTTGAGGAGTATGTGTATTTAAAATTGAAGAAAACGTAGATCTAAAGTTGGCAGGTGCAAGTGTATTTTGTATCAAGTTTGTCTTCTCCTCTTCTACAACTCCTAATGCATTTGAAGTTGTGGGGTAACATGCTTTTATACACAGAGCCGTACTACTGTCATGCACAGACATGGAAATAAGTGTCTACATACAAGATTCACCATGACATAGCCACGTGGTGAGCTGGTTGGAAGGATATTGTGGCATTTAACTTATTTGGGATGCATGTACCTTAAACTGCTTTAAACATGAACTGCTGTTTGCTGTGCGTAAACATCTTTTAAATAGTCCAGTTTTGTCTACTAGTGGCATTTCTCAACAGGTATGCCACTATACCAGAATTTAACTGGATTATTGACATTTTTTACAACCAAAAGACTATGCTGGCATGCAAATATACCCATGTTGCACGGTCTATTTTAATTAATTACTGACTACATTTTCACTGGCTGTGTTGCAGTGACATGTAGTGTTAAGCATGGCAATTTCTCCTTGAACGTTAAAACTATTCCTTAAGTCAACATTCACGAGTACAGGGTTAGATGTCTTATATTCACACAAATCCTAAACTTAAATATTTTTATTTTTAAATCTGAGTTCACGTTAAACAAGTATATTTCACTTCTTTTGATCTTAACACATGATACAATTATTTAGTTGCTAAACGAAGAATGTTTGTTGTTGGCTTCTGTACTTTTCTGTACCATGTAAAACAAAAACATTTCTTAGTTTTGTATACACTCTTTATGTCACAATTTTACAGAAGCCTCCTTAAAGGAGCCTGAACTACACGTCTTGGGGTGTTGGAAAACCATGTGAGCAAAGTAATCCTCGTTATGAATGTAAAATATCAATCCTGTACTTTAGTGTATACTTCAAATAATGAAAGCATGACCGAAAACACTTGCTAATTTTCTAAAGTTGTAAATATATATATAATTGTAATAAACTCTTGGGAGTTGACTGAAATCTAATAGCAGGCAAGTTGTGACTACTAGAGTTGGAGAATATTACAAATTTGCGATTTTGATTTCAGTTCAGTAAATTGTAGTTTAGTGGAAACCACAGTGTTTTTGAAACAATTTCACATTGAGCCACATTCTTGGCAATCCACATATTGCAGTTTATTCCAAGTGTTTTCTCAAGATCTATTCTTGAAGCAGCTCCTTATGCAGTTAGAATTGAATTTGCCAGGGGTTAAAAAATTGCAAAGAGAATTGGTGAAAACTGCAATTGCAAACTTCAGGTTAAAAAAAAAATTACTACCCCTTTCCATCTCGACTATTCTGACCTAACATTTGTCAATCTTTTGTATTTTCAGTTTGATACATAATCCCTAGTAAAAGTCTTATCATGGGTTGTTTACCTGGTTATTTGTGCTCCAAGTAAATGTATGCTCTAAAAGATTTTGGGGGGAACTGAGTTGGAACAAAGCATTTTTGTATTGTGATCTTTCATTAAAAAAAAAAAAAAAAAAAGACTTTTGTGTGTGTGTTCGGTAGTGTTTTTAACTGCACTTTAACCCATTAACACTATTCACATAACCAGGGCTCAGAATTTCCATTATCGACTAACCAGCTGAACGCTTCCATGGGACAGTGTGGAGATGCTTGGGGACGGTGGTGGACGTGGTGGCGTTGCTGCCACATCCTCTGTTTGCAGGGTGGCAGGTGCCACTCTGACTCCAGAGGTAGAGGAAGAGGCTGAGACAGCAGCAGAAGAGGAAGCAGGAGGAGCCTGAGACCTTTCTTGGTTTTTGAGGTGCTTACTCCACTGCAGCTCGTGCTTTGCATGTAGATGCCTGGTCATGCAGGTTGTGCTTAGGTTTAGCACGTTTATGCCTCGCTTCAGGCTCTGATTGCACAGCGTGCAAACCACTCGTGTCTTGTCATCAGCACATTGTCTGAAGAACTTCCACGCCAGGGAACTCCTTGAAGCTGGCTTTGGTGTGCTCGGTCCCTGGGTGCGGTGGGCAGTGGCAGGCGTACCGTCTTGGGGACGGCTACTCTGCTTTTGCATCCTGCTCCCTCTTATGCTGTGCTGGTTCCTCTGCGACCACCACCGCCTCTTCCTCCAAACTGGACACGTCACTTGCATGACTTTCATTCCATATGGGGTCTAGGTCCACATCATTTTCCACCCACTCCTCAACCCTGTCCTCCTAGCTTGGAGGAAAGACGAGACAGGGGGGATATGATAGAAACATTTAAATATATAAAGGGAATCAACACAGTAAAGGAGGAGACTATATGACTATATTTAAAAGAAGAAAAACTACCACAACAAGAGGACATAGTCTTAAATTAGAGGGACAAAGGTTTAAAAATAATATCAGGAAGTATTACTTTACTGAGAGGGTAGTGGATACATGGAATAGCCTTCCAGCTGAAGTGGTAGAGGTTAACACAGTAAAGGAGTTTAAGCATGCGTGGGATAGGCATAAGGCTATCCTAACTATAAGATAAGGCCAGGGACTAATGAAAGTATTTAGAAAATTGGGCAGACTAGATGGGCCGAATGGTTCTTATCTGCCGTCACATTCTATGTTTCTATGTCTGCACACTGCCGAAAACCACAGCAGTTGGCACCTGTGTTTCGTCATTATCAGAGACGTGCTGCTGTGGTCCTTGCATATCCACATCCTGACACATAAGTGGTTGTGCATCAGTGCACTCAATATCTTGCACTTCTGGGACAGGGCTAGGTGGATGGCCCACAGAAACCCCATCAGCAGAGTCATCAAAAAGCATAAGAGACTGCTGCATGACTTGTGGCTCAGACTGCTTGGGTGATTTGTAAGGGGGTGAGGTGAAAGACAGATGGCCATGGGCTATAGGTGTCAACTCTGAGCTTTCAGCAGGGGACCGGGTGGGAGACAATGTGCAGGAACTGGAGGCACTGTCAACCATCCAATCGACTATTGCCTGTACTTGTTCTGGCCTCACCATTTGTAGAGCGGCATTCGGGCCTACCACATAATGCTGAAGGTTCTGTCCTGTACTTGCACATGAGGAAGGTGTTTCACTTGCGTGTGTAGCTGGCACAGATTGACCACGACCTCTCCTTGCAACAGGAGCTCCACCAGCACCACGTCCCTTATTTGACGCTCTCCTCATTCTTTGCGTTCACCCACCATACTAACAGATGTTTTATGTCAGACGACAATGTAACTGCCAATAGTCAACAATTTTTTTTTTTTTTTCATTTTTTTTTTAGTTCTTTGGACTGCAAGAAATGCACCGCAGGCTGCAAATGTACTATTTAGCACCAAAACAATTAGAATTTTTGAAAGTGCGATGTAACCACAGTATTTGACGCTTCTATTTGACTCTCAGATATTAAGTGCAGGCCCAAATCTATTATTTAGCAGATTAGCACCCAGAAAATAAGAATGTTTACAATTGCGCTGTAACCGCTGTAATTGACTCTCAGATAGGAAGAGCACACCCCAAATTTATTATTTAGCATCAAAACAATTAGAATTTTTACAACTGCTTTAACCGCAGTATTTGACTCTCACAAAATGAAGAGCACGCCCCAAATTTACTATTTAGCAGATTAGCACCCAGAAAATAAGAATGTTTACAATTGCGCTGTAAGCGCAGTATTTGACGCTTCTATTTGACTCTCAGATATGAAGTGCACGCCCCAAATTTACTATTTAGCAGTATAGCATCAAAACAATTAGAATTTTTACAACTGCTTTAACCGCAGTATTTGACGCTTCTATTTGACTCTCATATATGAAGAGCACGCCCCAAATTTACTATTTAGCAGATTAGCACCCAGAAAATAAGAATGTTTACAATTGCGCTATAAGCGCAGGATTTGACGCTTCTATTTGACTCTCACAAAATAAAGAGCACGCCCCAAATTTACTATTTAGCAGATTAGCACCCAGAAAATAAGAATGTTTATAATTGCGCTGTAATCGCACTATTTGACGCTTCTATTTGACTCTCAGATATGAAGTGCACGCCCCAAAATGTACTATTTAGCCGATTAGCACCCAGAAAATAAGAATGTTTACCACTGCCCTGTAAGCGCACTATTAGACGCTTCTATTTGACTCTCAGATATGAAGTGCACCCCACTAAAATACTATTTAGCAGTTTAGGACCCAAAAATGTTTTAAAACTGCAATGTGACAGCAGTATTTGACGCTTCTATTTGACTCTCAGATATGAAGTGCACACCCCAAATGTACTATTTAGCACCAAAATAGTTTAGCACCCTGAAAGCGGCAGCATCCTCTCCCTATACTAATAAGAGCTCATGTGACATGCGGCGCTATGTGACTCCAGCTTATATATAGAGGCTGGATCACATGCTGCACTGGCCAATCACAGCCATGCCAGTAGTAGGCATGGCTGTGATGGCTTCTAAGGGCACACGAGTCAAACCCTTGTTGATTGGCTGCCCTGCAGCATTTATTGTCCTAGACTTGTCAAGTTTGTGTTCTCTGGCTGTCTGACGTTTGATAGGCATCACAGCAGTGACAGTCTGAGTCTGAAAATTACAGTTACTGCTGTGCAGCCAACATACAAAATCTATTGTATGTTGCGGAGCTGAACTGTATTGTGGGTTATTTGGAAAATAATTTCCGCTGCCAGAATTAACCCTGCAGGAATGATGCCAAGAGCACAGTGCACCTTACGTACAACTTTCTCATGACAGGAGGCTTCCTATTTTGCTTTTATATTCACTTTTTTTTTTTTACTTATTCCATAGCAGCAAAGAACATAGAAACAAAGAACCAATCAGAAATAAGCATAGTATATAACATGTACTTTTCAATGAGGTACTTACACTTTCTTTGCTGCTCCATCACAAGTCAGGTCAGAGTGTTGTTCTAAACCTGGTCACTGGCTTTTCTTGGCTGTTCATTACTTTTGTGTTTCTACCCCTGGGGTGGCAATTTTGCTTTTCTGTTCCCTCTTACAGCTGAGAGTTGTGTGGAGTCTAATCCTGTGCCAGACAGTTTACTGTGCTAATTGTTTTTGGGATAACCCTTGACACATGGTTGGTCTGTGGTGAGCCCCCATCTTTTTATGCTGCTGAGCAGCGCAGTTAATTTAGGCTCCTTGCATTCCGTGGGTGAAACCCAGCGTTAGTTTGCCTCACTCTTTGTGGGGAGATTATATATAAATACATTAAAAAAGCATTTGAACTCTCCCTAGTGGTCACTGAACCTAACTTGCTTATCCACCTAACCAATATTGCAGTGATCACTACCATACTATGAAGGATACACAAATTCCCACACACCTCAAAATCGCTGATCAATGCAGCTATCACCACTTTGGTGGAAAAAGCCTTGTCTAAAGCGTTAATGCTGGGCCATTAGTCGGCCAGACAACATGCCAAACACTCAGTGTCAGACATGTCAGAAGACAGATTCCTCTTCCAGAGAACAAACCCACCAGCCAAAAAGTCAAAGGCAGGGCCTAGCATTCAATGTCTCCATGCAAAGTGTGGTGATGCTGAAAGCCAGTGCAGCACTAGTGACTCACTCCAGCTGTTACTATGCGCAAATGTAAATACTGCCTTTTCTCCGATTATATTGTAAAGCCTGCAGAGACAGGCTATAACCACCAGAACCACTGGTAAAATTATAGGGTGAACAAAGCAGCAGAGGTGGCAAAACAAACAAAACTAACCTCTGCTGCAGTTCCATGTTGATGCCTCAGTCTTAGCATATGAGTGCTTGCTCTGGTAACTAAGCGAAGAAATCTATGCGCGCCCAGCATTTATTCCAGCAGTAATGTAATGTAAATTAAACTAAATGTGGGAGAAAAAAAACAAAAAAAAAACCAGCAAAACAAGTTACAAGAAGAGTGAGAAAGTGACAGTCAAGTCACCAGAGGATGTTTGCTATAAAATAACCATGAAACTTAAAAGGCATATTAAGTGCCAATACAGCTTCAGCTTAATGAAACAGTTTTGGTGTATAGATCATGTCCCTACAGTCTCACTACTCTCCCATTTAAGAGTTAAAAGGAACACTACAGTGTTATGAATACAAACCAATAACCTTAAAGGGACTCTCCAGGCAGAGTAGTTTACTCGAACAACAAACAAACAAACACCATAAACTCAGTGTTCTAATCGTGTGAATTACTTAGCTTCAATCAATATGCAGCCTCCCAGGATCGTTATCCACAACAAACGATCTTTACATATGCATAGAACCACAAACAGAATTGGGATACGGCTGTATAATCTATAGAAAGAACATATAAAGAAAAAACACAATAGTGTAATACAGTATATACAGTGAATAGTGCGCTTTTAAATAGATGCACTCACAAGATGATGGAAATAGAAGAGCGTTCACAAGGTGCCTCCCCTGATGGTACGGGGGGCTGGTAATTCCCCTTGTCAATGTAGAGCAACCAATGGAACACGGGACTCCAGGTGAGTAGTAGTAGAAAAACCAGTAATTTTATTTTCTTAAAAAGGTGAAAAACACCATAAGAATAAAAATTAAAAGTGCAGCGGTAGGTCCAACGCGTTTCGTTCAAACAAGAACTTCACCAGGGACCGCACAGTAAAAAAAAATCACAAACAATACCACAGATTGTAAAATAATACATCCTACTCTCCCCTTAACAAAATCTCTGGTCCACAATATGGGAGTTGTCCAGTAGCCAGCTCTTCATTGGTCCTGGGGTGATGTCCTCCAGCTGATGATATTTTCGGCACTTAGATGATTCAAATTGGGCGCGTTCAGTAAAAAAAAGCCGAAACCTTAAGTGGACATAATCCTTTACTTCCGCGTTCCATTTGCGTTCCACGTGCGTTCCGTTGCTCTCTCTAAGTCACATCAGGGAGACAGCATTGCAAGTGATCACAGAAACGGCTGAATAGCCAAATAGTAACAAATAAACTAAATACAATTAATCTCTAAATTAAAAAAAGAGAAAAATAAATTAGTGTATTAAATATACAATAACCTTGTCAAACTAGTTCCTCTAGAACTTAAGTTTATATTTTACAAATTGTGTATCAATATCCTACACCATTACATAATTCAAACATATCTGTTTAAAGTGACAGACACCTCCTTACTAAAGTAAAACCTAATCAGTTCTTCCTTATGAATGTTCTCTCAGTACACCAAATAGTTATTTTATAATATATAACTTAATTAGTACACATAACTGTATTATATGAATCAAATTATTATTATTTTTTTTTATATATTTTCCTCTTTTCTTCCCATCTATTTGCAATATTGATATTGTTTATATTTCTAGAAATACATGTGGAATAGTTACAAAACAGAAGAGGGAGATCCGAAAGTCAATCCAAGAAACACACTAAATCAATCCCAATATTCAGACCTCTAGGTTCCAGGGTCTTTAATTTGTGTATCCAAAAAGTTTCCCTTTGGGATAACTTTTTGACCCTATCACCCCCCTGCCAGTATGGAAGGACATGTTCAATACCCATACACTTAAATTATCTAAACGAAAAGAAAGGACAATTGCTACAATGAGCAGAGACCGAATGGGTAACCAGTCCCTTACGGATATTATTCCAATGTTCCAAGATTCTAACCTTCAGGGTGCGTTTAGTACGTCCTACATATTGTGTGCCACACGGACACTGCAGCCAATAAACTACATGGTCCGTGTGGCAACCAATCAATGATTTGATCTTAAAAGTTTCCCCTGTGATATGACTAATAAATTCCTTAGTTCTTCCCATAAGGGTAGTAGTACAAGCTTTGCAAGCACTACATCCCCTGAACCAACCCGAATCAGGGGGTCCGTTGGATCTATTTGTTTTAATAGCATAGCTGGGAGCTAGCATATTCTTTAAATTCTTATTCTTCTTAAAGATCACCATCGGACGTTCAGATAGGGACTTACCCAAAATTGGGTCCTGTTGTAAAATGGGCCAAAACTCACTCAGACTCCTCTTAATCTTGAAATGGTCAGTATTATATTGGGTAACAAAAGCTGACTTGAAATTCGTATTCCCCACAGTGTCGGGGACTTTGTCCTCCAAAAGTTTACTCCGTTCAAGAAGACCAATTGATCGAATTTCTTTTTCCAGAGTGTTTTTATTGTAACCCCTCGCACATAGTTTATTTTTTTATATGGGAAGATTGAATCTGGAAATCTTGGGGGCGAGAACAATTGCGTCTCAGTCTAGTAAATTGACTTCGTGCTATACCCCTAAGCCAGGGCTTTTGATGGCAGCTTCGTTGATGTACGAAGCAGTTACCATCCGTTGGTTTGAAAAAACCCTTAGTTTGAATTTGGCCCTGGTCACAGAAAATTTCAAGATCCAGAAAGTGGATCTCATTCTTATTCCACTCAGGGGTGAAAAGTAGATGATATAAATTGGAATTACGGTATTGAACATATTCAAAAAAACTAGTAGAGGACCCCTTCCAAATAATGAACACATCATCGATGTAACGCCGCCAGAGCACCAGGCTCTCCCTCCAGTCATGCCTCGATCACACAAATAATTCCTCCCATCTCCGCATGTAGGTGTTGGCATAACTGGGGGCGAACCTGGTGTTTACTCACCTGGTTCCAGCGTCAGGAGCCTCGAAGCCGCGCCCCCTGTTTCGTCAAAATGACGAAATAGGCAGGCACAAGCAATCAGACGCTTCCATTAGGAAGAGTCATTGCTCCCTTGTGTGCATTCATGCCGCCCTCTGAAGTTCTGAGCGCACTACCGCGCATGTGCACGGCCGTGAGCTGAGCTGACTGGTCTTGGCCCGCCCTCTCCTGACAGGCAGGAGAGAGAAGGAGCGCACACAGTGCCTTCTCTCTCCTGCACACGTCAGACCTATCTTAATACATCTGACGTGTACAAGGCCTTTTTAGGGCCCTATATGATAGGAAGTCCCTCTGGTGGCCGTCTCAGTGACAGTCCCTGGAGGTATTCCTATCAATGTAAACACTGTATTTTCTCTGAAAATACAGTGTTTACATTAGATTGCCTGCAGGGAGCTACAGATCTCACCAGAACAAATACATTAAGCTGTAGTTCAGGTGACTATAGTGTCCCTTTAATACTATGCCCCTGTCCCTAGTTCTACAAGTCTGCTCCAGTTTGCCATAAAACCATAAGCTCTCCCTTTTCCAGCACTGCGGCTTCCTCAGCGCTACTAACCTCTCCACCTCCTGTGACAGAGGAGGCATGGCCTGCTCTGTGATGGTCCAGTCTATTGTTTCTTAAAGTGTCATTGGGCACGTCATGTGCAATGCACACTGTCAAGCTTCCCCATAGGTATTCAATGCTTTACCTTGGGTTTATGTATCACGCGATAAAAGTTTTACTCAGAGAAAGCATTAGAATCATCTCTAGTGCTGGTCAGTATGATAGCCATACTTTAAATTATAGGGTTAAGAGGACAGGAAAACAACAACAACAACAACTGAATCACTCAATTGAGATTAAGTGTTCTAGGTAACTATAATGTTCTTTTAAATAAGTTTTGTCTTTTTATGCAGCCCTAGCCACACCTCTCACGGCAGTGACTCAGTCAACCAAAAAAAAAGTGGTTTCATTTTCAATCAGATGTCACAGCACAGTGTATTTACTTTAGAAGTTCTTTTCTCCTGATCGGTTAATATAACTTTAATCACACAGAGGCTCCTGCAGGCTATTAGAGCAGGAAATAAAAAATTCTAAATTAACAGAGCAATAAAGGACGTTAAAACACTAGATCTCTTTAGAGGAAATGAGTAGGTAAGCCATGCAGGGGAGGTGTGACTAGGGCTGCATAAACAATGTGATTTAACTCCTATATAAGCAGTTAGACAGGACATTTATCTATACACCAAAACCACTCTTAAGCTGAAGTTGTTTTGTTGCCTACAATGCCTCTAAAATAAAGTATTACTCCAAGCACCATAACCACTTCAGTGATTTGAAGAGCTCACAGAGCCTGTGCAGCATTTCACTCTAAAAAAACGCTGCACATATGGAATCTAACACCTTTGCTGACAGTCAGCTGATGCTCTCAGTGGATGATCGCCATTCCGCTTCTCAAGCAAAATATTGGCCTACAGCAGAGAACTGGTGCCCAGCTGGTATCCAAATGATGGGGGTAAAACAGCAGGGCCCTCACTCTGCTAGTGTGCCTCCAACTTGTCTTCTTGCAAATACTTGTCTGTTAGTTCAACGATTTTTGGCGCTCTTAATATTTACTACAGCGGCCTGTAATGGTGCGTATGGCTGGAGTAACCCTTTTACTCAACCCTACTACTGGGTTATAGTAACGTGTTAGTGATCGATAAACAGATAATGTTGAATAACAGAAGTGTTTTATTTCATAACATAAGCAAATGCAAAATCAATAATTTAGGTGAAGCAGTATACCATCTGTAAGAAAGTTAACAGATCTATTAATGGCAGTTTTAATTCAAGATCAAACATGGATCCTAACCAAGTTTAAGATTTACAAAAGAAACTCACAATTGACCAACTGAAAATTTAAAAATAGTTTGGTAGAAAATACCCCTATCAAAAAAAGCATATGAAGCAGAAACAATAAAAATGTTATTTATTTTACAAATTGTTTCACAAAAGTTCATAAATTCTTACAGCAGGCATCAATGGTACCTGCTTGGCTCTAAAGCAGACAGCTACCAATAACCGAATACATTTTCATCCAAATCCATATGTTTAACCACCACAACCATTTTCATCACTCCCAAAAATCTTTCACAGCTTAAATACAGTTAATGGTTCAAGTGGATGAAGCCGTGTTAAGTAGATTTCAGAATAACACCATGAAAAAAAAAAAATCTTAAAAAAAAATCCTTATAATAGAGGCCCTGGTGTTCCCCTGTATTTGCATATCTCCAAGCAATGGTCGATGCACAAATTCTGCCTTTTTTCAACCATGTCTTGTGCACCAAAGTTTATAGAAACTACATTAAACAGTTATTTCAACAACCTTTTAGAAAAGGTTTAGTGATGTTCAAATCTATTGCATATACTAAATCCTTTGCCCCTCTTAAGTGCTTTAGTGTCCTGAGATTAAAAGAAAATGTGGCAGCATAGTAGTTTCCCACAGCTGTTATTCGCTTTTCAAGTTCTGCTTCAATAGCATTGAGTGTCAGTTCACTCATTTAACTGTACGGTACAGAGAGCATCTTCAGCATCCATTGTTATAGATACAATAGCTCCATCATTGAACTCAAAGGATGTACCACCATCCACTACCATACAAGCATCCCAGCAACGTGATCTCACACAGACTCTGCAAAAAAAACACAAACAAAAAACCAAACACTGTTATTTCCTTTAATTCCATGAAAATACACATCATAAGCCACACAATGTCACCTTTAGTTGCACTGCTCAACTATTCCCAAGCTCATCTACAGAATAAAGTTTCAACTGTAACATGTGCGCATGATCACTTTCAAGTGGCTTTATGGATGTGAAATACACATTAAAGTACATTCTAATAAAAATGCATTCAGTAGGATCACATTACTTAAAGGGTCTTAAAACAAACCTCATTTTATATGCATGCGTTACTATTTCATCATTACTTTGCACATGTATAATGGATTGCATCCAGGTTAGCACCTTACAGGAGACCAGTCACCGCAGCAGAAAGCTGGGTTACTAATACACCAGACACAAGTTGTAGTGAGTGCATGCCAAATGCAGGAATTTAATGAGTATAGAAAGTTGTTCCAGAAGGCAGACTATGCACCCTTTGCTGTGAGTTTGTAGCCAATAGTTTTGTGTGATCCCTGAAGCTGGCTCACAGGGGTGTGAAACAGCATTCTAAAACAAAATAAATGCCAGCCTACTACACATATACTAGAAACCATGTGTTTAAGGTCATCTTATATTTTTGATCAGCAGCCTGTTTCCCAGAAGCTCAGCTAACACTGCTTTCAGGGGCTGAATACATGAGCCAGGGCCAGTCCTGGAACACTGTGTGATAGAGAAGCAGGACTCATCTATTCTGTACAAATGTACAAAGCTGCAAAAATATTTTTTTCTTTTTCCAAGGTGAAAAAACCCAAAACACAAGCATAAATTGTGTTGGTGCCATTAGAGTCTGGATTTTTTTGGGTAACCAAAGTCTTTTCAGGAATTTCATGAATGAATTATAGTTAAATTTTACCACATGACAGGAGGCTTCCTATTTTGCATTCATTTCTTTACTTAAAACTCCAGCAGCAAGTATTCATATAAAGATAAATCAAAACGGAGAAACATAGGATATATAAGGCTGAGTCCGCCCACATTCCTCCTTTTTCTTTGCTGCTGTTTCAGCAGGATACAGGTCAGAGTATTTGCTCCTGCTGTTTGTTTTTACTTTAGCTGTTTTTTTTATTTCTGTGGTGTCTTGTTGGTATTATTTCCAGTTACTGTTCCCTCCACACCTGGCTCTGCTCTGTTTGGGGTCTGTTGCTGGGTCTCAGGCTTTGGCCTCCCATTTCCTGCAAACCCTGTCATTCTGCCTACCACACGCCACGACCGGCGTTGCAGCGCTTTACTCTCTCCTCTGGACAGTCCGGGTTGGGGGGGATACGCTTGCGACCTACTGTTCACCGGAACATGTTCCCGTTGGGTCTGCGCACATGTGGTGACCATCTTGTATCTCGGGAGATCGCAAGCTTCATGGCGGCCATCTTGGACATCGTTACAGGCCGTACTACTGATGCCTGTCCTTACCTATAGCAGGACTCAGACGGTTTGCAGTTTTGTGGACTCCACACTCCTGCTTGTCCCTAGGAACATTCGATTCTCAGGTGCTTAATCTCACTGCTGTGATTGTTATGCTTACTACCACATGTACTGCAGTGTTTGCCTTTTACATTGCTATAATGCTCAGTGATACATGCATAGGCCTGCCATACTTGTAATAGAGTGTACAAAAACTTGTGAACGTTTGATAAACGCTACTATGACATTGTTGTGGCTTGTCAGTACAGACTGTCTAACAGCTGCGTGCAGGGGTGAGCCCCCATATACCCTCTGACTACCTTAAACTGGGCTTCTGTGCCACATGGGACTGGACAGGGGTAAATCCCCACATTAGCGGTACCTCTCCACTCATATTATAGGGCGAGCCCCCATTCTGGTACCTCCCCGACTTGGGGACTCAAGGACCCTTTGGCTTTCAGAGACTCAATGCCTCCCCATATTTACAAGGGTATAACCCCCTTTGTGTATTACCAGACGCTCCTTCCGATAGCCTTTTTTCTAAAATGGTGACACAACTACCTCCAGATAACATGCTTCAAGAGCCGGAAGATGCATTGGGCACAGAGGCTTCAGCAAAGGACCTCCCACCCCTGCCTAAGTGGCACAAGAAGGGCACCACGGGGCCCTGGCCCAAGGGGAAAGGACCTGGCAACAGCCAAATCACTTCCCCCAATGCCATCCTCCGATGAGGAGGAGGCTTACCAACCAGGGTCTCTTGACATCCTGCATGAATGGAGAGCAGAAGATTCCGACTGAGCAAGAGGGCTAATGGCAGGATGTGCCACTTTCACTCCACAGAGAATCATTCAAGGGTGACTCCTTCCCATCGGAGGGCGATTGACTGTTCCTTGACACCCATGGCAGTCCACTCGTTGACCCAAGGACCATCAGACCCCCTCTGTCTGAGTGGAGTCAACCGACCCATCTCACCAGATTTGTTCACTTCTGGTTCTGGAAACCACTGGACTGGGTCGTAAGGACTCGCATGTGGGCAGAATGTCCCAGGCCCTCGCTTCTGGATAAAATTGCAATCACACCAGTGTTGGGCAAAAGTGGTGGTTTTCATGTCCAGGAAGGGACAAGACCATTGAAAGGGCATTGAAAAAGGGCTCAAGGCGACACAAGATAAGTTGCTAGACCCATTAGGTCCATTGGGCAAGATCCTGTACTTCGTGGACCTTGCCATGACCCAAGGCACACAGCTCAACCCGAGCGTGATCCGAGAATGGGCCCAGAAGTGCATATGTCTACTGGGTAATACAAACGCTGCCCTCCTGCGCATCGACACCAAGTTGATGAACATGGCCCCCAAAGAACTAGGTCCAACTGCCTCCTGGTTGGAAATTCATTTATTGCAGAGGTGAAAAAGCATGTGTCATTGTTCAATACCCTCAAGGAAGAGGTGTTTTTGGACAGGCTGGTTGACAGCAGGGCACCAGCCACTTCTGGTCTTTCAGTTCCAGATTCAACCCACCATCATCCTTCTACCCATCCTCAGCGCCAAGAACTACATTCTTCTATAGGTGTGACCAGACCCGGAGGCTCCAGAGGCAGAGGACGATTTACAACAGGTGGGTCCCTTTGTATATTTTACCAACCAGATCATTTCACTGCAGACAGGCTGTCCCTTTTCTTGCAGCACTGGGAAAAAAAAATCTCAACGGATGTGTGGATTTTTACAGAGGGCTTATGTAATCAACTTCATTGCTTCTCCACGCCAACCTCACCCTCCACCTCAGGTTTCTGCAGAACATGATGCCATGATAAACAAGATTCTGACTCTGTTCTCCAAGGGCACAGTGCAGAACGCTAGAAACAAATGCGGTTTCTTCAGCAAGATCTTTCTGGCTCAGAAAAAGACCGGAGACTTCTGCCCGGTCATCAACTTGAGACATCTCAATTCCTTTGTAGTTTATCAACACTTCAAAATGGAAGGGATTCACCTGTCGCAAGATCTTCTACTAGAAGGAGTCTTGTTGGTCCTGGTCGAGCCTTCCTGTCGCAGATTTCTACGATTCCGTTGGAAAGGTCGGTCATGCCAGTTCACCTGACTCCCCTTTGGGCTTAGCTCTGCTTTCTGGTGATTCACAAAGCTCCTGATACCAGTTATGGTTCGTCTAAGATCTCATCGATCTAGGCTTCCTGATTTTCTGCGACTCAGCCGAACCTTGCAGTGAACGTCATCGAATCTTTAGACTTCATAGTCAACCAAGAAAAATTGGCGTTGGAACCCACTCAAGTAGTCCAGTTCCGGGGGTTCGAGAGACTCCAAGACTTGTGTTCTACAACTGCCTCTCACGAAAATCAAAGCCATTCAGAAGGAGAACAGGTTTGCCTACGCATGTTTGCTTGAGTCATTGGCCTCCTGTTAGCTTCCATCCAGGCGATCTATTCTGAATCCCCTACACTACTGGGCCAAGCAGAGACCGAAAGCTCATTACCTGCACTCTGGAATCTCGTACGACCAAGAGGTCCCTCTCACTTCCGAAGTACGGTCAGAAGTCTGTTTGTGGCTTCTCCATATGCAAGCCTGGAACGGGAAAGCCATATTTGGTCTATCACTGGATTTAGTGGTGGAATCGAATGCCAGCCTATGGGGTTGGGGAGCACACTGTGCAGACTCGTCAGCAGGTAGACCCTGGCAAACCGGGGAGACCAGTTTACACATCAACTGCTTGGAACTTATAGAAGGCTCCTTCGCCATCCACAGCACGTCCGATTGCTGCATTCTTCTCTGCATGGACAACATCTCTGCAGTCCACTATATCAACCGCCTGGGTGGGGTCCACTCACAGGCTTTATCACAAGCGACCAAAGACATTTACTCCTAATGGAGCTTCGTTCTCAATCTCCAGGCGCACTAATACCGATTCTTCGATGTCTTTTACCCATATTTTCCATTGGATCCTCAACTATGTGTGGTTAAGACGTTATTACTCTATGTTGAGTCTACTGCCCAGTTTTGTCGTTCTGACGGGACAGTTGCTCATTTTCTATGTACAACCTCACAAATCATACTTTAGCCAAATGGGTACGATGGCTATTATCTCTATCCGGCGTGGAGTCCTGTTTCGGCGCACATTCGGTAAGTAGCCCGGCAGCGTTAACGGATATCATGCACTCCGCCGACTGGTCACGGGAAGATACCTTCAGGGTATTCTACTTTAGTTGTCCTCCTCATGCTTTTGCTCTTCTTCCCAAGCATTAAAAAAAAATGTAAAATAGGAAGCCTCCTGTCATGTGGTAAAATTGTAGACTATGCTAATGTAGTGTACCTATTATCTTTCTTTTATTAATGACAGGAGGAGAGCATTCCCCCCCCCCCCTTCTCTCTGTCTTTGTTTACTGAATAACTGTTTTATTATTGAATTTGTGATATGTAATTTATGTTGACACGACACCATGGCTCTTGCCTTTCACTTTTGTTTTTTCCAGGGTGAAACTCATTTTCCAAGTTTGATCGTTGCTTCAGAGTCCGTCAGTTTTACAGTTTAAATTGGTTCCAATGGTTCTGAGTTCCTGTTATGGATTTTATGGTTCATCTATTCGTTTCGCATCAAAGAAAGATGAGGAATGTGGGCAGACTCAGGCTTGTATATCCTGTGTTTCCCAGTTTTGATTGGTTTATCTCTATATGAATACTTGCTGCTGGAGTTTTAAGTAATGCAAAATACTCGCCTCATGTCATTACTAAAATTAAGATTATAGGTACACTACGTTAGCATAATCAACAATTAACACCAAATGCATTCCTACCTAATTAAAATAACAGATTTTCCAAGCATATCCATGCCAGCACTAGAATATGTAATAAGCCACCTACAGCACCATAACCATTACAGTTAAGTTAGTAGTTAAGGTGCTTTGAGTGCAGTCAGCTTCCAAATGTGTAGACAAAAAAAAAAAAAAAAAAAAAATTGTTTAGATACAGGGGGAGCCCTATTTTCTTTTATCAAACCTTGGTCCCTCTGCAGCCACCCCAATAACACATACAATTCACCCAACCAAAGGCAGCAAATTACTGACTGCAAGCTGGGCAAAACTGTTCCCATAGCTTGTGGCCAATCGTTGCAGTCCAAGTTGGACATATAATGCAGACATACATCTTCTGCATTACTGGGGTGGCTGCGAGAGGGGTCTGGGTATTGGAGAAAGACCATTTTTGTATGGAATGAGTGGGAGTTGCACCAAGGGCCATTGCCATCAAAATCAGATTAAGTGGTTATCATGTACCTTCAATGCTTAATGGAAGTAGCCTTTTATAGTCTGAGAGCAGATAAAACTAACAGTATAAACATCCATGGGAACATAAATACAGATAACTTGATTGACACTTACTTAGAAGTGAACCCACGCTGACGACTACTTGAAAACACCCTATTAGCAATAGGTTCTCGAATACTAAAAAACATCTTTGGCTCCTCAGGGCTATACACGAGAGAGTCATTGTATTTCTTCGTAACTGAAACAAAAACAATGTTTAAGCACAGACATTCTATACATAAAGAGTAAACAACCACTATGCTGAATCATATGGTGGAATACTAAAAGCATCTCTACCCCTACTGTTCTCTGTAACATGTGTGTAATTTTGCAGCACTAAAAACTCCATAAATTTTACTTACTGTAAATTAATTTTTCCTTAGTATAGCGGCTGTACATGTTCTACCTTTAAGTGGACAAGTAGCATCTAAAACAAATTATGCAATTCCCCTTCACACCTTAAATATCAGATCTGGATTTCTGTAAAAATTATTGGAGCTGTGGAAAAGTCAAATGGAAGGCCTTTTAATTATAAATCTATAGTTCTTCCTGCTTTGATGGCAACTGCCATGCATTTCCGTAAACTTACGGACATACCAATGCAAAGGTAGATGTCCTTTACGCCTAAAGTAGCCATATAGTTTTGTGTAACACAGAAGATTGTCTCCATCCGGAATCTTTGATACTGAATTAACTTGTTCATAATCTTTAAATCCAGGACAGGACGGAAGGACTTTTCTTGTTTAGCACTACAAATAGTCTTGAGTAGACACCTTGAAATTGTTCTCTTTTTGGAACCTTTTTAAAACGCCTTTTTGAAGGAGAATATGATTTGGCCAGCAGATTCTTCAATTCCCTATTGATGAGACCTAAGAATCATGGAAGCACAGGAAGCCTTTCCCTTTTTTCTTCAGAGTATCTCTTCTTCCATTACATTAATAAATTCTTTAATAAATGTATTCGATACCGCCACCTGGAAACCAGAATCAGATAGTGACTCTAGACCACTGAAAAAAAAATAAAATAAAAAATTTCACCTTATAACAATCCTTGATATATCTGTCCTGGACAGATGTAGACTCCCCGGATTTAACAGCGGTTTCTTCAGAATTTTAAAGAGTTTAGGCTAGATTTTTCTCAACCAAGTTGTTTAACCTTTCCAAAAGCTTCCACCGAGTACAGATTACATATCTTCTCTTTACAAACATCAGGCAAAGGCGTGGCCCATGTTACAGGCTAGGTGTTTAGATTTACAAGACCCTTCAGTTTTGGAGCAAAATGAGTAATTTTGTCTGGTTTGTCTATCTTATCTGGAGAAACAGGACTAGACTTCAAACAAATAACATTTGTTGGAGAAAAATCTACAGATAGAAGCCTTTAAGGTTAAAAACCAAAGTAATTCCCCACACTAGAGACCTCAGAACCTTGTGGGTGCCTGGTGACATGGTATGTCTGTACTGACAAGCACCCTTGCTGTCAGACATACTCACAACTTTAATAGGCAGTAAAAATCTAAACAATGTTCTTACTGCTCATGCACAGTAGGAATCCCTGCAACGCAAACGCCACCTGGGTGTGCATTCCGCCGATGGGCGGAGAATCCTAGACTGCATGATCACGGACGTACCTCCCAGGACCGCCTCCCAATTCCTCCGTGCACAAACATCTAATAACAGAGCTCCTGCAAATGCTACGTAATTTTGACTGGCTCCAAGCTGGGAGCCATTCAGTTCACCACCCGGTGAACTATCCAGCTTATTCCATCCAATTAGCAGCCAGTGTACTTCACCATCTAAGCGGTTAGTCCAGAGACACCCGCTCTGCAAGCAGGACAAAGCAAGAACTGGAGAGTCAAATTTGGATCTGATATTAAATGTATGAAGGGGAGGAGAATTGCACAATTTATAACATTTTATTTTAGGGACTACTCGTGCACCTAAAAGCAGAACATACCTTATCTACTTCCGCTACATGCCAGGATAAAACCCAAAACATACAGTGGGACCTCGGTTTTACAAATATAATGCGTTCTCTGGGATGTTTCTTACTGCGAAACACTTGTAAACCGAAATGCAGTTTTCCATAGGAATGCATTGAAAACCAATTAATCTGTTCTGGAGGTCAGAAAAAAAAAACAAAAAAAAAGTCAAAATGAGCTGGCTTGAAAACCAACCCACAATGCAGAGCACACAATAATAGGCATGCAAATGACAAAGCTCAACTCCCTACCTTTCCACAGCTTGAGAAATGCACCAAAAAGTCCCAAAACAACTGCAAACAATTTCCAGAATGGCTCCAAAACTCGATGCAAAAGCCGCTCCAACACCTCCACACTTGACACCATGTGCTACTCACATGCTCCAGCATGCAGGGGGCGGTGCTATAAACCTCCCAGATGCAACGCATCCTGGGGAAACTTGATTTGTATTGCGGAAAAAAAAAAAATGTGTAAACCGAGGCATTATTTTCAATGGACTCATTTGTAAACCGAAAATTATGTTAACCGAGGTGTTTGTAAACCGAGGTCCCACTGTACATATACGCACACAGTTACATATACTATTCATGCTCATCATCTCATTAAAGTGCCATCTTCCCTTTTTAATAACCATCATGGTTTAATCGGGAGAGATATCGGAAACCTTGTATTAACTGCCCAGCATCATATACCCATACCATATCTCAAAAAAAGGTTCCACTAAAATAAAGTTAAAGTGTCACTCCAACCAAGTGATTACTACCACAAACACTGCACTTGCCGACTACACACTAAGGAGGGGAAATGTCTAGTAGCCAGTGCTCCCCCACTGGAGAACAAAGTGAAACTAAACAATCCTAGACTGAATGGCTTTTTTTTAAATCTTTTCAGTCCTGCAAAGATTAAAACCCACACCATAGCACTTTATTAACATGCTACAACATACCAATTTGATGAGAATGGGGCTCTTATAAATTTTGGCAGAGGTGGCACATTTTTCTTAAGATGTAAATAGAGTAGAAATGTATTTCATGTATAAGATTTAAAGGAGCACTTTAGTGTTATGAAAACAAACATGTATTCATAATGCCTAAGTGCAACACTATTTGGATGTGTCTCCCCCTCGTACATCCCTTTCAACCCATACACACATCCCTGGCTCAAGATGGATCTCAGCCAATCCAATGCTTCCTTGTAGTGAAGCATTGTGAGTCTAGTGTATACGCATGGTAAATTGTCGAGTTGTGCCAATCAAATGCTATCTATGAGCAGCATTTGAATGAGAACAGAGTCACAGGAATTTATACTCACCTCGCTCAATAAGTTCACTGTCCAAATGGAAGGGTTGATAGCTTTGAGCTGCGGGCAGAGAAAATATGACAAATTAAAGCACCACCTTTAACCTGGAAGATCAATAAACGATCTTAAATGTTATCGTTTTAAAGTGAACATATTACTTCCAATTGTAGACTGTATGTATCTAGTGTTTTTTTTTCTTTTTAAACAGTTTATAAGTCAACTTCGCTTCTGCAAGTCAATTATGCTTTCAGATCGGCAGCTTTGGCCTAAAATTTGAAATTCACTCTGAATTCTTATTTTAGTGAATAACCTTATGAACTATACACCTAAATCTCAAATAATGAGCATAATACGGTTTTAAAATGTATCAAATGGAGCTACAGAAATGCACTGTCTAATCTTAAAAGAAAATCTTCCATTTTGCATTTTTACATTTGTTAAGATCACAATTCCTATAGCTTGCAATGCACATTGACAGAAATAAAAACACTGAAGCGTTGTGTGTGCCTGGAGTGTCATTGACAGTTTATAAAAGTTCTGATTTCAATAAAAGCACTTTTACAACTGGGGACAGAAACATTCCACCAACGTTCATTTAGAATGCTAGGGAGATTGTTTTCTGCTTCCGTTAACGTCAGAGAAGTTAGGTATTCTGGGCTAGAAGCATCTGCCTTCCCCCTCCTTCTTGATAAGCTATAATAAAGATCACTGAGAAGCACTGGAAAGCTGCCACCGTAGCTCTATATGCATGTTTTTATTGGCGGTACTTGGACTAAAAAAATTAAACGGACAGTTCCTTTAAGATCAAGGTTTCCCTGGTCCTGGGAGGTGAGGAGATGGTATGGCAGTGTTCTGGTAATTAACTACTCCTGTTATTAAGTTCGGAAAATGTACAGATCATTGCAAGTTTCTATGCTAGCTATGGGAGAAACAGGACTGGGTGACCATTGGAATTAAGGGGTAGTGATCTTTTAAAACCACATTAAGTTCTAAAGACAATGAAACATTGTAAAATATGCAATAAAGCAGAAGTGTCCTCCTCACCAATGCAAAGTACTTCTTCAACAGACTGTGGAGCAATCTTATTTATGTTGTAGGACCTAGAGGAGATAGAAAGTACATTGATCGTATTTTTACATATTTGGCAAAATACAATAACATTAGCTCCATGCATTTCTAGACAAAAACCCAGATTGAAAAAAGTTAAAAATTTATGAAATTATTTTGATTTAGATAATGTGAAGGGTTTATACTTAGACAAAATCAATTCTGGCTTAAAACCATGAAAAATTTAAACACACTGTACTGTCTAGACAAACTGAAACACATACCAAAACAGACATTTTTGGATCACACTAAAGTTTGTAGGTTAAATTAGGAAGAGTCGGGGGATCAGGACCAGCAGGAGGACCTTAAAGATAAACAGACAACGGATTTAAATGCATTTTTTACAACACTATTAAATCCTGATCTCCCGAATTTGCTTTTTATCTTTTATCATCTATGTTAACATCATTAAACTATAAATTAAAAAAATAGTGGTGTGAAACCCATTTATGGAGGTTGCCAGAATTTAAAAGTGTAAAGTACATGAATAAAAACATATTCCAGTTAATAGAATCCTGTCCAAGTTTTATATTTGGGTATCCCACTTAACAGCATTAAGAACTTTCTGTAATAAAGCTGACCTACAAGCACTGTGGATGGTTGGAACAGCTTTGGATAGGTGTACATTTAGTATAAATTTAAAAAGGAACACTACAATGACCATAACCACCATATCTTGCTGTAGTGGTTATGGCTTGTAGTGCCCTGTGCCCCCTACTGTAGGTAACCAAACTGTTTCTGATTACCTGGGGGCCTAAGACTGCTGCTCCCTACCTCCACTACCAAAACCGGACAGCTGGAAGCTCCTAACCATGAACTTCCTTTAGCTATCCGAGCTAAGCTCTGAAACCCAGTACAGTAAAAAGTTACGTTAAAGTGGAAATAAGTTTGAAATGCATGAATATAGTGCAAATTTTGTTTACAGAAAATTATATTCCGGCTATACAATTGCACAGAAGAACCACCATGTCACTTTGTCATGACAGCATACATTAATCTGCAGTCAACGTGCATATATGAGCTTTTGAGAGTAGAAGATTCTGACCTAGACATACATGCAGTTTATTTCTTTTAGCCAAGAGGTAGCAAATCGAAAGTAATAATTAAACCACCAGATATACCTGGAAGCTGGCGAAAGCTAAATATATCCATCCTGGTTAAATAGGACATTAAATCACCTAGCAGGTAAATATAAGCATTTGGTAATATCAAAGTATTTTGTCACATTAAACAAAATTTTAGTTCACAATGGTGTTCTTCCCGAAGGTTTTTTTGGGGGGAGGGAGGGGGTGAGGGGGGTTGGGGTTTAAAGAAAAGCTATTAACAAGGGAATATTCCAAGTGCATAAAAGGTTTGTAAGCATGTATGTAGTGGGGCTATCAATACTCAGTTAGGAAATGCTAGGTGAAAATTTGAGTTTAGGTCTCTGGGTTCTATAAAAGATTACCCTGATTCATTTTAATGGTGGAGTGTATGTACTAAATACTGAATAGCAAAATCTAGGCGTCAATAGCCAGGTTGTGACCAAGTATTTTGACTTAACAGTACATAAAAGGACATGTTTATATGTTCCAAAAACAAGCATTATATTACATCAAAGAAATGTGAGTTTGCCCAGGTATTGAGACATAGCCAGGCATACATGGACTCAGGACTGTCATGATTTTTTTTTACAGAAGGAGGAACCTGTAATTATGATCAGTTCTATGCACACAACATTAATTGAATATTTACCAGGCTTTTGATCCTGTTCCAGTGCAAACATTCAGTCCCGAGCTCTTCTGTTTTTCCCAGGGACCATCATCAACTGAAATCTCATAATAGGAAGCCCTATGGAGCGAGAAGGTAAAACGAGGTTTGCAGGATTTATAGTTCACCCTGAATAAGACAGAACATAAGTGTATATCAGGGGTGCAAGGCACAAAGTGCCATTTAGACGGCACGGTGACACTGGGCACAACTGACGAGTATGACACTTTCCAAATTACCAACATATATATGTGAAAAAAACAAGTCTACCATCAAACCCTACCAATATAGCAATCTTTATTGCTGCAGTGATTGGGAAAACATGCACTTAGTTCTTTCATTACAGGGTGTACCACAGGGTGGGGCAATTAAAAGCATATACAAAACAAGGTCAAGGGGACCTATTCAAGGTTTGATGTGGGCTTCAAAATCAACTGAATTTAAATGCCAGTAGTGCTTATTCCACAATTAAACCTTCAATAACTTGAATTAGCAAGCACTAGATACAGCATGGAAATTAGCAAATATGCAAATCCATCTTTAGATATGGAGTATGACAAGGCAACTATTGAGACTTGCACACTTCCAGAATCAGAGGCTGAAATGTGTTATTAACCACTGTATGTTTATGGTCAAAAAAAAAATAAAAAAAAAATTTCACAACTACACTAAAAGGCCAATCCTACAAGTGTTAATCATGCCAACTTTGAAATCTGTTTATCTTGATGCCTTGCAGATTGAGATGGTCACACTATTACTATA
The DNA here is from genome assembly GCA_933207985.1 of Pelobates cultripes. NCBI lineage: Eukaryota > Metazoa > Chordata > Amphibia > Anura > Pelobatidae > Pelobates > Pelobates cultripes. The sequence goes on along the minus strand of OW240916.1, from coordinate 268,982,060 downwards.
AAGCCATTGGTTGACTTAATCTTTTCTGCCCTTCCCTAATTTCTCAATCACTCTTTCCTAGCCCTACCTCTCTTTCCATTGCTCAGGTTACTGAATGAATACTGGTATACCCATCAGTTCTACAAAACCAACTGTTGAGCACATAAATGAATCAAAGTCTGCTTAAATTTCACAACATTTATAGCAACCAAGGATGTGTAATTTTACTAAATATCTTTAAACTCAAAATTATTAAAATAAATGCATTCCTTATTGATTCAGGATCAGAGTAGATTTAAACAGCTGCCTCTCGATTTCCCTGAATGTGGTTAACATGCAGGAAACACTCAGGGTTACTTGGCACTGGTTCAGGCGCTTTCCCTGCCGACGTCAGCTGGGAGAGACCTAATGCGCATGCGCGCAGATGGCCGAAAATTTCGGCACATCCCTATCAGGCATATTGCTTCTAAGTAGCAGAGAATTAAACAGTGAAATGCAGAAGCATGACCGATACACCAAAAACCACTTCACTCAGTTCCACAGTCCCCAAATGTTATTTACAATTTTTTTTGATAGAGGCTAGTGTGTGGTGGCATATTTTTTGCAGTTGGTAAGGAGTTACATTCTGTCATAAATTCCTCCAGATTTTGGCATTTTGGGCTTTTCCAATCTGAGGCTACAAGACTCTAGCAGCTATTAAGGAGTGGATGACTAATGCTTTACCATAAAATAGAATGTTACAAATAAATTATTAAATACTTTTTGGGTTCCTGAGGTATGCAGTTATTTAACTAGAGTAGCAATTAATTCACATGTGATTACAGTGGAGAGAATTTTGGCATTCCCACCATGTACGGATTAAAGTGCCTACAAGATGGCATTATCCGCACATAAGGGATGAATTTTTGTTATTATCACCACCATTTATATAGCGCCAGATTCCGTAGCGCTTTACAATATTATAAGGGGAAGAGTAACTATAAATCGGACAATTACAAGAGAACTTACAGGAACAATAGGTGGAAGAGGACCCTGCTCAAACGAGCTTACAATCTATAGTTAAAATATATGTATTCAATTAGGAGATACCAGGAACAATTTATAGACGAATTAGGGTTCCAAAAGGAACCCAATGTACTAAAACATGGAGACTTCTGATTTGACAAATTTTGTTGATCCTTTTCATGCCGAACATTTTTGGCATGGAACGCAAATAAACCAACTTATATCAACTGAAATATCCACCACATATTTCAACTAAATAAAAACAAACTTACCTGGATGATAATGATTCACCAATAAACACTTCATTCAGTGCTCTTACTGGCAAAAGATGTGGCCCAGAAGTTATTTCAGAAGCTAAAATTACATGAAACATTAAAAACTGTAAAGATCTGCGTAGAAGTGAACAAAGCCAGCCATACAAAAGCACATAAATGGCCACCGCATACACACTTTATTTATTGGTACTTAAAATAAAAACCACATTCTAGCACATTTCAGATTCTTAGGCTCTTATTCATAAAAAGTACACATTACACTGCCTAGAAATTCAAAATTCTTAACCTACCATGCTGGCCATCTTAATAATAAAAAAAAAAACAAAAACAAAAAAAAAACACACCACAACAACCACCCCCTTCACACACTGGTTGATTTTATTTTCTAAAATTTGTTATTTGGCCTAAACATTAAAATAAGCCAGTTTGGCCATGCACAGCATATAACTACTCAGATATAATATACCATCATCATGCAGGATGCCTTTAAATCACATATATATTTGCAGCTTCATCTTACTTTGTTCTGGCCGATGTTCACTGCAGTTATGGGCCTTGCTATGCTGCTCCAGGCTTAACTGCTGATCATGCAAATCCACTGGGGTCAGATTAATTCCAGTCCCTTCAAGGTAAAGTCGAATTCGCTGCCTCCAATGCCAACTAAACGAAAAGTATCCAAAATACTCATAATGTAACAAACGCACAGGGACTTGCAAGCTAGGTAAGATTTTTCTACATGTCAATTAGATTTTATCCCCCCCACCAAATTCCACTTTCTAATTATATGATAGAATATCAGGTCTATACCCAGTGAGGAGGGTTAAAAAAATAAATAAAAAAAATAAAAAAATTCTCTCTATATCTCTATCTCAATTAGCATACATGGGCTGGGAAATAAAATAGCTATAGACCCAAAAGATGATTAACCCATTGTTTAACCCATTGATTAAAATGAAAGCAAACCAAACTTTGATCCTGTGGCTGGTATCTGGAGGCCCATATTTGCAAACCTTACCCACTACAGCAATGTTTCCTTAAAGCAGTGTCCAGGAGTTCAAACAATTATTTGTTAAACTATGAAAACTCAATCAATTTAAAAATAAAAATATTGGCAAATTGTGCTATTAGTCTTGTTAACAAATATGCACGTGAAAAGGCTCTGCTACTTAAACTTTATCAAAAAATGTATACTTCATAAGCATTTATAGAAAGCTCATTGCAAGTGATCAATAAAAAGATATCCAAGATACAATATAGAAAGGAAGCTAAAGTAACTGAGTTGTTGTCAGCAGTAACTTTTGCTATTTCACATCAGCTGTTCTTAGCAATAGCTGATAGGACTAGGTACCATCTTGCACAATCCATTATTGATGGCCATGCCACCTTATTGTGCATGTGTAAGACTAAGACAGGGTTTGACAAATTTGCTCGGACTCTAGGAGCCAGCAAAACAGTTAGGAGGCAGGTTTAATGTCCAATACAATTCTTAAAAGGGACACTACAGCCTAATGGTGTCTATAGGCTGTCCCTGCACATATTTCAATGTAAAGATTGCCTTTTCAGAGAAAAGGCAGGGTTATCATCGTTGCCTAGTAACACTTCTAGTGACAGTCACTCAAATGACCTCTAGAGTTGCACCATCGGTCAGTGCCGCACAGTATCTACGTGCTCTGCGTGGGGCCACTGAACATTACCCTATGAGGATATGCCAATTGGCTCAGCATAGCGTTTTGCCACACATGCGCAATAGCCGCCCAATGCTTTCCTATGGGAAAGCATTTGATAGGCTGAGATAATTAAGCTTAACTATCTCAGTCATGGAGTCGGGGCCAGCTGCGACGAGGGGAAAAGTAGTGAGTAAAAACCCCTTACCTATGTGATAGGAAGGGCACAGGTCACCTAAACATACACACATTGACAGGCACACTCACTGAATTTGACACTTGGTGACAGACAATCACTGACAAAAACTGACACTGCAAAAATCACACACTATTTTACTTTATTTCTTTTCATTTTAAAGTGACCACCCAGATTCCCATACTTTGGGAGAGCTGGAGTGGTTCTGCTTTCCCTGGTGTCCTGGGTGGCTACTGTCATCTCCCTGCTCCCTAGAGCGCTGCTTAGTGATGTAGGATCTGAAGTGACAGCATATTCCGGGTCCCAGCATCACTGGAGAGATGTGCGAAAGAACAGAGCAGGGAGATTACAGCTTCCTTGTTACCCGCATCAGCCCTCCATGAGCCACCAGCTTCCCTACCTGACAGTGGATGCAGGCCATCAGCCTGCCTTCACTCACATTCAGCCAGCCACCTCAGGGACTAAACGGCCGGCAAATCCCAGGCGTTCTGACAAAAGTCCTAATCACCATGCGACCTGGGATTTGCTGAGCCCTGATCTAAGATCTTGCTGGATCCTCCAGAGGCCAACTTCTCTTGCACATGTACGGGAGTACAGTAGACCCCAAAAAGTAGTAGAGCCTCTTTAAAAAAAAACATTTTTCCATTTGAAATGTTTATTTTACCTCCAGTTATACATGCAGTGGGAAAAACTACTGATTTAGAATTAATGAGAAGCAACACAGCTGCATCTCGAAGTGAGGCAACAGCATCCTAGATCTGCAGGCATCCTATAATTTGTGGAATGCCAAAGAGTCAATTGAGAGCAAAGCAGAATCATATGCACCAAACTCCTGCCTCCATGAGTAGAAAGCAATCTTCAGGCATGCAGACTCAGCACTATACGCAGATTAACCTTGACACTAACCAGATGAAAATATATTGCTTGGTAGCTAAATCCCATGCCTTGGATCACCACCAGGTTAACTAGTATCATGGCAAGATGAAACTTGCATCATTGTACATGTAAGACAAATCATACCTGAACTCACCACGAGAGAGTTTGCGCAGAGCTTCTGGAAACGCATGTGTGTATTGCACTGGCAGGCAAAGGTGTCCTTCAGATCTGAGAGTGATCGAGAAAAAAATGTAATAACTGAGAATTTGTGCAGAGGAAAAAAACAAAACAAAAGAATGTTCTTTTTACAAATCTCTAAACTTGCCATGGGAGGGCTGGCAGGGTGATATTGCCCCATAGGCCACTAATATAGAGAACTGTGGCCTGCTACCTCACAGCACAAAACTAGCTCTTTTATTGCCATTGTATTTTAGTTAGTTATTGTAGTGATAGTATAATACATTTATATAAAAACTAAGCAGGGAGTGGAGAATGGTGCAACTAAGTGCTGGTTTGGTCTAAAATGGTTGTTTTTTTCTGCCCTTAAAAGTAGCCAGCTTACCCAAAAATTGTTACATGTTCAAAGAACATAATATTCACTTTTAAGTAATATTCAATAGTTTAAGAGTACCAATACTAATAAAATTAAACTTGTCTACGTTGGCATTTCTAGCAAGTGCAACTAATTCTTAAAAAGTTACATTTATCTAAATTTATTAACCACCAGAAAACATGTTATTATGAATAGGGGACTGGGCTGAAAAGTTAGTACCAATAAAAAAAAAGGTATAGCATTTATATGTGTTTACGCATTTTTACCAAACATAAGTTAATTTATTGGTTCCCATTCATTATGGAGCCTTACCTTTCTGGATCGGTGTTAACTCCAATTACTGGCTTGGACCTGTCCAGCACTTTGCTTGCAGCAAGCAGCATTGTCCCATCCCCTAGGGAGAAACAAAGACCAAACTTACAACCCTGCTTGAAATGGAGTACAAAGGTTCCAGCAGAGATGTAGGTTTGGTCAGTTGGTCCAGGTATTGTACATAATTAACCACCCAATCAATTGCTGTAACTTTTCCATGTACTGTGAGGACAAATGATCAAAGCAGATTACTACTCAGAAACAGGAGAGGCAACATCCCTATCCCCAAAACTTAGCAAATTCAAGTGCAGCACGTAACAAGGACCAGTAGAAACTATGGATGGAGCAAATACCTTCCTTTGTAGTAGTTCTGTTGCTTGTACTGTTCCACCAGAATGCTACAGTAGTTATGGTGTCAGGTGTATCATGGCATCCTCACAGAGTAGTCAAACCATTTGTGAACAATTTGACAATTTACCAGGCGTCTACCTGGTGCCTCTGATCTGCTCTAGGCAACACCAAGGCTTTCTGCATGGAGTTCAGTGGCTCAGAGTGATCAGTTGACACTCTACCAATGAGACACCCAACACTGCAGTGCTTTGCTCAGTGGAGCTAAAGTAAACTTTGTGCTGAAGTTACCAACTGAACTGTAGGCTGTGACCAGTGCCAGGTGGACCCCAGGTTAATTGTCAAACTGTTTAAAAATGGTTTGACTACATAGCCTGGGAGCAGCCAGGGCACTCTTGGCACCATAACCACTACATGGCAATGAATTGCCAAACTAGGTTGCCATGCAATCTAGGATTTGTCAGTTTTCATTTATAAGTGGAGATTTATTTTCATTAAGGTTATCTATGCAAAGATACTTAAAGGGTCACTCCAGACCCATTAAGCACTTTAGTTTGCCGTAAAGATTTACGTGTGAAGAGTGTCACTTTTTCATTTTGCAAAAAGTGCAGATTTCAATAGAAATTGACACTTTCATAATTTAAACTGGTTACACCCCCTTGGCTTTCAAGCAGACATCAGGTAATGTTACTTCCTGGTTTTATTAGCTCAATGCAGCAATTACCCAAAGCACCTGACTTACAAAGACTTTGCAGTGAGCTGTATTGGGAAGTCTGTGCTTGGCCAGCCATAGAAAGTCTGGGCGTGGTTAAAAGGGGAGAACTTGCAAAAGCAGCAGACTAGAGAACTGCAGTTTGGGCAAGCTGATTTTAGAGATCATTAAAAAAAAAATTAAATGCATGCACGTTTTCATTTAGGGTTTATCTAGTTAACTGATTTTTATTTATTTTGTATTTGGGCAGTGGAGTGTCCCTTTATGCTATTTGACTTATGATTATGCCTCTAAAATATATGGTTTCAATTCATATAATTTATTTATTCATCGTTGATAATCATGGAATTCTACCGAAATGTTATTTTGTACATTTCCAAGAATGTTTCTGGGAAATGTTCCAAAGCAAACTTTCATTACTCATACAATTTACATCAACTGCTCAAGGAAATGTTTTATACAAGTGTCCCAATTTCATGAAAACATTTAGATTTAATAAACAGCATATATAGTCACATAATCCACAAACCCTTGAATTTTCTTCAAGAAAACTAACCTGACAAATAACTACAACCACGAAGAAAGGTTCAAGCAGATGATTTGACATAGCAATGAAGTCATGTTTCTGTGACACCACAAGCGCCTATGCCAAGACTGATTGACAGTGATTGTTTATGCTGTTTCAGTGAGCATAAATTATATCGACTGGCTAGCATTTTTCAAATTATAGCCTCTGCATTTAGAATTTAAGAGGAGAACAAATATTCTATACACACACACACACGTGGCAGAGCTAGAGAGGGCCCTGGCGCAATAATTATTTTTGCCACCTCCCCCCCCCCACCGCAGGAGTGGCGAAAAGATAGATCCTTATCTGTCATACAACTCTCATGATGCTATGCCAACTGAAGAGCTACCATTTGCCCATCCTTGCAGGGTTGTATTTGTGAGCAGTGTTTGTGCTTTTGAATATAAGCATGTGCACATGTAGGAGTGTATTTGTGTGTACAGTTACCATTGGAATGCAGCGGTGTACTTGTGTGTAGTGTTTGAATGCAGGGTGTGTTTTTAAGTAGTGTTGCCTTTTAAATGCAGGTGTGCGTGTGTAGTGTTGGTGTTTGCACAGACTATTAGCTTTTTAATAAAGGGGGGTGTTTGGATGCAATGTTTGCATTTGAGTGCATTGGTGTGTTTGGATGTAGTGTTGGCTTTTAAATGTGGATGTACAGTTGTGTATAGTATTGATGTGTGAGTGAAAGTATGTTTGTATATAATTTTGGAATTTGACTCCAGAGATTTGTTTGTATGCTGTGTTGGGTTTGCCGAGATGTATGCACATATACTGCCACATACATTAATACTTACACAAACATTGATATACGCACTGACACATACACACAGATAGTGAGGTAGTCTGACTGGGATTTGAAACAGAGTCTCTGTACTAAGGCAGTGACATTACTACTGCTCTAACCAACCGATTGAACATGCAAAATCCAGCACACGCACTCACTAAACACTAACTTCAATTTCAAATCTCACAAAATGTAATAGATTTTTTCTTCCTTTCTTAACAACTTATTTAAATGGACACTAGGTTACCAAAACCACTCCAACTTAATGTGGTGGTTCTGGTGTCTATAGTGTCCCTGCAGGAATTTCAATATAAACAAAAAAAAAAATGTTTACATGGCTGCCTAGGAACACTTCTAGTGGCAGTCACTGAAATAGCCACTAGAACTGCTTCCTAGTCCAGTGTGTGGAGCACTGGCATTCGGCATCCCTGCATGGAGACATTGAACATTCCCCATAATTGATGCATCCCTATGAGGAGATGCTGATTGGTGCAGTGCGGCGTTGTGCCATGCATGCACAATAGCCTCCCGATGCTTTCCTATGGGAAAGAATTGGATTGGTTGAGATCAAGATTGAAGATCTCAGCCGTGGAGGAGGGGCCAGTTGCAACAAGACCGACGTGAGAGAAAAGGTAAGTAAATACTTTGAGAGCGATTTGAGGTTGGCCAGTGACCTAAATAGTTAGTTTAACACTATGTTAGTAAAACAGGTTTGTATTCCTGACATTATATAGAGTGTTCCATTAAGCATAAAGAATGGGATTTGGCTACAGTATGTCATACATTGAACAACCCTACCACAAGGTCAATGTACCTCATTCTTAGCAGGTCCTATCCTAGCAACTTAAAGGACCACTATAGTTTGCCAAGACTACCAAATATATTTACATACAAGAGGGCTGCGTTCATCTGAACATGCATACATTATAAAAGCGCTGAGACCAATTAAAACAACATACAAAGTCCAGCACACTCACTCAGATATACATAATATATAGACACAGGCATTAATTCATACTGGACAAGATTAAAACAATTCTGAAAAACAGTAGTCCTCATATTGCAATTTTTTTTTTTCAAAAACCAAAAAAAAAAAAAAACGCAGACATATTTACCTCCTGCTGAAACAACAGCATCAGCCCATCGTACAGTATCCTCATCATAATCTCTCCTCTTAACAACACGGACATCAATGCCTTCATTCCTAAAATAACAAAACGACCAAATTAGGCGCTTTTTTCCTTACACGTCCCATTGTAAAGAGGACAACATACATGAATAAAGCAGTAGACACATAAGGACTTTTCCAGAACCGATACAGAAACTCATGCCACTTACAAAACAGGAAAGAATACAGGACAGGATCTTACCTCAAACACTGTACAATATTTTCAACATTTTCTGAGTGGATATTGTGTCGGTGTAACAGACCATTGTAGCTGGATCCCTTTAAAGCAAGCTGTAGAGTACAGACAGAAAAGAGACACTGCAATAATAATGCACAATACAACATTAAAGTGAACTTATACACATTTAAAATCAGTAATATTACTGCATTCTGTGGTTTCTGATTTTAAAGACACAAGACTCCTTTAGGGGTTAACAAGACTGTCTCCTGTCTTTTTTGGAAAAGTGCCAATTTCAAGAGAGCTTGGCACTTCTATAAAACAAAAAGGCAGGAGGGGCTCCTGTCTCGTTTGCTATGAGAAGCATTATACTTGTAAAGTGTGGCAATAACATATGCAACGCAAGACTAGAGATAATCAGTAGTGTTGGCTGAAGTGGTTCTGGTGAAAAGAGTATCATACCTTATTATCTTTGTAGCGTAGAGTGTAAATAGTTAGTCTATAATTCACCAGCCTCTAGTGCAGAGGAAGACAACTTTTGGCACTCCAGATATTGTGGACTACATTTCCCCGATGCTTTGCATCATCAGGGATGTAATCCACATATGGAGTGCTGAAGGTTGCCTATCCCTGCTATAGTGTTTATGGGTGCTTTATCACCATTACAATAATGATTAGCGAGTATAGATAGTGCTTTGTAAATACCCATAACCTAGCTATTAGTGACTATAGAGCTCTAATCTTCCTAGCCATAGTGGCTATAGATGGAGCTCTGTAATCTCCCAGCAATAGTACTAGTGATTCTAGTTAGAGCTCTGCAATCTACCTAACCATAGTACTAGTGACTATAGACAGAGGTCGGTAATTTCCCAGCCATAGTACTAGTGATTAGTGATTCTAGTTAGAGCTCTGTGATCTCCCAGCCATAGTACTAGTGATTCTAGTTAGAGCTCAGTAATCTCCCAGCCATAGTACTAGTGATTCTAATTAGAGCTCTGTGATCTCCCAGCCATAGTACTAGTGATTCTAGTTAGAGCTCTGTGATCTCCCAGCCATAGTACTAGTGATTCTAGTTAGAGCTCGGTGATCTCCCAGCCATAGTACTAGTGATTAGTGATTCTAGTTAGAGCTCTATGATATCCCAGCCATAGTACTAGTGATTCTAGTTAGAGTTCTATGATATCCAAGCCATAGTACTAGTGATTCTAGTTAGAGCTCGGTGATCTCCCAGCCATATTACTAGTGATTTGTGATTCTAGTTAGAGCTCGGTGATCTCCCAGCCATAGTACTAGTGATTCTAGTTAGAGCTCGGTGATCTCCCAGCCATATTACTAGTGATTTGTGATTCTAGTTAGAGCTCGGTGATCTCCCAGCCATAGTACTAGTGATTCTAGTTAGAGCTCTGTGATCTCCCAGCCATAGTACTAGTGATTAGTGATTCTAGTTAGAGCTCTGTGATCTCCCAGCCATAGTACTAGTGATTAGTGATTCTAGTTAGAGCTCGGTAATTTCCCAGCCATAGTACTAGTGATTAGTGATTCTAGTTAGAGCTCTATGATATCCCAGCCATAGTACTAGTGATTAGTGATTCTAGTTAGAGCTCGGTGATCTCCCAGCCATAGTACTAGAGATTCTAGTTAGAGCTCGGTGATCTCCCAGCCATATTACTAGTGATTTGTGATTCTAGTTAGAGCTCGTTGATCTCCCAGCCATAGTACTAGGGATTCTAGTTAGAGCTCTGATCTCCCAGCCATAGTACTAGTGATTCTAGTTAGAGCTCTGTGATCTCCCAGCCATAGTACTAGTGATTCTAGTTAGAGCTCTGTGATCTCCCAGCCATAGTACTAGTGATTCTAGTTAGAGCTCTGTGATCTCCCAGCCATAGTACTAGTGATTCTAGTTAGAGCTCGTTGATCTCCCAGCCATAGTACTAGTGATTCTAGTTAGAGCTCTGTGATCTCCCAGCCATAGTACTAGTGATGATTCTAGTTAGAGCTCGTTGATCTCCCAGCCATAGTACTAGTGATTCTAGTTAGAGCTCTGTGATCTCCCAGCCATAGTACTAGTGATTCTAGTTAGAGCTCTGTGATCTCCCAGCCATATACTAGTGATTCTAGTTAGAGCTCTGATCTCCCAGCCATAGTACTAGTGATTCTAGTTAGAGCTCTGTGATCTCCCAGCCATAATACTAGTGATTCTAGTTAGAGCTCTGTGATCTCCCAGCCATAGTACTAGTGATTCTAGTTAGAGCTCTGTGATCTCCCAGCCATAGTACTAGTGATTCTAGTTAGAGCTCGGTAATCTCATAGTACTAGTGATTAGTGATTCTAGTTAGAGCTCATTGATCTCCCAGCCATAGTACTAGTGATTCTAGTTAGAGCTCATTGATCTCCCAGCCATAGTACTAGTGATTCTAGTTAGAGCTCTGTGATCTCCCAGCCATAGTACTAGTGATTCTAGTTAGAGCTCTGTGATCTCCCAGCCATATTACTAGTGATTTGTGATTCTAGTTAGAGCTCGTTGATCTCCCTGCCATAGTACTAGGGATTCTAGTTAGAGCTCATTGATCTCCCAGCCATAGTACTAGTGATTCTAGTTAGAGCTCGTTGATCTCCCAGCCATAGTACTAGTGATTCTAGTTAGAGCTCGGTGATCTCCCAGCCATAGTACTAGTGATTAGTGATTCTAGTTAGAGCTCTATGATATCCCAGCCATAGTACTAGTGATTAGTGATTCTAGTTAGAGCTCGGTGATCTCCCAGCCATAGTACTAGAGATTCTAGTTAGAGCTCGGTGATCTCCCAGCCATAGTACTAGTGATTAGTGATTCTAGTTAGAGCTCGGTGATCTCCCAGCCATAGTACTAGAGATTCTAGTTAGAGCTCGGTGATCTCCCAGCCATATTACTAGTGATTTGTGATTCTAGTTAGAGCTCGTTGATCTCCCAGCCATAGTACTAGGGATTCTAGTTAGAGCTCTGATCTCCCAGCCATAGTACTAGTGATTCTAGTTAGAGCTCTGTGATCTCCCAGCCATAGTACTAGTGATTCTAGTTAGAGCTCTGTGATCTCCCAGCCATAGTACTAGTGATTCTAGTTAGAGCTCTGTGATCTCCCAGCCATAGTACTAGTGATTAGTGATTCTAGTTAGCGCTCTGTGATCTCCCAGCCATAGTACTAGTGATTCTAGTTAGAGCTCTGTGATCTCCCAGCCATAGTACTAGTGATTAGTGATTCTAGTTAGAGCTCGTTGATCTCCCAGCCATAGTACTAGTGATTCTAGTTAGAGCTCTGTGATCTCCCAGCCATAGTACTAGTGATTCTAGTTAGAGCTCTGATCTCCCAGCCATAGTACTAGTGATTCTAGTTAGAGCTCGGTGATCTCCCAGCCATAGTACTAATGATTCTAGTTAGAGCTCTGATCTCCCAGCCATAGTACTAGTGATTCTAGTTAGAGCTCTGACCTCCCAGCCATAGTACTAGTGATTCTAGTTAGAGCTCTGATCTCCCAGCCATAGTACTAGTGATTCTAGTTAGAGCTCTGATCTCCCAGCCATAGTACTAGTGATTCTAGTTAGAGCTCTGATCTCCCAGCCATAGTACTAGTGATTCTAGTTAGAGCTCTTACCAGCTCCCTGAGTTCGTCCTCTGACAGCTCGGCATACAGGTACCGCTGTTGCTCGAACTCATACCGTGTGGTCTTGGTCACCACAGCCACCTTCTCGGGTCTGAACCCCGCGGGGCCCCCGGGAGCGGAGGGGCGGGAGGAGACCCAGCGCGCAGGCAGGGTGCGGGGCACGAGGTTCCTCACTGCGCCCGCGCACCGTGCGCACAGCAGGCCTCGGCACGAGCTCATGGCAGGACGCCCTGACTGCCCGCGAGACCGGGTGCCAGGCGATAAACCCCACTATTGGTCACCTAACTCCAAAACGGCAACTTCCGGCCTGCGTGCCCTACTTCTGACGGCGAGGAGGCGGGGCTTGGGGGCAGACGTTTTGTATCTAGCCCACTCTGGGAGTTGAAGGCGGGGCCCTGCGTCATGGTGACGACATGTCTAGGCGGGGCTTCAGAAGAAGCTGGCTCTGCTGGGTAAAATACTATCGGGGGCGTAACCATGGCTACACTGGCCGCTTTTATAGCAGTAGCAGGGGGCGGAGCCTGTTAGTGTATTGCCGCCTCCAGGTGGGTACAGAGCCTATCAGAATAGGGTTTACTCCAGCTGGGGGCGGGGCTGTCTGTGTATGGCTGTCTCCAGCTGGGGGCGGGACCTGTCTGTGTATGGCTGTCTCCTGCTGGGGGCGGGTCCTATCTGTGTATGGCTGTTTCCAGCTGGGGGCGGGGCCTGTCTGTGTATTGCTGCCTCCAGCTGGGGGCGGGGCCTATCTGTGTATGGCTGTCTCCAGCTGGGGGCGGGGCCTGTCTGTGTATGGCTGTCTCCAGCTGGGGGCGGGGTCTGTCTCTGTATGGCTGACTCCAGATGGGGGCGGGGCCTATCTGTGTATGGCTGACTCCAGCTGGGGGCGGGGCCTGTCTGTGTATGGCTCCCTCCAGCTGGGGGCGGG